>CM039681.1:17493715-17967529 GCA_022537955.1 Schmidtea mediterranea
ATGATAGGAGTAAGGATTGATATATGTAATTTGAATTAGTATTTAGGTCCAGTAATGACCAGTTAAAGAGTTAAGCGAGGCCGAAGAGCACGGAAATTTAGAGGGCATAGGAGCGCCAGGACTGGGATTAAGTAATGAATTTTTCGGTGGCATAGGAAAATAATTATGGATGAATGGGAGTATGAATTATTGATGATTTTATTTATTGTATTATGGTTAGATAATGTACGGACTATAGATCTGATTAGACTTATATATATGATACGAGATTATAGTAATTATTACGCAGGAATAGATAGATTTAAAATATGACTTAAAATGATGGGGGGTGAGTTCAGATAAATGAAGAACCACGATAAATGCGAACAAGGGATGATACGTATATAGTATTGGTAAATGGAGGAGGAATTGTATAGAAGTTATTAGAAATGAATTGGAGTGTGTTATTTATTTTTAGGAATCAATAGGTTCACAAAGCAATCCAGTCAAGCTGCAAGCAATCAAAGAAAGAAAATATTTCAGAGCAAACGGACAAAGGCAAGTGATAAAAGAAACTTGAATAAACGAGCGGAAAAAGAATTTGGAATAACGTCAGGGTAGTTACAAGCAAAATAAGCAACCAGAAGTTTTCAAAAGCAACCAAGCAAGAGAAGGAACCGTCAAGAGACGACATAAACTAAACATTGGATAAGCAATCAGCACCACTCGAGAGAAAGCAAGAGATAGAGAAAAAAGTTTATTAAAAGCGGAAGATAAAGAAAAAAGATTTTTCGCAACGGGTAGAAGTGTACAAAACCGGAGTTTCAATTACAAGCAGCGACAGGACCGGCACAGATTAGTGGATTACCGACGTTGAATTCACAGTTTAGCGAAGAGAAAACGAAATAACGATATAAGAAAAACAGCGTTGCCTAATAGAATTAGAAACGAAGAGAGAGATTTAAAAACTTAACATTACACCAACATGGCAAATTTCCACAAATTCACACTGACTTCAATTTCCGGATCGCCAATACCTGTTAATAACAATTAATGTGATGGATAGGAGGAATTAGAGAAAAGTTTAGAGGAGAACCCATTTTCGAGTAGTTCTCAATAAATTAGATAATTATAAGGAATTTGAAAGTGATAAAAATAATCTGTCACTGCGACAGATCAAAAGTAATAGAGCGATACCCTCTATTTTGAAGGGAGCGCACAAGATTGTATTTTGTAGAAGAGAGCGGGAGATGTAACGAAAATTGACAACATGGACAGAGATTAAAGAGTTCTTAATAAAAGAATATTCGGGATTAGAGAAAAAGGGGAATAGGAAGAATATTAGACTTCCTACATCAGAAAACAAAGCGAGATGAATCAAATGGCAGTTGTTACGCAGTGTGAATTAAAGAAAAATATGATAAGAAGCCTTGGTAGAAAACAGATTTGCCCGAGATAAATGGTAGACGTCTTCATAAGAGGAATCAAAAGGAGAAGACATACGAGCTCAACATTGTATGTTGGCACCAGAAACATTTGGATAAAGCGTAGCAATCGCAAATGATGTTGGCCCATTGGGCTGGGATATCAAGTGGCAGTTTTGGCCACAGAACAACAACGCAATAGTCAATGCCACAATCAAAACACAATACGCAATCCAGCTTTGAATCAATTTATTCCCTAAAGAGACAGCCAGAATGTTCAGACACAGCAACGAAGAATCCAGAAGACAGAGGTAATAACCAAGATAAGTTATAATATTATTTCAGGAACAATCCAAATTGCCAACGAAAAATGCTCACATGTCAAAGATAGGACATCGGTTCAGGAGATTGTTTCCGAAATTACAAAATGCCAGATATGTTTTGGTAAACGGGGCCTACTGAAAAAATATAGTAGACAACCTAATAGCAAGCATGTTACAATTTGGACAACAGACACCTTCGCAAGGCAATGTAACATAAGAAGAGAACCCAACCAGTCAAGCATTAAATAAACTCTTATGGGAACCCGAAATTAACGTGATGCAAAGAAATATTATATGTACGAGAAAACCTACAACGACATGCCCACTGGGAATTAAAAGAATGACTGAACAGATGCCACCCAATATAAACAACAACGAATCCAACGTCAATGAGAAAACACGATGAAGGAGATTCAAGAGCTGAGACTAGAGAATATCAAAAGAGCAACAACAGCTGAATGGCAGAGACTCAAAGAGAAGCTCAGGGAAATCCTAGCAAAGATGGGACTCGAAAACAAACCCGCAAAAGAATTAATATGATGAGAATGAAGTTCCAGATTCGAAACTCACACTGCGGGCATGTGTGAGAACGAAGGGGGAGGAAATTGATAATGATAAGGAGAAACAGTTGAATTAAATACGATGGAGAAAATAGAGGCAATCAAAGAATTTGCAGAGGAGGAAAAAAAGACGTCGACAGTTAAAAAGAAACGATTAATGGAGACCGATCATGACCGGAAATCGCAAGAGATTAACGAGCAAATTGATGATAGGAGGTCAAACAATGGAAACATTGATGTACGGTAGACGAACTCGAAGAAGAAGTATGACACAAACAATAGACAGTGCACTCGAGAAATAAGCAGAGCAAGGCTTATAGAACAAGGGGGATCATGAAGAATAAAGAGAATCTAACCAGAGAAAGCGGAACTAAGAAGAAGGCTATATATTAAAAATAGACGGAGCGTTAAAACACTTAGAAACAGAACAAGCACATAGACCAAAATAGAAGTGCTGGCAGAGAATTGCTTTATCACAAGAATTGAAAGAGCCAGAATTAACTGCAAAAGGATGAGCAGGGAAGCTCAAACGTCACAAGAAAAGAAAGATATCAGAACCAATTAATACAAAAAATCGAATCCAGAGGATACTGCTAACAAAAATAGAAACAAGAATCAGGAAAAGAAAAGCCCACGTTTGGAATGAAACTCAATTGGAGACAGAATAAAGAGATTATGCGGTTCCAAAAAAAGGGCAACAAAGTAATGAAAGAGGGAGAACAAACATCATATTAATATGATGGACGGAATTACCAGAGATCAAACGGAGAAGATTGAAGTGAAATAAGCAGTCGGGCGGCGGAGAAATATTTCAGTTCAGCGACGGAAAAATAATCATACAAAGATGAATCAAAATCGAATTAGGAGGAATAAATCGAACGTGCAGAGAAGATGAACCGAGATATTAAAAGAAATCAACGAGATTGTAGAGAAGTTAGATCGAAACCAAATGTTCTTAAACCTCGAGATACAACCGCATAAGCAGAATAATAAACTTGTTCGCCGAAAGGATATCAACAGTAACGGTACATTTTACGGCATCATGTAAAGATATGATAAAAAGTTACCAAGAAACTTGTGAAGAATATGATTAGAGAAGATATTCAGGGGGTAATTATTGATTTTCCAGAATACCGAGAAGTAATAGCAACAAGGGCGAAAGCACAAACGAGTTTGTATGATTGGGTAGTTGAAAGCTAGGACCCAGTTATTAAAATACCTTATATTATACAGGAAGGATAAATAAAGCGAGATATACACCTATGCTCTAATATGGCAAAAGTGAATATTGGGAACGTTAAACAAAACTTGAAAGCGAAGCGCAAGAAACGCCAGCAGAATATTGGCAAAAATCCATATTACTGTACACAAGAAAATAACCGGATTAGAAAGAGAGGACAAAAGATATGAGACAACCAGATAAAAAATGACAGAACAGCAATAGATTTCAGCTCTAGAAAATATTACAGCCATATCGTTAACGGAGACCCGATCTCAATGACAATATTTGTAGTAAGCTGTAGCGGGATACATTTATGAGATTCGATAATGAAAAACAGATGAGTTGATAGCCAAATTATGGAGAGCACCAAATAGTATGATGGGAGATGAACCCAATAAGATAAAAATAAAAGCTTACCAGATGAATAAAAGAAATATCGGTAGTTTCCCGCATTGTCAAATGCACGAAGGTTATACCTACGGATAAGAGAATTATAAACCGTAATCGAAAGTAGTGACGATGGCATGGTAGAGGGAGGGCGGTAGCAATAATGTACCACAACGGCAATAATGTCGCGAGATACGAATTCCCCGATATTACGAATTTTAGGTATATGGAGACGGACAAACCATTAATATCATAGCCATGATGACACAGAGAGAAAAAATACAACAAAAAGGGGAACAACAGATCAGGGAATTTCAAGAGGAAATGAAAAAAGTATGGACCAAATACTTAACCATCTACCAGTTATGGAGGACAAGATGCGAAAGTTAAGGCACAAATTACACCTATAGATGATCGCGATGCGATCAACACCAAGGAAAAAAGGTTATGTGAAAGACAAGGAGTTGGTAATTGGAAATTGTAGAACTAACCCAAAATTGGAGAATGAATATATACCGGAGAAGCGCCAGAAATGCAGTTAACGAGGGACAATTTAGAGTTTATATGAAGGCATGAACCATACAAAAATACCGCAGGAAATTGATATAAAACTGGAATGGAACCAGAAGAAGACGCAGGAAATAAACGACAGAGCTCGACTAGCTATAACACATGGAAAATAGGCGTGATGGGCGGAAAAAGTAAATCAGCTGAGGAAGAGAAAAATTCATCGCTATCACAAGTTCATGCACAGTTCTTACGGAAATCGGAGGATTATGCGGACCTTATGCAAATTGTATAGTTACCCAAACGGAGATGGGGTAGGAAAGGAAAATATTATCAGGTATTTTCTATTAGCAAGAGCGCAAGATATGATGGCAAGTTTAGAATGGGCCATTTAATCGGAGAAGTCACAATTTTCAATCCGCTAACCCGAAATGAGAGCGACACAGGCGAAAAATGGGAGCTAGACCAGATCAATGATAGATCAGAAGCCCAAAATTCCACTTGAAATGTTAGAGGGAGGTAGTACCCACAGTTCCTTTACTTTTGAAAAAATATGTAAACACCTCAATTCGTGAAGATGACACTATATATCACCATCGAAGTGAAACGGACGGGAAATGAAATTGCGAATTTAACAAGAACAAGCTGGAGACCGCGGAATCGTGTGTACTCGAAAAGCGAATTCAGGAATAAAAATACTTGCCCACAGATATAGACTATCCTGTGGAGGAAGTATTGACCCGATTACGGAAAACGCAAATGTAGAGGAATTTTAGCAGCGATATTGAGATAACCGGAGCCAAGAATCAAGAGAACTGTAAAGATTTAGCAAAAATGGTAATCGATTCTTGTAACAGAAGTAGAGAACTGCGAAATATTGTAGGAAATAGGAATATCGGAGAAATGTTATGCGTGGTACCAGAGCAATTCCGAGAAATATTCCGAAAATGGAAAACACCGATGGGCAGCCGAAACGATAGATGAAGTACAGTTTAATTTATTTGACGCCAGATTTCGAACCAATCGAAGAGATTTTTATATCCTGCCAATTGTGAAGTGAAAAGAGAATTTACCGTATGAACGCCATTCCAATTTACATACGAGGACGATTCATTAGATGACGATCTTCGAAATCTGGAGTTACGCAAATGCAATTGGGTTAATAATATATACGGTTAGCAATGATCGCGGGCAGAGAGACTTCAACAAAAGAGAATCAAACCCGAAAACGCAATTAGGGCGACAAGAGATCTAATACGCCAGAAGTTCCAACCTGCCACAGATGAAGTATCGTTATTCAACAGGAGACGAAGAGATACTGACGATCTAAAAGGATATTCGTTAGATTGAGGAAATAACCCGGAGAATACCAGAATCAAAGTTTGTTCTGACAGAAAATAAGATTGATCATGATACAGATGAACCAGATGAGCTGTATGTGGTCAAGCAACCAGCCGGAAATTATAGAGCAGTTACCGAAGAGGAAAAATAAAGGAAAGAAAGAAGACGCCGAAGTCGACAGGAGATGAATGGATAACTGGATTAATGAACGAGGAGCTACAACATCCAATAGAGAAACGGCGAGAACAAACTAAACGAAAAGAACAGGTAAGAATGGAAAAGAATCCAGAGGACGACCAAAAAAATTGATAAACCAGCTCAGAAAGGTTAAAAACTAGACAAATGCAGATGGATCAATTGACAACGAAATTGACAAAGCTCAGCCCAAGTTGACAAAACAGTTACAAGGAAAACTGATAGGTCAAGAACAAGGAGGCAAGTGGAATCAATAGATTAATAACTGATATTGTTGGGATTAGGCAACCAGAAATAAAAGAAGAGATTTAAACTCATATATCGGAGCGCGAAGCGAAACAGCTTTGGGCAAGCAATAAGCATTAATAAATAAATCTATGACACAAGGTACGAACCAAAACCAAGATTCCAGAGGAATTACTGTTGATAATAAATCACTTAACGAAACGTTCGATGACCCAATAGATATTTTGGTAGGATATGTCCTATTTGATGTACAATACGATAGTGATTATACAGAGCGAAGCTCCAAGATAACAACCAAAACGATATGAATTTGCGGATAAACAAGACATTATCAGGAGGTAATCGAACCATTCATCTGACTCAAGGAGGATGCAGCCTTTATTAAATTTTGGTTAAGTAAGATTGATAAACCGAGATGATGCAAGCGAAGTTAAAGAGTTATTTAACGGAATCGAGACACGATTAACGCAGCGAGTCAACAAGCAGAAAGGAATGAATGCGATATCACCACAATACTCATATGGATTGTGCTAAAGGAGTGAACATTTGTAGTGTATGATTGCGATAACATAAGGATTGGTTGATATATCTCACTAAAAGAACGGAAGAGTGCAAAGCTGCAAATCCGGTAGATTACAGACAACAGCAACATCAGTATTCATTAACTTATATCAGAAGTAGACTTCATCAAAACGGATCAAGGAATGGTTCAGTAACGCGGAATTTGTAGTCATTTCATTGCGGACATCACTCACACTCAACAATTATAGAAGCTGGAACAGAAACAACAGTGGTTTCAGTAACGCGGAGCGAATGTGAAGAAGGATTCACGACAGGACGTATTCATAGCTGGAAGAGTGAATGTGCAGCGTAGGAAGGAAAGATAAAATACGAGTATATGCTGGCGGGGAGAATAACGGCTTGGAGACGGACATGCCAAGGAGGAGAAATACCCTATTGAATCAAGTGTCAAAGGAGTGTAGTTGATCAAAGAGTTATCAAGGGTAAAATTTAGGAGAAATATCAGGCTATTTTGATCAGACACACAAGCAATTGAAAAGTATCCTCAATGTCTTAGCAAACAGTAGATCATGCATACGGGAATGTCAACGATCGTATATCACGCGGATACCAGAACTTGTAGACTCACCTTATTGAAAAGCGCAATATTTGACGAAGTGCAAGGACGAGTGCAAGCGGAACAGGAAAACTAGCACGCAGAGGGCATTTAGATGAATTACGGAAGAACCGAGATCGGAAACCAAACGATCACCACACTATCGGATCAGAAGTCACGCCAACAGTTAGTTAATATCAACTGACACTACATCGGAATGAGATTTATAAAAGGACGAATTGGTTGAGTAGATGTGACGAATTGGTAGCCAGTACCATTATAAAGGAATATTTTTATCACGACAGCGATACCGAACGCAAGCGCAATAGACCCCAAAGATTGTAAAACTATATCTTCTATTATATAACAAGATGGATTTCTATATCACAAGGATTGGCTCAACAAAAAATATATATGATTTAGTTAAAATGTTGTATCTGAACAGAATACTAAAAACAAATTTGGCAATGGCATTACGAATTCCGGATAACGCAATTCCACTACTACATCCAAGAGGGATATTGGAAGAATTGTTGGAGAAGTTTGTAACGTACAAATGCGAAAAGACAATTCGCAAAGCTGCCAGAATTCAACAATTTCCAAGAAATAAAAATGTATAAATGAATTAGAATATGATAAGAAAAATCAGATTCTGCACAGCCAGTGACAATGGATGATAAATCCAGAAATTTACCCAATATGTTCAGCTGTGGTAATTGTATATGGACCATTATTCGAAAATAAGAGACGGAAGTTGGTTACAATTTCCCACTCGGTATAGTAGCGCCGCCAAAATATTTGGATTAACAAATTGGGCCAGCGAAAGCAGAATTCAAACAGTGATATATCACAAAGAAGTGGATTACCAAACGAAAGATCTGGAGGGCCAGAGACTCTACTAATTCCCGCACAAGGGGCAAGTAATATATTCTAACATTGTATACGATAGCGGGAGGTAATAACTATGGAGGAGGAAACCCAACTACGAATTGTTATTATACCAGTCATTTTAAACATTGCAACAGCAAATTATGATGAAAGCCTGTGGTGAAGATTCTTAATCTTCGGGACAAATGATGGCAGGATTTAGGGATAATCTTATCATTAAATCGTAAGTAGTATCATAACACAAATGTTTAGCATGTTTCGATATATATAAAGAGAAAGGGAAATTAACTGTGAAAATGGCAATTGGATTCTTACCGTTCTTTTAGCTAGACTATGGTATTAATGGGACACTCAAGATTTCAACAAGTAAAAGGTTTAGTAGGAATTATAACTAAAATGAAACGTACTGATAGAGTCAGACGAAAATTAGCATAATGAGTTTAGAACCGAGGAAACAGAATGAGCGACAGAAACTGAGTAACTTGGAAACGAATTGGATAAATTTCAGAGATGATTAGCAGTAATTAATAACAGCGACAATGATTGAAACCAAGGAGGAACGCAGATGCTAACTCAAGAGCACTCAAACCAATGGAAAATCGAAAGACAAGACATAGTGGACATTATAATCATCCACCCCAGTATACGAATGTCTTAAGAAAGCAGCTCATCAGTAGAGAGAACATGCCAGTTAGAAAAACACGTCCGACCCAAGTCAAAACATTACGAACATTTATCCAGTCCATACGAACCAAATTGGGAGATTTAGTACCAGAACAGCCAAGATCGAGAAGGTGGATTCAGGGATCAGAAACTCGAACTATAGAACTATGTTACACATTAGCTGGGACAACATTAAACGGTTACCAATTAGAAATTAAATGGGTAGAAATTTAAAAGGCAATGATCGATACCGAGCAACATTTCCAGCAATAAAAATGGATAAAATTACCAGGAAGACTTGGCCATGTATAGAAGAGTTAACATGGATGTTTGATTAATTGCAGCAAGGAATCAGTGCGGTCATTGGAAAATCTGGTCGATAATTGAATATAAAAATGTAAAAATCAACACGTATTTCAGCCGTCATCAGGAGATTGGCGCAGGATGTATAATTTTGGAACAGATCTTTTTATTGCCGAATTACTAAAGAGATAATAATTAGATCTCAGGATCAATGGGAGTTGGGTAAAACCGACGAATTATGTATGCTGAATCAGAAGTAGATGCTCAGAGAGATTAGTAGTGCCAGGGCGCACACAAATGATTGTTACGTAAAAGTGAACGAGGGAAACCAGAGGTGAAATTGATTTTCGAAACCTAATCACAAATTGAGAAAAAGAAAGGAAACTGCCATTAGCCAGAGAATTAGTGTATATAAACGATAACAGTGAATTCCCATTCAATATTTAAAATTTTGCATGAGAAGACAAGTCATTTACGAAAACGAACGATTGGGAAAACTACACCAATGATGGATATTGAACTTTCCAACAACAAAAACTGAAAGGAACTGAGGAAGAATTATGACAATCGACAGTCAGCTGACTAAATGAAACGAGAAAGAGCAATACAAAAACTGGCTAATTGGGAATTTTAGGATATATTTGCAGCATCTGACTTGATTCGGTATAAGGACGTTATACGCAACACACGTACCCACTAACAGATGACACCCCATATAACATACGGCCATATCGACTGGCGAAAGCTCAGAAATCTGTAAGCAGAAAAGAGAAGTGTCAAAAGATGTTAGACGCAGAGTAATCGAACCAAGTTTGCTCGCCATGGGCCAATTCCCAGTGGGTCTTTGGTAAATGGAAAGAAAGACGGAACACAACGTTCTGTATAGATATCGACGTTCAATGCGGGTAACAAAACGAGATACATACCGTTACCGATATAAACGAGATGTTACCAATGTTACACGGAGCAGCTTATTTACAATCGCTAGATTTTAAAAGTGGCTACTGGCAAATAAAAGTCAAAGAAGAGGACAGAGAAAAACTGCTTTACTATTCGGAAAAGATTATATCAATTCAGAAAATGCCTTTTGGCTAACCAACGCATCAGCTTCTTCAGAGATGTATGAATTTTGTAAACTCCACGGCATCAAACAATGTATGGTATATATTGATGATTTATTGATTTATTCTAGCACCTTCGAACAACATTTAAAAGATATCCGTAATGTATTCGTTCGACTGAGACAATGGAAGTTAAAACTGAAACCATCAAAATGCGATTGGGCAAAGGAAAAAGTTACCTTCTTAGGACATATTGTGTCAGCAAAAGGCAAAGAACCAGATCCAAGAAACATTGAAAAGATAAAGAATTGCCCTGCACCAAAGACAGTCACGCAAGTGCAAGAATTCTTAGGCTTATGTGGATATTATCGAAAGTTCATCAAGAGTTATGCAACCATCGCAAAACCAATACAAGAATTAACCAAAAAAGATACCCCGTTTATATGGGAAGAGGAACAGCAAACAGCCTTTGAAACACTCAGAGATAAACTGATATCAGCACCAATACTCGTACACCCGGATTTTAAGAAACCGTTTTTATTAGCGACAGACGCAAGTGGATATGCATCTGGAGCAGTCTTAGGACAATGGGATGACGAGAAAAGAGAACGAGTTATTGGATATTATAGTCGAACGTTCAAGAAACATGAAAAGAATTACTCTGTGACCGAAAGAGAAGCATTAGCAATAATCCAAGCTATTAAACACTTCAAATATTTATTATGGGGTCACGAGATATATATCACAACGGACCATCAACCATTGGTATGGTTGGGCCAACACAAAGAAGCCTCTAGTAGATTAATGAGATGGGCAATGCAGTTGCAAGAATACTCACCGTATATAAAATTCAAATCAGGAAAAGCCAACGCTAACGCGGATTGCACGTCAAGATTCGTATTTGAGGAACTGATGGATCATGATGTAAGACGAATATGCATGATCATCGCAGAGGATATCGATTTTACACAACTGAGAAATGAGCAGAAGGAAGACGAAGAGCTAAAAACAATAATCGAATTCATGGAAACTAACGATATGAAAATCTTTGACAACAACAGTAAACTAAGAGAGCATATGGAGAAACACAGACATCGGTATACCATAGAGAAGGGATGGCTATTGTTAATGGATGGTGAGAAACGACTTATGTGTTTACCAGAGAGTAGACGAAAGGAGGTATTGATGCAATACCATGATGGAAAACTCGGAGGACACATGTCAGCAAAAAAGACGGAAGCAAGACTGCGTCAAAAATATTATTGGCCAAATATCGGAGAGGACGTAAAAGGATGGATAAAGAATTGCCTAATATGTGCAACGAGGAAAAGCACAGGAAGTAAATTGAAAGCACCATTAAAGCCAATGCCAATTCCACCAGAACCCATGACAATGATTGCAATGGATGTAGTAGGACCATTACCAGAAACCAACGATGGAAACATCTACATATTAGTAGTAACAGATTATTTATCAAAATTCCCGGAAGCATTCGCAATACCAGATCAAAAAGCCTGAACAATAGCGAGAATCCTAGTAGAGGAAATATGCTGTAGATATGGAACACCCAAACAGATCCTGACGGATCAAGGAACCAACTTTATGAGCGAAATCATAGAGGAAGTAACGAATTACTTCAGAATTGCGAAGTTGAGAACATCACCGTACCACCCGCAAACAAATGGTCAAACCGAACGATTTAACGGCATATTAATAGAAATGATGTCCAATTATGTAAGCAGACACCAAAAGGATTGGGATAGATATATAAATCTATGCCTTATGGCCTATAGAATGTCAATACATTCAGCAACAAAAATGAGTCCATTTAAATTAATGTACGGCAGAGAATGTAACATGCCGATAGACTTAGAATATCAACCACCGATATCACAGTATATGGAAATTGATGATTATGTAACAGGATTCAAAGAGCGAATGCAAGAGATCTGGAAAACAGCAGGTATGAATATTAGATTTAATCAAGAGAGCTACAAAGAGTTACATGATAAAAAGCGAGACGTACGAGAGCATAATTTTCAAGTTGGAGACTGGGTAATAATTGCGACGCCAGAAATTATCCCAGGAGTAGCCAGAAAATTACAAAGATGTGGTAAAGGACCATATGAGATAATGTATGTAAACGAGAACAATGCTCGAGTTAAATTGGTCAATAACCCACTCACTAGACCTATTTACGTGAACGTGAGCAGATGCAAAGCAATACCTAGAACAATAACAAAAGAACCAGAGAATCGAGGTATGCAAACCAGATCACAAACTCAACAGCTGAGTATAAACGGACTAACGATGAGTCGAAAATTAGAAGCGACATCAAATAACACTACGGAGGAACCTAAATCGGATGAATCCAAAATAACTCTAAACGCGACTCAAGACAATGTAGACAAAATGGACATAATAGTAAAAGCTATCAGAGAGATAATGCCAGAATGGGTCGAAGGAAAAGGATGGATGAGAATAGTAAACAAAGCAGGGAAAATCGCAATGGATTATGCTAAAGGAGCTAGAAGTCCACCAGAAATGGATCGTATCAAAGAAAGTATACCCATGATATTCACTATGGCAGATGTAGAAGGAAACGTACCTTTACATATTGCAGTACAACACAGAAACACTCAAAGGACAATGGATATAATTCAACTTATGCAGAAATGCGGACACGCCTCAAATATACCAAACGAAGAGGGACAAACACCATTAATGTTCGCAGTTGCAGCAGATGCTTCTACGACAGTTCTGAGAGAACTACTAAAAACAGGATCATCGTTCAAAGGAAAAGACAATGGAGAAAATAATGTACTACATTATGCGCTGAAATCCAGACAAGCAAGCGCAATAAAATTTATAACCAGTAATGCGACAATCAGAGAAAGAGAAATGATGGGTAAAACAATCCAAACATTATGGGAAGCTATCGACGCCAAACAAGACGAAGCAGCAGCCAATCTGATGAAATGGACCTACGAAGGTTCACCACTCAAAGTATTCGACTTAAACTATATGGTAAGGAACAGAAACGTCCTATTAAAAGAAACAATATATGCTCACTATCCATTCCCAAAAACAATAAAAGCAATGTTGAAGTGGGAAGGACTGAAATTCACCAATCATCCGAAAGAAGCAATACGAATCGGAGGTAGAAAGGAACAATTATTGATGATAATACACAGATGGCATCGAAAGCAAATAAGATTTCAAGCGAGCAAACAAGAAATAAAAAGAAATGGACGATATAAAAGCAAGAATAATAAAAGTATACGAGGAAATAATTGAAATAATAAATGTCGAGGACGACATTTCAAAGGAAACCCCGGATGGAAATAATAATGGAGGAGGAAGTGATGACAACAACAAAAACCAAGAGGATCAAAATGCTAGAGACGAAAATAAATCCGCACAACAAGAGAAAAAGGAATCATCTAACGAGGAACGTCAAGAAACGAGCAACAGCAATAACGAGGGAAAGCGAAACAAAGGGATGATGGTACTACAACAAAGGAAAAATCAAAACCGACCGACCCTGCTACAAAAAATAATGATATTGATTACGTCCATCAAGTTAACGGAATCTGACGAAAACGTCACGAAGGAGATAAAATCGTTCAGAATACGAACAATAAATGAGAAAGGAATCGCAAGTAAAGGAATATGCTTACAACTGACAATGAATACAAGCATAAGTTGTCAATTCGACTCAATAAGAAAACCAGGAAAGATGGAAATACGATCCGAAAACTCATCATCATGTCAGACCACCAAAGATGTATGTAGAGATGCTACAGAAGATAGAAACGTAAAAATCCAAGTAAAGCCAGGAATAGGCAAATTGCGAATAATAAACAGAGGAATAGAAACGATTGAACAAGTATGCATACAAAACAAAATTATCGATTGTTGGAAAATGAATATGAAAGCAGGAAAGAAATGTGAATGGGATAGCCTAGAAGGAAATGCGGAATATATAATATGTGCCAACAACGATATAATAATAACCTGCACATTAGCCAAAACCCTGGGAGAAAAATTCACAACACCAAAAGAAGAGCCATACAAACGTCGAGCACGAGAAAACAAAGAAATAATAATAAAAGTAGAAGCAGACCCAAAGAAGGGAGAAGAGATAATAGTCGAAAATATGGGCAAGGAACCCATTACAAAAGTTTGTATATTCGAAACTAAAAAGAACGGAACGATAAATGAAAGAATCAAATGTCAGGCAAATGAAGATATCAAAAATCAAAAATACCGCATCCCAACTAAAAGAAAGCATGGAAAGTATATAGTACACGTTCAGAAAGGAAGAGATGATTACTGGAAATCAATAACAAGAAAACTACTAGAACCAACTACGACAAAGCACCCAGAAAAGGAAACAAGAGAAGAACCGTATCAACGACAGATCAGAGAAAGTAAAGCAGTAATAATAAACATAGAGTCAAATGCAGCAAATGAAGAGGAAATATTAATTGAGAATACAGGTGAAAAACCTATCACAAAAATCTGTATATACGAACCCAAAAGAAACGAAACAGTAAACAAAAGAATCCAATGCGAAACAAGCAAAACTATAACGAATCAAAAGTATCGTATCCCTTCGAAAAGGAAACTGGGAAAATATGTAATAAATATCCAAAAGGGAACTCATGAACATTGGAGAACGATAACAAGGAAACCACTCAAGTCAAATGCGATAGATCAACCTACAACAAAACAATCTGAGAGAAAACCAAGAAACGAAACATGGAAAAAAGGAATGATCATGGACGACAGCCACCTTTCAATCCACGAAGCATTACAACTCCAGAAAGCACTCAAAAATGTGCAACCAAAAGAAAGAATAATGGAGACAACCAATGCAAGAGAAAATACAACCATGCAGCCTAATGAAAAGAATTACATGATTAAAATGATCTGGATAACAACAGCGGTAATAAGCAGCGTAGTAATGTTGATAATAATTCAACTAGTGAGAACTACGAAATGCAGAAAGAAGCCAACGAAGAAAAGATTATGGCCAGCAGTAGAACAATTCAACTACGACATCGAATTAGGACAATACGATGTAGAAAGAACCGAAGAATATGAAATCATAGGAAATTCTAGTACAAGCGGACTCTGGTTAAAAGAACCGCCCATTATCGAAGCACAACAATGGTCCAATGAATCTGATGTATACCAGATAATGAATGAGAAATATGGGGATATACGAACATTGCGTATAGAGTCCCCGGAGACGATGGTGTAAAACGAAAAAGAGACATTGTATATAGTGTAAAATATTATGTAGTATAGTAGTAGTAATAATATGTATATCTATATGTAAATATCGTACAAAGGCGTTAGAGACAATAATCAAACCGAGAGAATGCCGATGAATTAATGATGTGTTATAATCAACAGATGGATCCGAATAACGTAAATCAACCAAACCAAGTGAGAATACCACCGTTCACAGAAGCAATACAACAACCAGCAGCTGCCAATGTACCTATAGAGATTGTAGAATTAAATCAAGGAATATACCAAGATCAAGGAAGCGAGGCAACGTGGAGACGACAATGCGAATTAATGGCACTAATAACGAACAATGCACAAACTCAGTGGACAAATACTCATCTAGTATTAACAGAAAGTGTGAACAGAGGACTACAACAAGCCATAAGACTGGAAGAGCAACAGAGAACTATACTACAACTGCAGAGAATAAATGAACAATTAGCAGATCAAGTTAGATGGCAAGCTGACGAAATTAGAAGATTACGTAACAACCAACAGCACGTAGATCCAGCAAGTTGGGTGGAATGGATAGCATCGATGCCAGAATTCACCCCAGAACCGGATTCAACAGTAGGGTAAAAATAAAGCGTACCGTGTAAATATGTATAAATAAAACGACAGAAACAAAGCAGCGTCAAGTAATTGAAAATTTTTGTAGATATGCAGACAATTATCGAGAGAATAAGAGGAAGCGAGAATCCATCCGAAACTACGAGACGAATAATGAAAAATAAAATTAGAGTGGTGAACGATATCAAGGAAAGATTAAAGTGTTGTAAATGTAAAGAATTATTGATTGGAGCAAGACAGACGAAATGTGGATGCAGAATATGTACAGAATGTACGATAGAAGTGATAGAAACAAAAACAGTAAAATGCCCTGGATGTGACGAAACGATGGAAAGAGACGAAGACCCTACAACAATGGATAAAGCCACCAACAAAGAAATCAACAATCTATTAATTCAATGCCGAGTAAAAGAATGTGAATGGAAAGGACTTATGAAGGAAGCGGAAAGTCACGCAAATGAATGCGAATATAACGAGATATTATGCGAAAAATGCCAAACGATCGTAACAAAAAAGACGATGAAAGAACACCACCAAGTGTGTACCAAGAGAGAGGAAAAATGCGAATTCTGTGGAGTCATCGACGAATGGATAAAAATAGAAATGGAACACCGGAATCTAAAAGAGGAACAAATATGCGATCTATATGAAGGAGTATGCACAAACAACTGCGACAAGAAAGATAAAGTCAAATTAAAGGAGCATTGGAACGAATGTAGCGGCAAACCAGTCAAATGCCCGTTAGAATTATTCAATTGCCAAACACAACTACCAATTGCGGAAATGCAAAAGCACATGATGGAAAACAGCATCGAGCACACCGAAATCATAATGAAAACGATAGGGATGTTGGCATGGGAAGTAAAAAGCCTACGAACAGAAAATGATGCACAAAAGGCAATAATAAGAGAAATATTGGAATCCAGAAAGAACTTCGAAAAGAGCCAAGGAAATACCCTCAAGAAAATGGCCGAAATGGAAAAGAAAATACAACAGATGACCAACAGCCTAAAGGAACTAGAAACCAACAGTTCGATAGTCAGAAAACATCCTACAGCACCATTTGTATGGAAAATAACCGAATTCGCAGAGAAACTCCAGAGAGCAAAAGACGGAACACAAAGAGTTCTAGATAGTCCACCAATATACAGTTGGAAAAATGGATACAAATTGGGCATTAGATTATATCCGAATGGAGATGGGAATGCAACAGGCACCCATATCAGTGTCTTCATTAGAGTAGGAAGAGGAGATTACGACGAGCTATTAGCATGGCCTTTTAAACAAAATATGATATTAACGATGAAAGGACAAGAGGATTACCGCAATCCAATCAAAACAGGAAATGAACCACAGATGGGAAGACCAACAACCGACTGGAATACAGCAATTGGTACACCACGTTTTTATCCACAACAACGATTAAGAGGAGAAGGATTCTTGCGAGAAGATAATTTATATATAAAACTAGAAGTAGAAAAGCCGGACAAGACGTTGTAAAAAGAGAAAGAAAGTGTAAATAAAATGTAAATAGAATAATAAAAATAAAATAAAAATCAAAAAAAAATCACAAATAATCAGAAAAATCAGAAAAACAAAAATTCAAAAATAATAACGATATTTAGATGGCAAGCGGAACCAGCGAAGAGACAACAGTACAGATGAGAGAAGGACCAGATTCGATATGGACGAGATTATGGAAAAAACCAGAGGAGGAGGAAAAAATCAAAACCTTAGCAATCGCAATTCAACACTATACCAGTTTCGATACAACCGGACGACCATGGAAAATGAGGAAAGTAATTTACTCACAGAGAAGAGTAAGATACGAACAGTTGAGGAAAGAGGAACAAAGATATCTAACATTCAAAGATAACAAAGTATTTACCGACCGACAGAGTAAAGAGATGGCAGCACAAAGATTCTTTTTCTCAGGAACCCCCGAATTACCAGATGAAGTTACCTGTATTTACTGTCAAGGAAGACTCTCACATTGGGAGAAAGGAGAAACAGCAAAACGAGAACACCTGAGGAAATTTTCAACTTGCCCATTTAGAATCAACATTGACGTCGGAAATCAAGCGATAAACAGATTAGAAGGACTTCGACAATCAGAAATAGACAGCGAGGAAAAGGGAGGTGAGAAAAGGATAACGGTAATAAAGAGTTTCGAAGACCCAACAGAGCTAATGTGGGAAAAAGAGACTATAAATAGAACATTCGAGGAAAGAATTAAAACGTTCAAAGGAAATCCAAGAGCAGCAGAATTTGCGAGTCAAGGATATTGCCAAACAGCCAGAGGAATAATGTGTGAAGGATGTAAAAATCAACAGCCAATACCAGATCAGAATGTTAAAAAGCTAAAGCATAAAGGAAAATGTATGTATAAACAAGAAAAAGAGTCAAAGAATATCGAAATAATAATTACCAATCAGCAAGTGGAAGATATATTAGATCGACCAAGAACGAGAACCATAATGTTATTATCAGGAGTAGATACTCAAAAGATGAGGAAAATAATCAAAGAAAGGTTAGCTAATAATTTAGAATGGTACGACTCAACACAAGCAGTAATCCGAGCAATCAAGCGATATCAAGAAAAACCAAAAGAGAATCGAGACAAATCAATGATAAAAGAAGCTATTTTGGAGCAGTATCAATGTGTAACATGTTGGCAAAAACATGTTGAAATAATTTATATGCCTTGTGGACATATGGTCACATGCGAAGCATGTGGGTTAAAAGTCAATATATGTCCAGTATGTAGAAAGCCGATCAACGGGCGGATCAAAGGATTCCGTTTCGCTGATCAGTAATTAAAAATGGAAGCAATGTGTAAAAATGTAAATAAAAATAAACGTAAAAACAAAAAATTATAAAAATTCAAAAAAATCACAAAAATACGAGATGATGTAAATTAGGAAAAAATTTTGATATGAGTGAAAAGAGAGAATAATCAATTATTAATATTCAGAATTACAATGAACCAAAACGAGATGATAAGCCAAAAGATAGAGAAAACTGCAACAGAGGACAAAGAGTCAAAAATCGAAAACCAATCCGAACAACTAAAAGAGATTAAAGAGGAATGGCAACAAAGGTCGATGAGATTAAAAGAAATATTAACATCAGTAGAAGGAGAACTACTGAGAGATACGTTAAAGATAAAAATGATAAGAGAAGAATTAGAACAACAGACAATGAATTCCGAAGGAAATAATGAACCATATCAAGGACGAGAAGAGGAGTTAGTAAAAGAATCTATGCAGAACCAAACTAGAATCAAAAACCAAAGGAAAGAGATACAAACCCTAGAGCAAGAGAAGCAGGATCAACAAAGTGAAATCGAAAGATTGCGAGAAGTGATAAAAGATAAAGAAGCAGAGATACGAGAGGAAGGAGAGGAAACTATAAAAATTATACAACAAATGCAGGAGGAAATTGGGCAAATTAGCACCCAATATCGAATAGAGAAGACAAAGAGAACCCATATGGAACAAGCCAAAGAGTGGGCAAAAAGACAAGCACGATACTGGAAGATCAAATGGACGGAAGATAGAGAACAATCAAGAAGTAATTGGGAATCACGTATCAGACATTATATTCAGCAAATAGCCGAAGAGGAAGACCGAACAAGAGCTTATAAAACCAAATGGGAAAATGCGAAAGAGGAAGTCAACAAGCTGAGAAATCAAGGGCCAAAACCATCAAAGAAAATTAGAGAGCCCAGAGACGATAGACAGGAAAGAATGGTAATCCAAGCAACAGGAGAAGCGAGAAAGTGGAAAGACAAGTATAGATTGTCGAAAATAGAGAATGCGATACAATGGGAACATATACAAAAACAAGATCACGAAATAGTATGGCAACAAACGAGAATGAAGGAGATGCTAGTAGAACAAGAAAAGACTCTTAAACACAGACAAATACAACAAATAAAAACGGAAGACAAAGAAAAGTGGATCAAATCAGAAGCAAGAAGATGGAAGAACCAGTACCAAGAAGCCAAGAAAGAGATAAGACTGTTACCCAAAAAGATATTGAATATGGAGGATTGGGAACTATGGGAACAAGTCGAAGCGCAGAAAGAAACAATTGAGGAACTGAACGAGGAAATCCAAACAATGGAATACCATGAACGAGCCAGACAAAATACAATAAGAAGGCTCAGGAAAACCGACAAGGACCTCAGAAAATGGATTGATCAATTAAATCAGAAGATACTGGAAACCTTAAATGAACAAACTGACGAAAGAAGACAAAACCAACAATTAAACGAGAGGATAACAGAACTCCAGCAGGAGGTGAACGGACACCGAGGAGTTGCAGTATTCAAAGAAATTCAGTTGAGACATTAACACGAAGTCAACGAGCAGTTGAAAGAACAAGTTGAAGCAGAGATAAAGCGATAAAGCAAGGGTATGAAGAAAACGAACAGAATCTGAGAAAAGAAATCGAGAAGCTAAAAGCGTTGGAAAACACGCATCGATTGGAAACGCGAGTGGAGGAATTAACCGAAAATGCGGAATATCTTGCCTATCTCTTAGACGAAGAGATACAAATATCAAACGCTTTACGTGAAGAGGTAAATACCTTGCAAAACCGACCACCAATCCTGCTTATGCCGTTATACCCAACTGAGATACCAACCCAAGTACCCGCCGAACCCGATGAAGGATTCGGGGAGACGGACGAAACGATAGTGTAAATTTAAAGAGGAAAAATTGTAAAAAGTGTAAAAAGATAATAAAAATAAAAATGATGAAAATAAAAATTGTAACCAATGTATATTTAGCATGAATTTGAATGAAGTAGAAATCCGAATGAATCTAGAAGACGGAAAATACATACCAAGCCCAATTCAATTAGTAGAACCAATAGAGCAAGACCCACTGAGGTATTACAGTAAAAGATGGAGAGCCGAAAGAAAAGAATGGCAAGAATTAGTGGAGGAGCAAGAATCAGAAATCGCCCAGATAAATCAACAACTAATACAGTCAAAACAACTAGTCAATATGATAAAACGAAAACTAACCTCCAGCATGGGAGAGAACAGAAATCAAAAGAGGGAAAATGAACGATTGAGGCGAGAATTAGCCGAAATAAAGACTCGTGTAATCCTGGAAGATTATTGGAAAACCGAAGCAGAACGAATGAGAGATAGCAGAAAAAGCGAACAAAGATACGTAATACAACTAGAAGACAGTTGTAAAGAAGCCAGAGAGATAAAAGAGAGCCATCAACAAGCTCAAGATGAGATTAAAGCGCTAACGGAACAGCTTCAAGAAGCGAGACGAGAGCTGGAAAAACAGACAACCAAACGAGTCCATTATAAATGGCAACTTAAGAGAAAACAAACAAAAGAAAGAAATCTTCAAATGAAAATCTGCAATCAACAAAGAGTAATCAAAGAAAACAAAGAACGACTAAAGGAACTCCCAAAAATAACCGAGCGATTAATAAAAGCCCAAGTCCTGATAATGAGATTCTCAGAAAATGAAACTAAAGAGGAGTGCGAGATACACTCAACCCCAGAAAAAGAGAAAGAATAAAAAGGGCTAAAACTCCACTGTAAATAAACGAAACAATCTTGTAAATAAATATAAAATTAATTACGTATCAAAAATAGAAGTTATGAACCCAAATCTGTGGATAATGATAATGATAATAATGAGAGAGTGTGACACTGAAAACCCGTTGGAAAAATGCGAGAAATCCCAACCCTTCAGAAAAGAAGACAGCACCTGTGCCGATTTCAAAGAAATTTGTAGTAATCCCAATAATGAGGAATGTCAACAAATAAACCTCCAATGTATGCAATGCCCCACAAAAGAAATCAAGGACGAATTGAAACAGAATATCGAGAAAACCCAAACAATGGTACAAACCCTACTGAAAAATAACGAAGAGATAGCCAATGCAAAAAATGAGAACCGAGAGATAAAGAAAACCCTAGAAAATATCATCAAACAAATTCAAAGAAAAGCCAAAGCAAATCCCAATAATAAACCAATCCAAGAAATTCAAAAGATCGTCCTATCAATCAAAAAACAACCAGGAAAACAAGTGGGACAGAAAAATGAACCCAGTACAACAAGTCTATCAATCGAACTTATACTACCGATTAGTATAACTTCTAACATGATACTCCTAATATGCTGTCTCATCCTCGGCCTAATAAAAAACAAACAAAGGCAAAATACCCAAATTCAAAAAGTCAGAAGAATGTTCACCCAAATTCGAAAAATTAACAAAACTAACGAAACGACAAGACTCTCGCAGATTTCCATCAATCACCCTTCAAGATCAACCCAGCTCGAAAGCGAAACCCAAGCCGTCAGCGATTCATTCGAAGCCAAATATAACTGATTTACATTGATTGATTAACTCATACTGATCTATAGTGATTTGAACTGATATTGATTTACATTGATGTTGAACTACACAATTGATATTTGATTATGTACTGTAGCCGGACCTTAAGTCCATCTTTGCCTTGATGATTTAACCTTACCGTAGAAACTTTTTATGAATGTGAATATTGAAAACGGAATTGTATGTATTATTTTAAAATCAATTGAAATTGCGGGTCGCAATTTTACGGACCCCCAGTGTTTTATGTTGGGCCACAACGTAAACGGCCTTCAAAAATGTTTAAATGGATCAGAAACACACACGCAAAAATAACACGCAATTTAAATAAACCTACTAAAACATCAAGTAAACCATATAAAATCTGAGAAATAAAAGAATTAAATATAAAATTAATAAACATAAAAATAAATTAAAATATTAACAAAATGCACCAAGATCCGCACGATACCTACACAAATACAACAAGAAAACACAACAAATTCGACGAAATTGAAAAAATCAATTAAAGTTCATTAAAGTGAAAATTAAATCGAAAAATTTGAATTAGCAATAATTCAATAAAAATTTTAAATAAAAAATTATAAAATTAAATCGAAAAATAATAAAAATAAATAATAGAATTTGCTAGAAAAGAACAAGGTCGAATTTTGTTTTACTGCATCAAATTTCACACACCGTAAAATTAGGTATATATACTGATCCATTTTCACATTTAACTTAACCATAAAACCATTTTTGAAAACTTACCATTTTCAAACCGTTTTCGAAGCAAACTAGTTTAACTATTTTGAAAGTTATTTAAGCTATTTTTGAAAAACTATCCGAAGATTATTCATTTTAGGTGAGAAATATTTTGGTTGGAACCCTCTTTCCACGTCACGTCCATAGCATCTCTGTAGAGCTCTGCTTGGCGGCGACGTGGGGAGAGAGGCATTTATGTTATGTTATTTTATGCTATGATGTTTTTCAATTTATGGAATGGTTAAAAATGGGTAATTAGTTTGTTTTATAATTAATAAATATTATTAATATATATAACTTGTTTTATATGTCTTTATAAATTTTAAATGTCGAAATTTTTCCGGCCCACAGCCGACACATCACGCAAGATAGTAAAATCAACATAGTGCAGATGCATGTAAGAGCGTGGAAAATCGCCAATGATATGCACCCGTGAAGACTCAGCGTGCGCAACGCAGCGGTCGTAACGTCAATATTTATCCCTACAGCTGAAGCGAGAAATAAGGAAGAAGTCTCTGGCTGCTTCCTCGTTTCTCAATTCTGTAAAATCGACCTAAAATTATATTACATACGGCTTAAAATCACCACACCGAGTAGTCCAGTGGGCACTCAGTAAATATAATATGAACACAAAATGCGGCTAAGGTCTATTAAAGGGAAAGGGTACGGGGATAAAATAAATTAAAATCGTTGATATAACTAATTGAAACCCATAATGTGTAATAAACTAATCAGTGGTATACTAAATTAACTGTAAAAATTATTCAATAAATAATTTATTAACTCGATTAGATTAAATGATTAATTAATAATTAAAGACAAATAACTTCTGAATTAAATTGAATTTGTTTCACTTTTGGAAAAATTCAAAGGAATTTTGCGTAAATATACCCACTTTATGGTTAAATAATTGAAACAATTAAAGTTAACGTAGTTATAGATTAGAACCAAATTTTTCATATATTAGTTTATTGGTTAAATAGTTCCTCGGTTAATAAAATGCATAAATTGAATTAAAAATCGATGCCGATCAACCAAGTCATTCAGTAATTAAAGTTAGACGATTCGAATAAAAGTAAAATAGTTCCCTTAGTAAAGATCAAACTAGATTCATGAAGTTACTAGTAGGATGTTAATGTTAAAATAGTTTCGTAGAATTAAAATCAAGGTAGAATAAATTAGCCATGATGTTAGTACTAAGGTAGGTTCATGGAATTAAAATAAAGGTTGAATAAATTATTTGAAGCAATGATATTAATATAGTTTTATAGAATTGAAGTAAAGGTTGAATGAATTAGCGTAATAAAAGATATGCGAAAACTGAGTAACGAAACCGAACTAAGTTAATTCAATCATTCCCAAACCTAAACTGAAATGATTTATAAGTTTATGATAAGGTTTTCTAAAAATTAAAACAAGGTTGGAGATGAAAAACAAGATGAATTATTGTCTAAATTAAATTAATATCATTATAAAAATCAACGTTTTAAAAATGAGAAAAACTTTTATTTTAAAAACATACAAATCGTTAACTTACAAAATTATCGAATGCATAAAAATCCATAAGAGAAAATATTCCACTGGCATAAAGTCCGTCAAGACTCCGAACGTAATATACTGATTCCCTTAAAAAATGACGATAAGATATCCAAATTAATTTGCAGCATAACTTACCCGAATAGATTTTTCGACGAATTCGCCAATCGATAATTCTAAAATGAAATATTGTAAATCACCGGATGTAACTATATAATCTTACTTCCTTTCCACCGTTCAAATCGCGATATCCGCCGGAAGTTACACCACACGTACGTCGACGCTTCAGCGAATCGACATCCGCTCTCGCCTTCCGACGATCATTCGATTATAACATTTGGTAAACAAAATTGACGTTGATATTGGATTTAGAAAATCCATAAATTTATATCATAGGATGTGACGATAAAAGTTGCTAGGTTTAATGACCAAATTTATATTGGAAAGTCTAAAATGAAAATTTAAGTAAACGAATAAAATAGAATATAGGTACCAAATCTTTAAAATCCCTACTTACATTCGACGCTACCCCCATCGACATAGCCGCTATCCTTAAAATCAACTTGACAATTTCTTGACAACATCTTGCTTAATTAAATAAAATGAGTTGATTAATAGCCTTACCTCATGTAAACGTAATCACACCAACATAGTTCGCCCGTTTCGAAAGCACTCCAATCAGATAGAAAGCCACTAGAACTCAACAAGATTAAATCAGATGACCCACGCAGCAGTGATATAGGCCCTATTTGTTTAACGATTTAACATGATAAAGTTAATAGAGATAATAATAGAGCGTTTTAGATATGCCACACGAACAAAACGCCAGACGAAGTGTAGGAAAGCAGAGTCAGTCAATAACTCAATCGACCCCGATGTCAGTAGATCCGATACATCAATCATGGCAGTATCCGACTGCTTGGAGAATATTAGATGTAGAGAAGGAGCCCAGCGATATCCCAGAAAGACAATACCCAGCGGCAGAAACATACACAAACGCACAGAACCTCCTCACCCAGTGGGACAGGGTGCAGGAGCAAGTAGATCTGCAGGTGGTTAAGGCGAGGATATACCTTGCAAACGTGGTAGAAGACATCCTCGCCGGGCGGATCGCCATTGCCTATCCACCTCGCCCAGTCCGAGATACCCGAAGACCCTACACAGTGGAGGCTCTCAGACGAAGCCTGAAGCGATACTGTCCCGAGGAATGACTCCATAATGACAATTTATGTAGTGGATGATTTAAAATATTAGCAATTTGTGTGTTATTTTGTTTTGTGTAATTGGAATTATTTGAAATTTGGTTTAAATGAAATAGATGACTCTTTAACTTGAGCAATAATAAATAAAAATAATCTGTTTAATTACAGCGATGTCTTCCTTACGAATCTTGCAAACGGAACTGGACCACGCGAGACAAGCCAACACAAAATTACTCGCCCAGATTATCCAATTAACGCGAGAAATGCAACATATGAAAGCGACATGGACGGATCCCGCAAAGACGAAAACGATCTACCATCGACTCACAGCGGCCCAGAAAGGCTGGGAAGAAGAACGGCAACTCAACCAGAGTCTGCGCACGCAGATTCGGGGACTCGAAGTCGCCCTAGCGGTATGCCGAGAAGGTGAAGCGGTAACTTACCCGCTCATCTTCGCCCCAACCCAACTGCCACAGACAACCACCAAGCCAGCAGAACAGTCCATCACTACAACCAACAACCGTCGACCGGGACGTAAAGAACGTGCCCGACGTCGTGCAACACAACTCCAAACATCAAGCAGTAAATGATAATGTGTTTAGATCGAATAGAATAGCTTTAAACTTAGTTGAATTGTTATTTTAATATAACCGTATGCCAATCCACAATCGATTAAGAACTAATCCTGAATAGTTACGAGGGACAGAGCAAAGCGAGCACAGGTCTTCTATCGACAGCTCGTGAACCCGAGGGTTGTCCGAGCAACTATAGTACTAGCCAATGGTACTCAATTTTTGCGGGCAATCCACTACTTGAACACATTACCAACGTTGCTTAGCAACGGGTGCCAAGTGGCGGTCAGTATCATTTTGTATGGCGTTACTAGGGTCACCAGGAGGATAAGCAAGATTTGAAACCCTGTAACCCACTAATTGTAGGGAAATTTCACCCAAACGCGATACCTTTTCCATGATATATTAGTTGGTTTTGGTACCTTAATCTGACAGTTAAACTGTTAAAATATATTGTACGAGGGATTGAATGGCGCGTTTTTTAATTATTATTATTATTATTATAAAGTAATTAAATATTGCAACAAATTAATACATTATTTCATCAAATTGCATCAAAGTTATAAGATATTGCAGTCAATGGCTTTCAAATGATAATTTTTTTATCTAAAAAAATACTTAAGCGATTTGCAAGAAATTACTAAATTATTTCAACAAAGTGATAAATGAGAATTAAGCTGTAATTAAATACAGTGAAACCAAAATTCAGTATATAGATATCATATGAAATATAGATCATTCATCCAAATTGTGGATACTAATCTAACATTATCAATCATGAATAGGTCTGAAATTGGATTTGTTGATAGGAGTCTGTAAATTAATAGGAAGAGCATCTTGTAGAGATTGAATATCTGGATTATTTTCCCCAGTGATTGCCATGTCTCTGAGTTGAGGTAATTCTGCAAATGGTAACCAATCTTTTCCTGTATAGATAAAAAAAATCCAATGAATAATATAAAATTTTATGCTAAATTTTTTATGTAAATCGTCAGGTAAAGATCAATCAAAATTTATGAATTCCAACAATATTTTAACATCTTTCTTTAATTTTTAAAAAATTTAAATTAATATTAAAAATAAAATTTTTAAAAAAAATAAAAAACCTTTTACCAATCAAACTATTTAAAAACATTCAAAACTTTCCTACTCATATAATATCATTTTCGATAACGGAATCATTTAATATAAATCGAATTTAAATGGATAACTATGAAACAAAATTAAATATTTGTTATTTTTAATAACGCATTTGTAATTTAATTAACATTTAGTAAAATTGATTAAAAAAATCATTAAATAAAATTTAAAATTAAAGTTTTTTCATAAACATTTTAAAAAGCAAAATACCATACCAAACATTTAATATACTAAAACAACTATTTAAAATAATTATTTAAATACATTCAAAATCCTTGTAAATTGAGAATATCGAGCAAATTAAAATATCTCTTTTCTTACCAATACACTTCCTAAAATGATCTCTAATATTAGTCAATCAATTCAGTCAACAATTATCACAACTATTTTCTATTACAACTATATTAATGTGGCAATGTGATTATGTTTAGGAAAATTAAGTTAAACTTTTTAAATTGTCAAAATCTGAGTTTAATTTATCTTTCAAAGTTTAAATCGAATATTTCATATCAATTTCTTTCTTAGGTTTTAAAAGCATTTAAGGAATATCTGACATACCTATTGGCCGACCAGCTATTTTTCTTTCGCTTTCAGTTTCTAGAACCGTTTGATGTCGATGCCAATGAAGATCACAAGCGGCACACACGAATGCCGAATAAAACATCGAACACCCACAACCAGAAACTTTACATTTATGTGGAGGAGGATGTGCCTTGTGGTCGACATGAGAGTGTTTACACCGGCATTTTGCTTTATAATCGGCTGCAACAAAATCTCTTCTTTTACGTAACCAAAATTCTCCTGACTCTTCCGGTCGGGATGGAACCCAAGCAAAGGCTTTACATGGACAATTCATCTAGCAAATACAATTTTTCCGGTAACACTCTATTTATTCTCACTTGAAGACATTTTAGTATTGGTTCATGACCAGTAAACTTATCATGTTCCTTTAATAAATGAGAACAAAAACATTTGCCTTTAGTAGAGATTCGTATACAGTCTTGTTGATTCATGGGAGAATCGAGAGGCCGATAACAAATATACAATCCTTAATAGGGAAAATATGTTCACTAGTCAGTTGAAACAGTTTGTACGTAAAACAATAATTATTCAATATTAAAGTGAAATTATAATAAACCCTCCACATAAATGTATTTTATTGAAATATAGAGATTTAAACAAAACGATTCATCGTCCAAAGGATTTGACTATAAATTTTTTTAACTTTAGACAAAACTGAGAAATGTATTTACTCACAGCAATTTCGTTTAAAACACAATAAAAGTTAAATTTCAAATTATTAAAATGGCTTTAGAAAAGCGTTTTCATGTGTCAAGTATATATTAGACAATGGCTGAGATCATTGTGATAATGAACTTAACAGAATACGTTTAGAATGGGTCGAAAAGAAAAGAAATGTGTAAAAACAGGAAATCGTTAATTAATTAAGAAATTAAGAAAAACCCGAGTTTGGTAAACAACAAGAAAAAAAATTCGAAAAACCACTATTAGGACAACATTATTAATGGGAACAAATAAAAAAAGCAATCATAAAGGAAAGCACCATATAGGGTAAAAAGCTTTCAAATAAATGCCGACTGGTTCAAAAGTAATCAAAAAGATTATTTCCACTATATAAGGAGAGTCAAATTCTTAAACCTCTGGCATTCTGCTTCAAGTAGAGATGAAGAAAACGGGAAATTAATTGAAATAAGATAACATAAAATCAAAAGAGAGCAAAGGATCAAGTTAAATCGAGTCAGTTAGAATATCAAAAAGGTGATTATTGTAATTAAGTGTACATAGTCAAGACAGCCACAGACAGGCTCATCGGATAGTTAGGACGAACGTTTCTTTATATAATAATTGGCCGAACTTTTTATCTGCATTTTGTAACATATAATATAAATATACTTTGGGAGTTGTTCTGACACCGTTTTTATTAAATTAAAATAATTGATTATTTATTAGGGGATTGGTACAAGGGGTCTCATAATGATAACTAATGTTGTTTAGATTAATAAAAACAACCGAAGTTAAAACAGAAAAGCTAAATTCATAATTAGCCCAGCCAATTGTGGAATTCTATTACCATCATAGATCTTGTGCATCTCAGTCGACAATGAATAATTATCCAGTGGCGTCTAAATTATGTTCTTAATCAAATTATCATAGATCTAGCATACCAAAGAATGTTTCAATAAAATAAAAAATTAGTTTATGAAAAAAGAAAATTGAAATTGAAATTGTAAATTAAGATAAAATGTGGTGGTTATTTAAATAGGAAATGTAATGTGGTGTTTTAATAATCGGGTGTAAAGGAGAAATTAAGAAATTAGATAATTGTATTTTGAAAATAAAGAATTAAAAAAATTTCAAATATTAGATTTTATTTTTAGTATCATTACAAAATAAACGATTATACTGGTATACGATACATTAAGTGATATCCAGTACATTTCCCAATACTATACTCTCATCAGTGCTATGCGGGAGGCACTCAGATTTCTCTTCACGCCAGGTAAGTGTAAAAACAGTGTCAAGTTAACACTGTTATACACTTATCCTGATGCACTGGACATCAAATAAGTTTGCAAAGTTTGGATTTAAGGCAAGAAAAAAGACGAATCTTTATCTTGAAACCTCCTTTCACTTGAAACCATGGTAGAAACAATCTTACCTCTGTGGACTACAAGTTCAACACATAAACTGGTAACAAGCTATCAAACTACCAAACCACTTGAAAAACTTAATTTTATTATTCACTATATCTGATTCTTGATTAATAAGATTATACTGGTCTTTCAAGAGCAATTAAAGAAGAATGAATCAGAAGATTTTTCATCTGTAATAGATTATTTTTGTTAAGACTATATTTTCATTGATGTTGATGAACAAGGTTTCGTTTTAAGATTTGCTGATAAATTATGTTATGAAGAGATGGCGAAAGATGTTACATATTATCACAATTATCCCTGTGATAAAATTCAACTCTTTAGATCATATACTGGCTTCTTGAATAAAGAAGTAATTGGCAGTTATAGTAGATCTACATTCGACAATGAAATCAAAGATTTATTAGTACAATATCCTAGAAATAAAAGTCAAAGCAGAATTTATTATGAGAAGTTTTCTATCCAAGTTGAAGAATTTGGAAACATACGTCAGGTCCATTGCCTTTATATCAATGATAAATTGAGTGCAGAACTGCTTTGCTAACAGTCTCAACCGCTCAGCTTCAATCATAGATCTCATCGACGCAATTTAAAAGCAAATCAGTATCCGTCAACACACCAGGAGTATTATTTGTGTTGATTAATTTTAAAGAGCATGAGGAGTCAGAGACACCAACTAGTATTTAATTATAAAATCCCAAAAACTCAAATATTTCTCTGTATCATCTCCAATGTTTAAAATTTCTGGTCTTATTTTCGGAAAAAATGTTTTAAACGATACAACTCTTGATGATGAAGAATGTTGTTCTATTCTTGAGGATTTATTATTGAGATTTATTAAATATAAATCATTAAATATCGAAAAAAATGAAAATATATTTCGAGGAAATTATACTCGTCAACTGCTGAATACGTAAACAATGATTTAATAATTATGTTTATTGATTTAATTAAATAAATCTCAATAACTTCATTGCTGATTGAATGTAAACTGAACGGGATTGTGATTCAATCACCAATGCCTCACATAAAATCGTTTCACACTCAATATTAAAGTTTTTATAAAAAAATTTGAAAAAATCTTTTAAATCGAATGTTCACTTACACATTTTCTATGCTCAATAATATTACTCATGTCTCCGAATCGGCTGTGTTACTGAACCCATGTGCTGAAATGACAGATAAGTCTCTCAAATGTATGTAGCATTGCATCCATCACACAAAAACATATTTATTGATTTTAACTATTTCGACATTATTTTAAATACATTTGAAGTGCCTAATGATTTTGATTTTTTTAAATCTTATGAATTGGTTTCATTTTAATATTAATTTCAAAATGAAAGAAGAAGTTAATTAATTTCTTCCATTTTTAGATTTATTAGTCGAAAGAACAGTTAGGGTTTTTAAAGAGAAATCTATAGAACGCCAACAGATAAAGGCCTATACAATACTTCTAATAGATTTTGTGACTTTAAATATAAAAGAAATCTGATTAAAGGGCTCGATTTTTAGATCTTGGTCATTATCTTATACGTTTGAAATTTCCAACAAAATAATACACAAGTTCGTTTCTCTTTTCAATAAAAATGGATATTCTAAGGCGTTTAAGCAAAGGCTGACTAAGGAAACCATTAATCGCCTCTTGATTGCGTCTGATGACAACAATGTCAACCCATAAGATCTCATATTTTAGTAATTCCATATTCGGAAGAATTTATGTTATGTCTTGTGTCACAAAATTATAATTGTTATCATTGAACTTGAATTAAATTGCTATTTGATGAAAAAAGTCGAATGCAATAGCTGAAATTTAAGTAAGAGGTTTTTTAGTATTGCTAAATAATTTGATTCATTTTATAAATTATTAAATTGTTAGCCATATCAAGACTTTAATATTAAGTGGGAAAGAATTTTATGTGAGGCATTGGTAATTAAATCACAATCCCCTACAATTGACATTCATTCAGCAATGAATTTATTGATATTATTTAATTAAATCAATAATCAAATCAATAAACTACAGATTTCATTATTGCTTCCGTATATAGTATTTGATAAATATCATGATGGCAAACTGACGATGAAGATAATTTCCTCGAAATACATTTCGTTCATTTAGCTTTCGCGTGTTTTTATAAATCATTAAATTTTATTTTTGATCTTTTTATTTTATTTTGTTTGTTTGAAAGTTTATTTTATATTTTTAATACACAATAAATATTATTTTTAAAACCTACTCTTTATTTATGTGTTCGACAATAAGACCAAGTTACATGTTTGTACATTCCAAACGATCCTACAAACTGTTATCAAAAATATTATATTATTTAAAATTTGAAATAATAAATTATTTAGCATGATTATTTATATTAATTGGAATTATTTAGAAAATTATTTATCCTGCTTCCGCTTCACCCGAAGTTTTCCTTATTTTAATATTTTAAAATACACATTAAAATATTAAAAATGTTTATTACCACTTTGAATAGCTTCCATACATGCCTCTTGTTCCGGATTGAAAAGTTCTTTAAGTTTGGGAGCAAAATCATCATTCATTGCTCTAGCTACATTGATTACGTCATATTTTGTTGCCGGCTTAATTTTCTTTATTTTTACATCTAAAGACAACTATAAATTAAAACCCAGGAAATATTTTTTATTTGAGAAGAACAATATCGGATACCCATATGATCAATCAAAAATATATAGACTTATTTTAAAATAAATAATACAATCAACATGGCAATGATTTAATTATAAGAAAACGGCGTTCATGTATTTCGACCGTTTTCCTATCCACATCAAGACGGATAGTTAGAAGTGCGCAGTTATAACCAAGGTCAATGCTATATTATATAATATGTCAATTTCATATTATGTAATAAATAGTGTTATTTTAGTCCCATGTTATGTAACATATCGTAAAATATATTACATCATATTAGATAATCGCCGTTTCTAAAACATCATTTTTACAATAAATTTGGATGAAAATGCCAATTATAGTGTCAAAATCTACGAATTAAAAGTCACTGTGTTTACTGAGTACTAGTTGGTCAGGTTCGAATTTTGAATAAAAGGTCAGTTTTCGGTCAAACAACATAAGTGTAGAAATAGTTTTGGATTAAATTCCAATTCTAGTGTCAAAATCTATGAATTAAAAGTAACAGATGTCTCAAACGGGTCAATGTGCTGAATTTCGAATTGTGAATAAAAAATCAGTTTTCTGTCAAACAACGTCAGTTTTAAATTAATTTTGTATGAGCATATTCTAGTGTAAAAATCTAGGAATTAAAGATGGGTCAAAGATGTGTCTGGCCAGGGCCGGTATTTGAATAACAATTCAATTCTAGTGTCAGAATTTAAAGAAAAATAATGTATTTTAGAGGAAATAATTCAAAAAAATGATGATGATGTAATTTTAAAGAATTCGAGTACAATCAAACATGAATGTATCACTCATCACAATGGTGCAGATTAGTTGCATTTGTAGTGTATTGATTAATTTCATCGATAAATTATTGGGTTGATAAATGATAGATTGATATCTATTTACTGAAATTATTAGTAAAAATGAAATAAATATTACTGATGTTACATTAAAGGATATAAATATTAGTGAGAGTTAAATTGTGATGATAGATAGGACAGTAGAAATAATGATACAAAACCAATACAAAGATGATCAAAATATAAATGAAAATGAAATTGCTGATGTCGTAATAAAATATTGGAAATTATAGATTTGACTATAACTAAGAGGAAAATAAATCCAGAAAGCAATGAAGATGGAAATAAAAGAAATGGAAAAGAGAAATATAATAAATAACAGAGTAAATAAGTGTGGTACTGAAATCGATGGGATTGTAGATTTTATGCAAGAATGGATGAAAAAGAACAAATATTAGCAAATATGATATAAATTATGATAAAATAGAAAAAAATGTTCATATATCTAACAATCAGATTTAAGTAAAGAGTAAAAATCAATTTGTAACTCACACATGAAACAATAAAATTAAAGAAATTATTTATTACAATTATTTACAATTTTATAAATAATTTATAAATTTTTTAACTTAATTAATTAAATTAAAATATTATTTTTTATTTATATATAATGAATAAAATGCATTTTTATTTTTAATTAATTAATTTAATAATTAATTAAATAATTTTTAGTAATTATAAATATTTTAAATACATTTTGAATTAATAATTTAGTAAATAAATAAAATGTAATAATTTAATTATTTAATTATTTAAAATATAAAGTTAAATAGAAATTTTTTCTACTAAATAAAGCACTGTTGTTTTTTGCAAAACTTAATTTTTACTTCGCAAAACAATTTGATGATTTATTAATAAATAAATATCACCTCCGAAATGAGTTTTGTATTGTCCTTCAATTAAATTGCCATTTTTGTCTATAGGAATCGGATTTTTAGACGCCTTATTTGCAACCACCTAAAAATTTTATAAGTAAAGTCATGACTAAAAATATTCACTTTTGATTTTGGAATATTAGATTTTTTATTCATTATACAGTTGTAATATTTATACTGAGTATATTATTTCAATTTCCAAAAAAATAACACTATGTACCATCAGATTTGTAAATTAACAATTTTAAAATATATTTGTTTCTATAGTAATAAATTTAAAATTAATACAATGATTAAAAGAAATGTCTTAATTAGTGGATTTTTTAATATACTTTGTTTAATAATATAACTTTTTGATTTATGAATAAATTTGCATTTCCATTTTTCATTTAGATTTATTAACTTTAAAATAGCCAAATTATTGTTTAATAAGCAAAAGCATTTGAAAATTTGAAGATAAAAATTTTAACTTTTGAAAGACGTGGTCCTTTTCACTTTATTTTCTTTTTAACGTAATAAAAGATTTTATTCTGCACTTAGAAGATTAAATATCACATTTAAGTTTCGATAGCATGTAATTTGTTCGAATTCTTGAACTTCAAGTTTTTCAACAATAACCTCCAACATAAATAGTATTGTCAATTATTATGCTCTATCTGGATCAGAGATTCCAAACGGTGACGGTACCACCACTAGTAGGCTCTGAGGAGATCTAGAGGCGTTTTTGGTTAAAGGTAAATTTACGAGTATTGGGAACTAGCCACCTCCTCCTTAGGCAGTAGAACGAGTCAAAGCATAGGCCGTGTGCAGGTCATAACAAGATTTACACAAGTACAGAGTATCGAATCTATGGATCAATTAAAATCTTACGAAGTATTTAACTTTTGATAAAGTTCACCACATCCGCACATCCTGTGCAAAACATAATTGCTGATTTACAGATAATAGATTCCCACTTTTCTCATCACGCTTCTAGCATCCCTCATAATTGTCACAATGTTAATGTGTAAATTACGTTTATGTTATACCAATTTTTCTTCCAATAATTGAATAGTCCCTGTAAGGTATGACAATTCCTATATAAATCAAAAAAAGTTAAATTCAGGGATTTCGTAATCGGAAAAGCACCAGTATGTCCGAGTTGCACACCCTAAAAGAATCAGAAAAATTATATATTATTTAAGTTCTGTGAAACAAGAAACACATGATAGATTAAAAGCTATTGGAATTTAAGTTGGAAATCTTGAAAAAACTGTATATTTTATTCTGGAATAAGTGATAAAGATGTTTTTCGAGATATATTATTACCAATAAAAACCCGATGATCTCGTCAAAGAAATTATATTACCAAAATTCAGCTTAAAAATGAAAGAAGTTTGATCAACTACTAAAATATATTTTGAAAATCTAAGAATAGAAATTCCTTTGAAATTCAATGTGGTAAAAAGAAAAAAATAATCATATCAAAAGATTATATGTTCAAAATGAAAAAAAAATACACTACTGCCACAAATGAAAATTATCAACCGTATATACTAAGGAAAAAGTCAAGTGTGTTATTGTAAAATATAACTAGAAAGTGATACGATAAAAGGTATGGATTGAAACCCCGTCAGTCAGAGATATTGAATGCAAGTAATTGTTTTTGTTGTGGAGAAAGTGGACATAAGCGTTTTCAACGTCAAATGAAAAATAAATGCTTAATTTGTGGTAAATAAAATAACATCTTTGAAAGATGACATCTGCTGTTAACTACTGACAATCAATGTGACAAGCTATTGCATGCATTTATGAAGAACACAGCAGTGACAGAAATTTTTATGATAATAACTCATATGCCGGTGATCAGGAAAGAAAACATGGAAAAAATAAGTGATCCAATAACTTTCGTTTCATCTTACAAATTAAGTAAATAAATCATGATTGGAAAAGAAATGATTAAAAAAGGAGTGTGATGTATGAAACAGAAGGAAATGGAGTCTCTCTTAGAGAATTGGAGAATAATATAATTTGATTTAATATCAATTGTATTGAATTATAGATTTGAATTTTAAATTAGAGTTTTATTAATTATGTTATGTTCTTAATAGAAAAACATAATAATAATAACCTGTCATATAAGATTAAACAACCTTTAGTGAAGTCTCACCAGCATTTTTTCTCTTTTTTTTTGGAGTAATTAGAAACATCATTTCCTCTTAAAATTTTTGCCGTCCCACGGCGCCACTGGTTCCCTCCTTAATCTGGCCGTGAGCATGTGTAATTATAATAAGCAAATGTTGTAAATAAAAAAAAATCTGGAAGAAAATAATTCAAAAAGGAAAATTCTTCTAAATGTCCTTTTATTTCTTTATTTCCCAATTTACAAAACAAGACTCAATAAATATTATTATTGAAATTTGAATACACTCAACAAAACGGTTTTATTTTATCTTGGTTTTGATCCATTTTTTTTGATAAAGAAATTAGATTAATGAGTTTAAGTCAAAATATTATTTAAAAAATTATTAAAAATTATAAATGACTAATGAAATATTATTGGTCAATTTTCCATCAATTAAAAAACACGAAATACGTTGGAAAATATTCCTATAAAATCCAAATTTATTTTTATAAAATTTCATTTAATTAGATGAATAAAATTTCTAAAAACCGAAAAACCTCTTTCGGGAATTTTCTTGCTTCTGTTTTTGTTGGCTCAGTTGATAATTCGGAGAAAAAAGTCCCTAATGTGCATATGATAGAACTTGATGAAGAAATGCAGTTACATGATGAGGTTTGCCTAATGTCGGACAATCCTAATAGACCTTTTCAAGTAAATTTACTTTAATTTTCACTTATGATTCTTTTTCTATTAGTTTGCAGCTGCTGGGAATTGTATGGAAATTGAGAAATTAATCATAGGAAATAGTGGAATAATTTCATCAAGTGACGAAAACGGAATGACAATGATGCATTACGCAGCGGCAAACTCGCGTATCGAAGTTATGGACATTCTAATGATTTACCGGGCAGGTTATCTTTTGCTTTATGTTATTATGTAATATTTTTGTAAAAGAAAATTCATTTTTTCCACGTCATTTTTACCCGTAATCGATGTAAATTTATTTTAGATTTCTATGTAAAGTTTTTTAATTTTTTAAAATATTTTCTAATTAGACAATGGGCTATAACATTAGTTTTCTTTTATAAATGCAAAATATGGTCCTTAATTAAGGTGTCCAGATTGTAATATTGATAAATTGGACAACATTGACCAAGGGTGTATTTAATAACCACAGCCACTGTGACTCTCGTTAATCACTAGCTTTTAAGGTGGTCGGACAAAATGGTACTACTTCCCTAATTTATTTAAACTCACCTACCATAAGAATAAAAAAGATTTTTAAGTATATTAAAATATTAAGATGCAAATGAGTATACACTTTATTAAAGATAACTTAAATAATTAACTCAATAATTTTATTAATTATAAGTTTATTAATTAATAATATTTATTATTAGATTTATTAATATTATAATTTATTTAATTTTTACCCGTGCTAGAATTTGTTTAATCTCAAAAAAAGAACTCGAAATCTGGTAGTGCAATGTTATTTATTTAACAAGAACAACGATGACACTGATGGCAAGGAGATGTGGCGTTGTGAAAGAAGAACGAGCTAGGCACGACTTCATAAATCATAAATGACGACTTACAATGGTAATGCGCCAGTCGAAAATTAATAAATACTTTAATTTATTTTATATACACAAAATAATTATTAAGGATTCAATTTTGGCTAATATGAAAAATATTTAATAAAATTATTATTTAAATTATTAAATATTCTTATATAAATAAATTAAATAAGTTTGGCAACGCTTTTATTAAAAGAAAACGTCATTCAAACACTCGAACGATATATTTCGACAATTTAACTGTAATCTCAGGGTACAAAAACCAACTAAAACAATATGGATTAATTTATATAATTTAAACAAATTATTTAAACACTAATTTTTAAATCTTTTTATAAATATTAAAAAAAATTTATATTTTTATTTATAATAAAATTTTAAAATTATAATGAAATATTTTATAAATTAAATCATTTAACGAATATTAAAATTGAAATATATTCAAAACATTCGTAGTCATATGCAATGATCCTATCAACAAGGTTTCACATACAACACATTCCCAATAATTATTAAACCTTTTCAACTAAATTTTAAAATCAGATATTCCTATTTCACTTTTACAGCCTCTATTGTGCTCACTTATATTGGTCAAACCCTTCAATCGACAATGCTCTAGAACTCGAGTGCAGAGATAAGTCTTAAAATAAATGTAAAAAATTAAATTATACAAGATTTACTTTACCGATTTCTATAAAATTTGAAATTTACAGCAAATAAAATATACATATTTATATTCTATTAAAAAATTTAATTTTGAAAATAAAAAATAATTCGTCCACGATAGGATTTTAACCCCTGACTCGACGAATTATTACCGACACCAGACTGTTACAAGTCTCATTTTATTACCCAAATTTCTAATAATAATAATAATAATAATAATAATAATAATAATAATAATAATAATAATAATAATAATAATAATAATAATAATAATAATAATAATAATAATAATAATAATAATAATAATTACAAAACAATAGAATAAAAAGACAAACACATTTTTAAGACAACATTTATTTAAATAAAAGCTTCAATATCTTCCACATTAGTGGCATTCATACCTAAATAATGTCCGAATGCAAAACTTTTGTTTTTACCTACCCATTGACGTTTATCATCGTTGTTACTTAAAGCAATTTTACAATTTTTAAAAGTAAACAACTGATGATTTCTCGTCCCTATTCTCGTTTGAGGAACAAAAAAATTGTATCATTTCTATAACAATCAAGATAAAAAAGATGCTTTATTTCAGTTCCTTCCAAAGTAATTTCCTTTACTTTATTACTTTCAGTTTCACCTAAGAGACTATATATATCCAAGTCCCTTACTCTCATCTTTGAATTTACCTATTACTGAGTCAAGTTTTCTTGAATACAAAGGATGACTAGGATCATAATTTGAAGTGTCCAGAAGATAATCCGAAACCATTTCAGGTAAAAGAGTACTTAACTTACAAATTTATCCAAGTTCATCCGACTCTATAAATTATTAGCGATACCATCAACTAAATTCGTTGTAACCACTATTTTAGATTTAGTGTTTTTATGAAAAACAGTCACTAGGTTTACAATTAAAAGTCACTGGACTCACTATATAAATTGATAAAGAATAATCGATCCATGAGTTTTATATCAATATTTTTTAAAAATTCACATATACTGGATTAATTAATGCTAGCAAAATAACACAATTATGATAATAATAATGCTATTGATAATAATAATTTAACTTTCACAACAATAAAAAAGACAAACAATTTTTCACACGTAAATTTATTACAAACACGTATTTAATAAACACCGTCAATATCAGTCAAGTGGATACTAATGATATCTAAATAAACTTTTGTTTTTAATAAGAGCTTTGAAAATATCTAAATACTAATTAAAACTCACCATTTTTAGTGTTGATACCAAAACGTGTAAAATTAGATTAACATTCATTAACAAATTGCTAATTAACCAATAATTTCGGACATTAAAGCTTTATGTAACCAAAAATTGATTAAATAACCATTAAAAATTCATCAGGACTTATGTGATACCTATTAAATATTTCAATAATTTATGATTCAAACTATGTATATTATAATACTTTTCGATAAATTTATGGGTAAAATATTACATGATTTGTTATAAAGTTATCTAAAAGGTTAATAATTTTAACCCTATGTGAAGAAATAGGTAATAACTTTAACCCTAAGTAATTAAAGAAGTAAAAATTTTAACCCAAAGTAATGAAATATTTAATAATTTTAACTCTAAAGGATAAAAGAGGTAATAATTTTAACCCTAAAGGATAAAATAGGTAATAATTTTAACCCTAAATAATGAAAGACATAATTTTAACCCTATGTGATTAAAAGTTTGAACTATTATAACCTTATGTATACCAATAATTACTAAATCCAAAGTATATTATAACACATGTCTTTAATAAAGAGTAGTTGCTTAATTGGTAAAAAAACATACATATATTTAAAAATCGTTGACAATTTTTAAATACCTGTTAAAAATGGTTTGAAAATATGAATAAATATTTTAATCTAAGAATATTAAATTGAAAATCTCTATTAATAATTAGATTAAGAAGTATATAAATTTGTTAATCGTCGATGTAAATAAACTCGTAAAATTATTGATTGATTAAATGCAATCGTTAATTAGAAATATTAATTGGAATATTATTGACTGAACTTATTTTTCAATAAAAAGTTATTCTTGAAACAACATAAAAATCATATTTCAATAAATTTTCTTTAAATTAATTTTGAAAAAGTAGAAACCAAATAGTTGATTTTGATTGGCTGTTACTATTTACATATTGCTATTGGCAACGACACTATTTTTCGATAAATTTAATCGCTAAACTCATGTTCAAAATACTGATAAATTTATCAATATATTAAAATTATTACAGTTTTCTTGAAAATAATTTGAAAACGTACAAACTATTTTTCAATAAAACTATTATTCAATTAAAAATAGATGAAAAGTTGAATAGATTTATCGATATATTTATTGTAATTTTTTTTGAAAATAATTTGAAAACTCTTTTTCAATAAACTTATTATTTAACTAAAACCGGTTGTTGAAAATACTAATAAATTTATCAATTAAAATAATTACAGTTTGTCATGAAAATAATAATTTGAAAATGAAATTATAGAATACTTGATTTTAATTGGTTAATTCTATTTATTATCAATGACAACGACTCAAATTAATTCAAATTTTTATGTTCAAATTATTTTCTAAATATTATTGGTACCGCATTGATTAATCGATAAGAAATCATACTATTCAATCGAACATAATTTCATTAATCTTTTTAAATAAATCAACAAAACAGAAGCCTTTTAAAATTAATTAATTCTAAATAAAATTTCTTGTTTCATCCAAGCGATTCTTAATACAGTGATTTGAACTAAATTTTAAAACACGCTCTTCTTCATCAGTCAAAACTATTTTACTCAAATTTTACATAAAATTTAGAAATCCCAAATATTTTCATCAAATTAATCAATTTTTTAATATGAGCATCCTCTTTAGATTTTATTTTTCACAATCGAATTTTTGATACACCATTCTACACATATTTATAAACAAAACTCATTCGTAGCAGATGGGAAACAGATGGGAAATTTAGAGTATAAGATCGTCTGTAATTCATCTAAGGTACGCAATATGTTTATTAATAAATCAAAAACTCCGATTGGATTGTATTCTGTTCTCGTTTATCAATTTACATGTAATGGGTATAATACCACATACATTGGAGAGACTTCCCGTCATCTCTGTACTCGAGTTCTAGAGTATTGTCGATTGAAGGGTTTGACCAATATAATTGAGCACAATAGAGGCTGTAAAAGTGAAATAGGAATGTCTGATTTCAGAATTTTATTGAAAAGTTTTAATAATTATTTTGAACGCGTGATATGTGAAGCATTGCTGATAAGGTCATTGGATCCAAAGATTAATGTGCAAAGTGCTGTGACTACGAATGTTTTGAATGTTTTTAAATAGTTTAAGTATGTTAAATCATGTTTAACTATTGTTTTTTTAAAAAAAACTTTTTTTAATATTATTAAAATAATTGAATTTTTAAATTACATTATTTTTTAAAAAATTATAATATAAATAAAAATTATAATATTTATATAAATAACATTTTAAATTAGCTAAAAGTATTTTAATATATTTTTTAAATGTTTACTAAATATTACATGTTTTTAAATATTACAAAATTAAATTAATATAAAAAAATAATTTGTTTAAATTAAAAGTTAATTCATAATATTTTTAGCTGGCTTTGTGTACCTGAAGATGACAATTATACTGTCGAAATATATCGTACGAAGAGTTTTTTATTGGCGTTATCTTTTAATTAAATTGTTGCCAAATTTATTTAATTATTTATTTATTATTATTATTATTATTATTAATATTATTAACGTTAAACTAACTTAAAATACTATGGATCAATTTTTTCTTAATTAAATGTTTTAATAAATAAATATTTCAATCAATATTTAAAATATTTATTATTAATCAATATTTTTATATTAATATTAAATTTAAAATTTTTTTAAAACATCAAAAAAATACATGATAAATTAAAATTTTTTATAATAAAAATAATATTAAAGGTTAATCATCTTTTTAATAGAAATAATGTTAAAAGTTAATATTTTTTTAAAGAACAAAAAACATAAAGAATTTAAAACAATTATATATATAATTTTATAAACTAGATAAAAATGCTAGAGACAGTAACGGAAATACCCCAATACACCATGCAGTTTTGAACAATGAAATTAAAGCTTTAACTTATTTAATCCTAAATGGAGCCGATCCAAATATACTGAACAAAGATAATATGGCACCAATTCATTTAACAGTTTATAAAAGCAAATTGGACGTATTGAAAGAGCTGTTGAGGCATCCTGAAGTGAATCGAAATCAAACGACCTCGTGTGGAAATAGTGCGATTCATATTGCATGTGAGATTGATAATCAGGAAGCGCTAGACTGTCTAGTAAAATAAAAAATTTATTCTAGATAATTTTAATAATATTTATTCTTTCAGTTGAAAGCTGGCGCGTTAGTCTGTAGTCCCAATGTATACGGTATATATCCTGTTCATGTGGCCATAAAATACTGCAACGAGAAGTGTTTGGAAATGTTGGTGGAATCTAAAAATAAAAAAGGTTGTTCTCCAATGCAAATTTTAAATTTTAGTGATAAAGAAGGAAATGTGCCCTTACATACGGCAGTAAACACTGGAGACACAAAAGCTGTCCAAGTAACAAAATGTTTATGAAATTAATTTCCATTATAAACCTTTTTAAAAGATGTGTCTCCACTATGGAGCAAAAATTGACGTACGTCAAAATGACAACTCGACACCTTTGCACTATGCATGCACCAAGGGAGAATTAGATATAGTAAAGCTTATGCTTCGAACGCGACATGAAGTAAAAGATGTTGTATTAAAAATCCAAGACAACAATGGCCATACTCCTCTTCACAAAGCTGTGATGTTCAATCATGTAGAACTGGCTGAGTATTTAATCGAAGAGGTATATATATATATATATATATATATATATATATATATATATAATTTCTTTATTGTGTAGGGCTCAAATATTGAAGTTACAGATGATAACGGTTGGACCCCACTTCTTTTGGCAGCTTCACGATTAAATATGGAAGTTTTTAAGACGTTACTTAAATATGGCGCTAATATATACGCTCGGGATAAAACTCAAAGAAATCTAATTCACCTTTTTTCACTGAATGTAGTGAATGACAAAGTTAATTTTTTGATGGGGTTGGAAAAGGTATAAAATATAATTGAGATCAAATCAAACTCGTAATTTAAATTTAAAGATTCAACAATCATTTATTAGTATAATAAATGAAAAAGATAACATGGGGTGTACCCCATTGCATTATAGTACAAGACGAGGACTGTTGAGACTCACAGGAATTCTTATCAAATTAGGAGGTCTTTGTATGACTCAAAATAATGATAAAGATACGCCTTTGCATTTTGCTGCTCGATATGGTCGAGTGCACACTTGCCGAAGACTTTTGAATACTTTCGATGGGATGAAAGCAATGAATTCTACAGACTCATTTGGGAGGTTGCCAATTCATGCTGCAGCTGAAAATGGTCACACGAAAATTATTCAAATGCTGCTTGATCGTGGATGTATATTTCACAGGTATTTTCTATTGTCCTTGTTTTGATTTAAAATTAATATTATATAATAAAATAATATAGAAGTATGAAAACAAATATATTAACAGGTTTAATGCTAAATCATCCATTACCGAAATTACTATAATTTTTAAGATTGATTAAAACAAACTAAACCAATATTTGGAAAATTTTTAAAATTACCGTTTAAGATGTCTACCATAAATAGGAAACATTCAAAAAAACTGAGAGTAAAACAGATAGACAACTATTTATCTAAAAAGAGGAATGAATACATTTATGAGAACCTCCAAAATCCGGAGAGTTTAAATATTTAAAATATTTCTTTATCTCTGAGATATTTATGGCATTTGGTGTCGTATTAAATTACAAGAATTTTTCTCATTACACGAAATTTCTGTTTCAGTATAAATTTAATGCCAGAAAGTTATATGTTTACATGATGGGTCTAATTTTATTTAAATGATTTAAATATTTTTTTATATAATGATTTAAATATCACTCCAAGGACGTCCACGGAATTTTTTCCAAAGGGGCAACCTTTTTTTCTATAGATATATCTAAAAATAAAAGTCATATTTTTTCATATAATTGTTGAGGATGCCTAAATAACAAAACAAAAATAATTATTAATTTCATAAAATGATTGCGGGAAAGGATGATAAATGAATGAAGTGTTGTTCTGGAACTCAGTAAAATAGGAGTGGAAAAGAGATGTCGAAAAATGAGAAGTGAATGGAAGAAAATCAATTAAATCAGACAATTGAATAAAAGAAGGTCATTCATAATTAACAAGTACAAGTTCAAAAGAAGAAAAACAAAAACAAAGTTGAAATTATCTTTCTATCTCGAAAGACATTGAGAAGCCGAGAAAGGGTATCGTCAAAAAAAATGTTTATTTCGACAACTGTCAGAGATTGCAGATATTTTAATGGAACTGGTTAGAAAATGAATGCATTATTAGTAATTTCATAAGATGGAAAAGTATAAAAGCTAGACACTAGCTAGTATAATGAAGAAGCAAAATGGAGGGAAAAGAAATTATAGTGAAACAGGGGAGGAATCTGATTTCTGAAATTACTAATTGGTAAAAATATATATAATAATTAGAAGTAGTTAAAGAACCCAAATCAAGCCAAGATAGAAACCAAATCAATTTTGGAAGATTACCAGCAGTGGTCAAGTGGTCATGTGATCAGAGTATTTTTATTGTGCTTTTCTTCCAGAGAGGGTTGTAATAAGCACCAAAGCATTTGAAGTTGGTTGAAATTAATATATCATTGTTGTAATCAATTGTGCTAATCAATAAAGTTTAACGTCGTTGGAAATCGTCATTATCGTTATTATTATTAATATCTTTAATTGGTAATTTAGTAATCACCGAAAAATTATAATTACCCAACATAATGTATAGTAAAAAACCCAAAACATTTTTAGACATTCATTTACATACTACAAAGAAATGTCTAGGATTTGAACAAGGATGTTTTAAATGACACACAAAAAAACTAGATAAACTTGGAAATTCCAAGGGGGCCCTTGGCTCTTTCTGCTGACATCCATGCTTCAGTTCCAATATTTAATGAACAATTTAGAATATATTCAATCTTATAAACATGTTTTGAATGATTTCATTTGAAAATGCAAAGATTTTCAATTGACACTTGCTAAAGTTTTAATTAAAAAAATTTCATTTATTCTTTTAAAACATATGTTCTATTCCAGGTGCTATCACGGAAATACGCCATTACATTATGCTGCTACCAACGGCCATATTGAGACCTGTCAATATTTAATAGAAATAAATCCATCGCTTTTAGATAATCAAAATCACGAAGGGGTAATATTTTGATCTTTTGTAGGTATTTATTTGAATTTCATATTTATTATTATCATTAATAAAACATAATTTAAATATATGTTTATGCTACAACAGACTTTGAGTTTTGGGCCCAAAAATGACAATATTCGGATTTTACGTACAAAATGACAACAGTTTAGTCTGCTAACGAAAAAAATCTTTCGTTTAATGCGTACTTCACCGCAAGTAAATTATAGCCATTAGTATATGGCTTTTATCGATATCGCTGGATGAAATCAGAATTGTTAAATATGGAACGGTCATATTTTGACAACGTCTGTGATACCTGTTTCAAATTTGTAGTGATATCAACTATAAAATTTCACCATTTATAAAATTCTCAAGATACTACAATATTTTCTGCTTCAATCACATGTTGTTTTAATTAACACTTGCTGTCATGTAAAAATAGTTCATTTTTAAGTTTATAGTTCCTTTACTTTTTTGTAACTTTAAATAACATAATTTAATCCATAGTTTATATTAATTTAACCCTTTCTAAGGCAAAGGAAACTCAAAGTGATGTAAAACTCAAAGTTTATTGATAACAATTATATAGTTACAAATGATCAAATAAAATAAAATGATTCAAATACTATAAATTTGTTCTCTTGTGGCTCAATATATGTCAGTAGTTGTACTAAAAGTAAAAATGATTACCGACAGCGTTACACTTAGATATTTTTATTAGTTTAAAATGGTTTACAGTATATTCCACCACCTTAGAAAGGGTTAAGGCAAATATTTTTTCATGAAAATTAAATATTGTTTATTTTTTTATATCTTAAATGTAGCTTTAATTAGCCAATATGTAGGCCTTCTAAAATAAAATATTCTTTTAGTAAACCAATGTATTAGGATTGCAAATGTTGTCATGAAACTTTTTTAAAAGTAAGTAAAGATATACGAATATTTAAACAATAAAAGCCATGTAATATAAGCATTAGATGAAAGATTCTTTTTCATTAGCATACTAAACCTATGTAAATTTGTAAAATCTGAATATTGTTATCTTTTGGTACAAAACTCAAAGCCTGTTGTAAGATAAACATGTATCTCCTTGTAAGTAAGTCATTTCTGCCGTATTTATTAATTTAAAACTTACCACCTAAAATGGCCTCACTTAAATGCGGAATTTAAATGATCTATCTCATCGAATCTTTCTTTTTCTTCTCTTGTTAACTTTGTATCCTTCAACGATTATATAAATATATATATATATATATAAACAATTTAAAATGTTTTTAATTCTTCAAGATCAATTCAATCGTTGGTTAATTTTTCAGATTCTAATTCCCTCTATTTTTGTTTTCATTCTGTTTTAATGATTTCAGCTTTGTTAATTATTAAAACAAAATATTTGTATAATATTTGTGAATAATAATATTTTTACCTTTTTTACTTAACTTTTTGTCAGTTTTTGGCGTACATTACGCTGGCGTCGCTTGAATCTGGTTTTTTAGCGGTAATGCATATTTTATTCTCCACTCCATGTAGGTATTTCCAAATTATTGTTGCCAGCTTGGGGCCTTTTATTGTTTTCAATGCTGCAATTAAATTTGATGGCCTTTTTCAGTGATTTAATATAAGGGGGGAAATCAAAATCATCAATTTGATAATTGCTTCTATCCTGTTTGAGGAGAGATAAAAACAGAGTAATGTACAAATAAATTCGACAGATAGCTAATTTGGGTTCCCATTAATAATTTAATGTAGTCATGTTTTGTTGACTTTATGTATTGCTATAGGAAATTTATTTCGATTTCGACTTTTTTTCTATTAGATTTATAAATTTACAAATCTTTTCCCACGTTTTCAAGCTCAATCTCACATTTTAGTTTTTCACTTTTAGAATGTCCAATTTGTCTGTTATAGAAATCGCATAAATGTTTAGTAATTTTCGTTTATAACAAAGTAAATTTGCAATACATTGACCAATATCATACCGATTGGATATCATTAGAGACTCTTAACTTTTCTTCTTTCTCAAAACACTTCTAATGACTTATAACTTTGGCGTCGTACTGTTTCAAATGAAAATGTCCTATAAATAGGACTACTCACAATTTTAATATAATTTTAATATACTCTGCATCGGTAATTAGACATTCATTTGCCAAACCTGACAGCACAGTAGTGGAGAATCACTGTCCTAGATAATTCATCGAGTTTAATATTGAATGAATTAGCAAGTATTTTATAACTTCGTTGCTTGTAGATAGATAAAAAAAATAACGAAATATGAGTGACGATTTTAGATTAACTTTAATATTATATATTTCCTGTTCTGCTTTTATATAAAACTTTAACAAAATGAAAATAATGACAACACGACTTATCTAAAGCAAAAATCATCCCATTTAGTGATCAACCCGTACTTGATGTGAGTGTGAACCTACACTTCCGGGAAGTGACACATCAGGATCTCTAACAATCTTTGCATTGCTTTCTCTGAGAATTTTTCATAGTTAACGCTTTTTCGCAAACGTATAAGGTTAAAAGAAATGAATAACAATAGATGTGTGACGAATGGTTATTCCATAAATATTATTTCAGAATATTTAAATCCAATTAGAATTTTCGTGATGATCAATGTAATTTTACAACATTTTCCTTTTTCTACAAAGTTTTCTACTAAAAAATATATGATATTATATTATTTAAATTACTAGACCAAAGGATACAATTAAAAAGGTAACTGTTAGCAGCAAACTTTCTATTCAAGACGAACATTAAAAATAATTACAATTAAAACAATATAACTGATGAGAAACAACTGTTTCCTGATATTTTCTCTTTTCTTTAGAAAGTTGATGGTCAGCAACAAAATTTTTTACATTTAATTTGTCCAATCTCTGTTCGTTTCTAATTCTTCTATTCAACAGGAAACCTTTTCTCTGACTCCACAAGATCTTAAAATACCATTGAAGTAACTCGACACAGAAATCCTCATGGAAATCCACCTTTTAATTTATGACACGCTAAAACTCTCAAAATGTTCGTGCAACAAGTTTGATTCGTTCATACTCAATCGCTCTACGTTATATATTTTCCTTGTCACTTTCGTAAAATTTTGTAACGTTTTCTCCAATTATTTTTGTCTCAATTTGTGGCGAATTTGTTGATTTGAGATTTCGTTATATAGGAAATCTCTCTATAACCACTAATTGTATTGGGGAACTTGTGGACTAATTTGTTTTATCTTTCAGCCGCTTCGACCATTCCCCAGAAAACATTTTGTACGCAAATTAAATTTATTTATTTGTTTTCGTCATTTTTATTTATTAATTAATTTGTATTTTCTTAATATTTTTATATGGGTCTCAAATTAATTTTATATTATTATTTTCTTCAATAGGCATCGGCACATACCCATGTCCTCGAAAAATATTGATTTTGATATCTTGATTATTTTGAATTATTTTATTTTTGTACATCAAGGAAGCATAAAATATAAAAAATTATTTACATAAATTTAAATGCTTTCTTGCCTAGACAGCGGTGGTTGATGTATAAAATATACATCCTTAGTGAATGTGAAATAAATTTGATTACTTTTTAATTTGGACTGGTTAATTGGGATATAAATTCGTCAGATTTCACTGCGTGTAAAATTATCAGTCTCCCATGTCTTGGAATAAATAAAATACCTCATATAAATAAATATCCGGATTCCGCAGCTTGGAGTCAACAAAAAATTAAAATTAAGAAATCAACATAGTTTGCTCATTATATTAAATGGCCTGGCACCATGAGTTTCAAAGTTTGCAAGCTCACTTCCGGTTTAGTATATAATATTATTAATATCACTTTCTATCTTTTTTATGAAAATATTTATTGAAAATTGATAATAAAAATTTTAATCATAAAAAGAATTGAAAATTAAATAAGGCTAAAAATAATAATTATTTAAACAAAAATACCATAAAACGAGCTAGTAGGCTTTACTGTATACATATTTTTCTATAAAATGTTATATATATATATATAATTGTTTAAAAATTTAATCCAATCAAATTAAGAGAAAAATATCCATAGCTTACTTTTTTTGTACATACCGAGACACTTCAGATTTATTCTTTCGTATCTGAATATATACCGTTCTGCCAGGAATGAGACGTACATAATAACTTCACCAAAATTATTATAATTGATGTTACATATATTCTTGTTTCTAGAAAACAGCTCTACATAATGCCGCAATAAATGATAAATCCCATGTAGTTGGACTCTTACTAACTCACGGAGCTTCGATCTTCAAAGACAAACAAGGACTAACGTTTTTCACTCATATTCTCAAGTTGAAGAATCTTAATACGGCCAAAGAAGTCGTGTTTAACAATAGGTAAATACTGAAAATAAATCCCCTCTTTAATTGGTAAGTTAAACTTTTCAGGTGGGAAGAAGTCGTGCGTATAGTTGATGAAAATGGTATTTGTCCAGTAATCGGAATGATCAAAGATATGCCAAATATTCTTTCGGTAGGTTTAAATTTGAGGATTTATTTTCAATTTATTCTTTTGTAATTCTTTTTTCCCGTAAAATGAGGCTTTTAAAAGCGTATGTCACGTATTGAAGAAAATCAAAGTTTGATATTTGTTTAAATTCTTTCACGAAATGCTACTGACATGATTTAGGCTCTTAACCTGAATTGTAAGATTTAAAAAAGGGTATGCCAGGACAGATCTATCAAACTGATAATGTCTATATCAAACAATGTTTGACAATAAAAAAATAATGTTGCTCAGAAATTTTCCCCTCAAAGAGGGATGTCTAATAGCCCTTGTAGGAACAAAAGAAACAAGTCACGAAGAAAATTACTAAACATTTACTAATGTTGAAAACAATTTCCACTGAAAGATTTTAGGACATGTGGAAAACTTTTTGAATATTTTTAATAATTTTTCCAAAACAGAATAAATCACTGAAATTATTGAATACATAAGTATCCGGAGTGGCCTGGACTAGACTTTTGAGAAGTCAAGTACCATAGTCATTTTATAAAACCAAAGTCTCTTTTTAAAATGACACAAATTTTATTTTTCTATCCTGCTTTTGTTCAAAGTTATGAATAAAAATGTGGTTCAGTTGGTCAAATTTAGAGTTTTGTATAATTTTGAAATGAAGAAATGTGGGTATGTTTTAAGCATTTTTATAAATTTAGATTCAAAAAATTTTGAATTTGCTTGATAGACTAGATAAAAATAGCTCTCTGTCAATACCATTTATTATCTGATCGATGCGTTCCATACGCAGAGTGCTAAAATTACCTCGCGGAACACTTTAATAGTGTCAAATTTGGTTATACACCAAGAACCTAATGTTAGTGTAGTATTTTAATAATTCCAATCATAGTCTTTTATAAAATCTGGCGGCACACTACAAAGTGTTTGATATTTCCAGTTGCGGTTCCGGTTCAATACCGCATTTGTTTAACCCTAGTTTCTCTGAAAAACGTTAGCTATCATTTATAAAAACAATAAATTTTATTATATAGTTAGCACACAAACTTGCCTCTGTGTTAAACCAAATTAGACGTCAATATAACTTTAGAAAAATTGGCTTCTAAAAAAACAAAAAAAATAAATTTATCATAATTATACTTTATTATTTAAATTTATTGATTGTTTTGTATTAATATAAGTATATATTAATGTACTTGTACTATTTGTGTATAAAATATAAAATGTAATATATTATAATAATACTTATAAGCACTCAAGTATTTTCTTATTATCTATTTTATAGTTTTTAATGAAAATATATTGTCTCAAAAAATGTATTAAGACCGCCGAAACAATCTTTCCATCTAGGTGCAAATACCATTAGAACTGACAGTGCACGAATGTTATACTGGCATTACGATGAGCATGGCTATTAATAATGGGAAATGGTGAATTTCACGAAGTGGTTGAAGTATTAAAACTATAACTAATGAAAAAAAAGATTTTAAAGTGTAAATATATCTATACATATATAAAAGCATTTTTGGTTTCAAAAAGCCGATCAACATAACATTTATGCATGTAATTAACTTTTTATTTTTATTTCATTTGTTTATTCTTAGTCAATCTCTACGGTGTACATTTGTCTAAATGGTTGAAAGACTATGACATTGATCCTTAGATCACGGGGGTGTGTAATGATTTTGATATTATCACAAAATAGCAACATATTACTTTGCGGTATTTTTTTCGCGAATATTAATCTCTAATAATATAATTTCCTCATTCAAACTACTTTTTTTCTTCTGCGATTTTTTATGGAACAACAAATATTTATATTTTTTTATTATTGTATTATTAGCTTAATAAATTAGGATTATTTCTATTCATTTAAATTGAATTTTTATAAAAATATTTTCTAAAAATATTTATCGTAGACTTTTCACTTTTGATTAATTTGTTGACGATCAAAAAAGAGTCATTTTCTATAATTTTCAACAAAAAACAGAAAAATAATAATTTTATATTTGTCATTTAGTAAATACATTTCTGACAACTCAATTTGAATTAAAATTGGAAATTAATGACTTTTAAAATTTTAACTTTTTGAAAGTTTAAACATAAATCCCTAGAAATAAAATGAAATTAATACCAGAATTATTGGTTACCGAAATCTTTAAATTTTTATTCCAAAATTTCATAATTGACTAAAAAATATAGAGGAAATTGCGTTTCTATTCCTTGGTCATAAATTATTTTCATTGACGAAAAAAATTTATTTTCCTTTTTTTCTAAATTTATGTTTTAATAAATCTCGGAGCAAAAATTCATTTACCTTTAAAATGCATATAAGCTTTTCTGTGGAATATATTTTCTAAAAATATGTTAAAAAGATTAAAATGTTATTATATTTGTTTAAACATATCAAAGAAATGTTCTGATGATTAGAAATTTTCGAATTGTAATTTTATTTCTTGTTAAGTAGTGATTCTAAACTTTTTTTTCTTTCCAGGTACTCTTTTAATGAACTATAATGTAAATAAAGTACACTGATAAAGATAAAATAAATCGATCTTCTTTGCCGATTTCAATTCCAACTTATATCAAATATTAATTAGTGTATTTGTCGTGTTATTTATTTTACTTTAGATCGGTAATTAGACATTCATTCACAAAATCTGGCCGTACACTACAAAGCTTATTGGTGCACAGTAATTAAGAATTACTGTTATAAAGTGTAATAAAAGAGACTAACGTTCTATCTGTTTTTACTTAAAACAACCATTTTATAATTTTTTATAATGATTCTTCTAACCACAGGAAAACAAAGAAAAGGTAAAATTATATAATTTCATTTTGTCAATACTGTTGAGGATACCTAAATAATAGAGTAAAATATTTAATAAACATGTAAAATGATTGGGGGAAACAATCATAAGTAATTAAGATGTGGTTCTGAAGCTTAATAAAAAGGGAATGAAAAAGAAATGTCGAATAACGAGAAGGGAATAAGAGAAAATCAATAAAAACACAATTAAATAAAAGAAGGTCATTTATAATTAACAAGTGCAAATTTAGGAAAACAAAAAAAAGGAAAATTTGCACGTTATTTCGAAAGCTCTTTCAAGATAAGGGAAGAAAGGTTGTTTGGGAATCCGGGAAATGGCACCTCTAAAAAATGATTTATCTGGACAGCTGTCAGTGATTATGGAGGCCCAAAAGGAATTAGCGTTAAAAGATATCAGAAATTCTATTCGACATCAGTAAGTGTTATTGGATGATGGGGTATAAAAAGGAAGCGCAATTGAAATCAAACACACAAAAAATAAGACAATTGCAGAAGACAAAGAAAGACAAAAAGAAATTAAAGAGAAATTTGAAACAGAAATTAAGAAAGGTCAAAGCAAAGCAAAGCAACTAAATCAGAGTTACCAATCTCAGAAACCCACCGCAGTTGTCAAGTGATTGTAAAGCCAATTGATCCGAAAAGTGCTATTCTTCCCGAAGGGTCTCAATAAGCACTAAGTGTCATTGATTGATAATTCGTTGTGTCATTTTAAAGTGGAGATAAAGTGTATTAATCAATAAAGTTTATATCGTTTGGAGTTCGTTACGGTTGTTTAAAGCACGCTTGGAGTCAGATCGACAATAATTTCTATTCGAATTCACAGACAAAACCCCAACAATACTATTTCTCGAAGCACAAATGTTTTTGATAATTTTCAAATGCATACATCTACAAACCGAATTACCTTTTAAACAGTCATCAAATACTAGTTATAATAAAGGATAAATATATAAAAAATAATAATCGTTTGAGTATGTTTGATTTTTTATAAACGAGGTTATTCAAGTGTTCCAATTTAAAATTATTTTACTGTCATCATCAGGTAAAAACAAACAAAAAATTATATGTAGAGCTGTTTCTGCATTATACAAACAGTTTATATAAGAACGTCATATACTTTTGCAAATTCAGTAAATATGTAGATAAATTAATTGATTGAGTTATTGATACAGAATGTGTGTTCAAAATCATTTTTATTAATTATGATTGAATGAGATTCTTGGTAAGAATCTTAAGGGTTCATGTTTGATAATGTTCCATTGTAATTTGAGTATTGGGTGTAAATCGGAGAGAGATGTAAATAATACTAATAATTTTTCCAAGAATGGTGAATCTAAATTTTGCTGGTATTGCCTTACTTAAAAGGTTTTACAAATTGTATGAGGAAGATAAGTATACATTTGGGAAATTTAGATATTAAGATCGTTTCTAATTCATCTAAGATACGCAATATGTTTATTAATAAGTCAAAAACTTGGGTTGGATTGTGGATCTTATTTATTAATCTATATATAATGGGTGTAATGCCACATGCATTTGGTGAAACTTCTCGTCGCTTCTGAATTTGAATTCTTCCATATTGTTGACAGAAAGGAGTAACCAATATTAGTGATCATAATAAGGGCTATATAAGTGAAATATACATGTCCGGTTTTAAGATTTTATTAAAAACTTTTAATATATATTTGGAACATTCTATATGTGACACGTTATTGATAAGGTCATGATAATATGCTATGACCACAAATGTTTTTAATTTTTTTAAGTAGTGTTTGTTTGGTAAATTTTGGAATATGTCGATTGATTCGTTTTGTCATATTTTCTGGTGTATTAATTAAGATTGTGATTTTTTAAATTAAAAAAATTTATTATTTTTGAAATAAAATTTATTTGTCAATAAAATATATTTTTTAAACGAATATAAAGATTTTAAAAATTTTAGAAATTAATTGATAAATTGTTTTAATATATAAATTAAAATCCATATTATTGTTTTTTAATTGGAAATGACAGTGAATCTGTAAAAAAATATAAAGTGATACGTGTGTTTGAATAGCGCTTTCTTTGAAATAAATCTTTGTCATGCTTATTTAAGTATTAAATAAATAAAAAGGTTATGAGCTTGTTTTTGAAAACAATTTTTAGGGGAAAAGAGATAAGTTATCAAGAGATTTGAGAACTTTTGTAAGATTTATTAATCATTCTTTCATGTAATTTAAACCTCGCGCCGTTAAAATCTCATTATAGCTCGTAATCTTTTCATGTTAATATAAGTTGTTTAAATATTAAAAATTCTTTATATTTCCAAGAGTATCTTGTACTAACCTTCATTAACCATTATTTTATTATAAAAAATAACTTATAGTTTGTAACTATTACCCTGTAACCGTTTTCAATTTTATAAACCTTCCTTTAGCTTCTCTTCTTCTTTTCCTTTCCTATTTTCGAAAGTTTAACTTACTTTTTATACTCGAGCTTGTTATTTGAAATGGCTCTTGAGATTCTGCCTCCATTAACTGGATCAACAGTTATCTGACCTTATAACGATAATTATTTAAGTTTGTTTACTTTTCTATTTTCTTTATTATATACTTTAATGACTTTGTTCATTCCCTTTTTAATATTTTCTTTCACAATAGTTTTTTTCACAATTTTGTCTCTGTTATGCCACTCTTTCAATGGCGTAACTTGGACAGAGCGGACCCGTGGGCAAGATACTAGTCGACCCTCTTTTTGACTGACATATGTAATTTTAGTTGTAGTAAAATATGATTATAAAGTAAGTCTTGCTGTTTTCTTTTAATATTATATGATTATAATTCAACCATTAAAAATATTAGAAAATAGATTCTCAAAAGTACCTATAAATTATTATCTGATTAATATTATTATAATTATATAATTATAATTTATTAATTAATTTAGTTGGCTATGGACAAGAGTATTAAAACTGAAGGTAGCAGAGGTCAAAAGGATTTTAAAGTAGTAATTAAAATTTTCGGAATAATTAATAATTGAATTTTTCTGAAGATTATCTACAACTTTGGGATTCTTCAAAGAACAGTTGCTTCAAAAGAAGATTTGAATAGTGATCCTTTTTATGTGGTGAAGGTAACTGCTACTTTATAACATTACATTTAAAATACTTTATTTTCTAATTCTTATATTTTTAACATTCTACATCAGATGTGTCGTCAATTCTTTAAAATGCACCCCCAGTAAACTTGAAAAGGAAAATGATAAAGTTTTTTTCCAAAAAAAGATGTCATATAGACAAAAAGATGCTTTGGACAACAGTTATGAACCTGAAAATAATGATTTATAAAACAAGATTTTAAAAAAGATTTTTATTATTATGCACTAAAAAATATTTCTTTCATATTTTTAGTCTCAGAACTGAAACAAGAGAAAAGTGTGGTATAAATAAAATCTTTATTTTTTTTCTAGCCAAATCAAGTAACTTATTATTATAAATATTATCAATATTTATAATAATTATTTATTTAAATTTTGTTTAAATAGGTGTTACTAAATAAAATTTAGATTTTCAAATTTTAGCTTTTTCGTTTGGAAAATAATCCAGAGGCCTACACTGGTGTCAGAAGTTAAATTTTAAAACACGACTCCTTTAGGAGGCTTTTAGAGGTGTATAATTTATATTACCTTAAATTAAAATTAATCTGAAAGAATGCTATTAGGGTTAATCTTAAAACTATATAATATAAATCTTCAAATTTAATATGAGGACTTCTCAATGGAAATTGGAACTTATAAATAAAAAATATATGAAAATTCAAATTAATTTCTAATATTAAATATGCAAAAATAATTTTCAAACAAATGTATGAATTTTTAAATTGATTAAAACAATCACAAAACATTGGTATTGAATTAATAAATAAAATAAATCACCAATCCAACATATATATTATACTAGAATATATTTCAATAAATTCACTCTCATTGTCAGGTAGATATAAACTTAAACTATTTAGAATAAATAAGTTTTATTTAAACAATTTTCTTCTTTTATATTCTAAAAACATTCTATTAAAAATTTAAAATTTTCCTTTTATAAATCTCAAATTTTAAAAAATTAATTTTTTAAAAATTTTATAAAACCGAGATTTTAACAAAATTAAAAGTATAATTCTCAACAAAATATTTTAAATTTTAAATAAAACTATTTTACATTTGTTTTCATCCTGCATCACAAAATTATGTTTACTAATATCAGTCAATTCGCTAAGTTGACTGTAATCGAGAACTTAAGAGCGAAAATGACGAGCAGTCATTCCAATGTATATATTGAAAACCAAGATCCGAACAAATTCTAAGTATCACTTTAAATTCATATATAAACATAAAATTCTGACAACAATTGTATTCACTGATATTAATAAATTCTTTCAGTCGACAGTTATCAAGTACTTGAAAACGTAGATCACGGGCAGTCATTCCAATGTATGTGGCAATGCATCCATGACATAAATATTCATAACCAAGATCGGAATGCCATCTACGTAAGACTTGAAATCTATCAATAAACTGGATGACGATCCTAAAATGCAAAATATAAACCCAAAAACAAACTTCTATTTAAATCAAACAAAGCAAATTCAATTTATTTGATTTAATACCAAATAAATGTATTAATATTAAAACAAATAAATTTGAAAAGAATTACTTCGTTAGATTAAATAAATTATGTATCATAATATAGAGAAAAGTCGATATTTCGATAACATCAAAGTAAAAATGTAATGTGTTTTTATAAAAATAAAAGTTATGGTAGAATTTTAATTTTGAATATCTAATTACTGAATGAATTACTTAAATAGAAAAAAAGATTTTTTGTTTGACGTGTAATGTTTTTTACATACTTTTAAAGACGATTTTAGAACGTAACCATACGTTTAATGACTGAAATGAAGCGTTTTCATTGTCGAGATTTTTCTCAGGAACCCAATTTTGCGATAAGAGAATTAATTATTTTATTTATTCATTTCTTATTTTTGTTTCTGTAGACAATGGTTGACCTAAATCGTATGGACCTGCTTATGCATCCATTGAGTACAGCATATTTGAAAATGAAATGGTATGATTGGAGATTTAGAATAATAATGTTTTCACTATTTATTTTTCAGGGAAAGATTTGGAAGATGGGTTCAATATTTGATTATGCTATTATATATTATATTTTTGTCCGCTTTATCCTTTAACACTTACGCCATTACGTTTACAGCTTTGAGTCATGTCGACAAAAACATTAGCACCTCCGCCGAATGTAGCAATATTGATGTTAATATTTCTAAATTTTACTAAAAAATGCAAAAAATAAATCGTTTTAGATTTTTTATGGACATGAAACAGTGAAAAAGGCTGTTTTGGTTATGGCAATGATAACTATGTGCTATAGTATTGTGAATTTGATAAAGGAAAGTCACCCAATATTTACAAAAGTAAGTTATTTTGTGAAAAAAACATTTAAAACATTTAACACTGTTCATTAGAAGACTTTAATTTTTGAGTATCAATCTACAATGACTCTGTTTATTCATACTCGTGTACCCTTGCTAGGAGCGACGTTTTTGTAGGTTTAACTTTAACTTCTATTTCAAGATGCTCAAAGGAACTTGTTTCAAAAGATTTACTTAGTTTTTAGTACCACGCTATGGTGAATAAACTCAAACTGTACAAAGACACAAATAGGAATAAATGTAAAACAGGAAGCTCGATTTTAGAAACTCTTTCTGGCGAGAAGGAATTTATATATGATAACAATTTATAAACAATTAATAGTATAACAAACATACTGATTTAAATATTTTATAAAATCACGCAAATCTCATTTATATTACATATTTCGACAACCTCACTGCCATCATCAGGAAGAAACGAAAAAAAAAATTTTTTAATTGCTTAGTCAAACAAATTACAATTTTATGATTTTTTAAAAAATTTTATAACTTGATTAAATAAGAAATTTAAAATCCTTATCATATCATTTCTACTTGTTAGTGACAGTGCACCTGTCGAAATATATCGTATAAAATTATGTTAGACTAGTGTTTGGACTTAGAAAACTTCATAATTATATCATTAGCATTTTGAATAAAATATTAATTTTTAAAATGATTATATAAGTTATAAGTTATTCAAATTATATAACTTAATTTGTGTATTAAGACCCATGAATAAATGAACAGTAAGCCATTACTATCATTTACTATAATTAAGGTTATTTAGAAGATTATTTAGAAGTCCAAATGATCAATGTTACATTTTCTAGATTTGAGGGATCCTAGTGAGACCGATGTCATTTTGTAAACATTTATTGCTGATAAATAGATTTTATTGGTATATTTTTTTAAAAAATCATAAGTAAATTATAACAAATTGTAGCTAATTAATATCAATGTAAAAACTTTGTTTTAATATTCAGTATTAAATGAATTGTAGATTTTTAAACAAATAAATTGTTGTGTGCATTCGTAGTTTATATTTTAGAATTTTTAACAATACAATTCCAACATAATTGCTACACAAATAAATCGAATAAATTTACGTTTCCTAAAATCGTCCTAATGAATTTTATAATAATAATAAAATATTAGTCATTTATACACAAAATTATATTGTCATCACGTTAAATTGTCGAAATAAACTGTCAAATAGGTGAAATAGAAGAATTGACTTCAAAGAGTAATTGTATTCTGTATCAATTACTCTTTGTTATCAGCAATAAATGTTCACAAAACGATATCTACTGAAATCCCACAAACTTTCCAAATATCACATTGATTATTTCATTTTTAAAATCATTTGTAAATTTTTCATTATCTAAAAAAATTAGAATTTTTTAAATAACTTTTAAAATATGTGAAATGTAAAAAAATTATTCAACCAATCAAATTATAGAAAATCAAACTGACGAGATTGTGAAAAAAATTACTGGAATCAATATTGATAACAAGGATAATGCAAAAGTGTTTGTTGTAATATTTGAAAAGCTACCATTTAAATTAGGATCGCGGACAATTCACCGAAAACCGTTCACCGAAAAACAATTTATCGAATAACCAAATGAAATAGAATTAAATTAAAATCAATTTTATGGATATTAGGAAAAAGGCTGTGTCGAAAATTCGTGAATATTTTAAATAAATCTGATTCATACTCAAATTTAGTAGAAAATACTAGATATTAGGAATGTTTTAAAAGAAGCTTATTTATTTTTTTTCTTTAACACTTTACAAGGGGTAGTGGATAGGTTTTCTACTTCTAATTCAATTTATTCCTTAATAACCAACACAAAAATAAAATTAAAACAAAAATAAAACAAAAAACATACTTGCCTGAAATTGATTTATTATTTTAATTCTTTGTAAAAGCATATAGGAAAATATTATAGTTAATACTTAAATGATTAAATGTAATTTTCAGTTTTCGATGAATAGTCCGCGATCCAATATTTTCCTTTATTCGATAAATTGTTTTTCGGTAAATTTGTTTTCGGTGAACGGTTTTCGGTGAATTGTCCAGATACCGTTAAATTAATAGTAAATATAGAATTTCTATTAAAAAAATTTAAAACAATTTTTATATCTATTTTAACTGTACACAATTTAGTTATTTTTAGCTAGTGGGGAAAGTTTGGGCAGTTATTAACAAGGAAATTTTTAATTTATCTCTATTAAAATCAAAAACTGACGTTAAAGAATTCATTGGACATTCTGCAAAAGACAGATAAAAATAATTCGATTATAATTATTTGGTTTGGTTTGCGCTATGTGGAACTCCTTCCATTTCATTACTTCTTGCTTTTTCTTAAAATCACTGAAACATCACGCTTGAGTTGCTTTATTGGTATTGTAAGACAAGACTGATATTGTCTTATATAATTTAATGTCTGTAACAGAAAATTTTCCAAAGACGGGAGGGGGTAATAAACTTTATGTCCAAAATTATATTTTTATAATTTTAGACTTTGGCTTATTTTACCAGCTTCCAAAACTACATGACTTTAGTTTTGCATATCACGAGCATTATTCTGTCCAGCTATATCATACGGATGGATATCAATCATACGACAATGCAAGTTGCAGCAGTCACTATTTTCCTCGGATGGTTCAATTTGTTGCTTCTGCTGTTCCAGTAATGTATAATTAATATTATTTGAAATATAAATTTATAATTATAATATACTTATATAGTCTCTGATAACGAGATTTTCATTAATTTATTGGATTTCTTTATTAAAATGAAACCTTTTTAGATTTTTTTTGAATTCCCCAGAGAACGACTTACACGTATCAAATATGATATTCATAAGTATATATTAAAATTTCAATATTAATTTTAAGAAAAAAATGTTTAAAAATTTAAAATATTTTATTTAAAAATATAAAATGGATAATTAAAAATATGTATATATAGTACAATTTGAAATTTATTATTATTATTATTATTATTATTATTATTATTATTATTATTATTATTATTATTATTATTATTTTATTATTATTATTATTATTATTATTTATTATTATTATTATTATTATTATTATTATTATTATTATTATTATTATTATTATTATTATTATTATTATTATTATTATTATTATTATTATTATTATTATTATTATTATTATTATTATTATTATTATTATTATTATTATTATTATTATTATTATTATTATTATTGTTGTTATTATTATTATTATTATTATTATTAATATTATTAATAATATTATATTATTATTAATAATAATTAATTAATTAAATTACGAAAATCCTAATTATTTCTATCAGTTATTTATAACGTATATTATCTAACCGAATTCAGAAAACACAATTATATAATTATTGAAATTATGTAAATAGTAGATTTATATAATAATAATTTTCTTTTATTTAGCTTTGAAAAAATCGGTTTATTTGTAATAATGTTTGTACAGATCTTGAATACGGTCCTAATGGTGTTGGCAATTTTCAGCATTTTATTCATTGGATTTGCGTTCTCTTTTGTCATTCTATTCAAAGCTCCAACGGTAATGGAATTTATTATTGCATAAAATCAAATTACATAATGAATATTGTCTTTTTTTAAAAATTTAACACTTGAAAGGGACCGTGTCGACAGTTTGTGTTAAATAAAAAACAATATTGATCTATTGTCGAAAACTAAATAAAAATATTTCAAATTGTAATTGAAAACAGATTAAAGGCGAAGAATATTATATATAAATATTATACTAATGCTTTGTATTGATTTCTCGTTTGTTTTAATTACCGATTTTCACTAACGGTTTATTGATTTACATTGGAAAAGAATGTTTCGAAAATTCGTGTTAAAAAATAAAATTATGGAACTGTAAGAAATTCGTAAAGCAATTCCAATTTCACAAAATCTATTTAATAAAAACCTTCAGATTGTAGAATAAGTAACATATCTATAGCTTTACGAATCTGGATAACTACAAAGAGGAAGAAAAGTTGGAAATCAATCCCCAATTATCAATCAATTAGTGGGTGACAAACATTATTGCTCTACATTGCACCAAATGAAACGATATTTGGAGACAATTCAGAATATTCTATTATCAACCAAACCAATTTCAAAATTTCTGAGCAATAAATTTGATATCTTTTAAAGAAGTTAAACCTTGTGTCTTAGCAAAAAATTCAGACAGAATCATCACATCACTAGATTTTTCCCAAAATGTCTAAAGAACGAAGAGTTTTCGGGTAAACTGTAAATTTTTTGTAAATAAATTAATAAATAAATGACTTACCATTTTTTGAATGATTTCAAAATTTCTAAAATTCATATAAAAAATCATAAGAAATTAAAAAATTTATTTTAAAATTATGATTAAATATAAAATTGTACTTAAGCAAAAAAAAATTTTAATAAAAAACCTTTTTAAAAATCCAGAGTATTATAGAGTGTACTCAAAGGTCCGATTAAATGACCCTTCGTGTAATATAGAAAAATGGAAAAATTCAATGCAAAAAGAAAAGAAAATTTATACACACAATCATGGTTCACAAAATTTCTGTAATAAAAAATACACACTGTTAGACAATAAGCAAAGACCATATTTAAAGTATAATAAAAGGAATTACGGATGTTTTCAAAGAAACGTTTGATAATTTCACATCATTTTGATAATTTCATAACAAGTTGTTTTAATAAATTTATAAGATTTTTTAAGAAAAATTTTTTAAGAAAAATGATTATATAAAATTCGAAGAATTAAAAACGCATTGTCAAAAATAATAAAAATATTGAATTATTATCAAAAATTGTTTACTTTCACAAATAAATATCTCACTTTTATAATAATTAAATTTATTAGAAATTCATAAAAATAAAAATTTTTATTTTTATTAAATAAAGATCATAAAAATTACTCACCAAATAACCTCGAAATTACAATTGAAATTTATTATTACATTAACAAATTAAATTATAATAAATTAAATAAGTAAAACTTCTTCATTAGCTCAATTGACTCACTAAGACCTTTATCAGTTGGGCTTTGGTATACTAAGAATGCAATGAATATTAATAAAAATAAAGTGTTTATATTTATTATGTATAAATAAATTTATAAATTATTATAGGTAATTTAACAAGTCACAAAAAATTTACTAGTCACAGAACAATTAAAATTTTTAATATAAATATTTAATACAATATTTATACTTATGTAGAATTTCCGAGGATGTAAATGTGAATGCACCATGGTCTTGGACCTCAACGTCATCACATATGACCCTATATGGAACCCAAAATGCCACAGCTCATTAAAATTACAAGGATTTTAAAAATTTAATTAATTGTTTGTAAATAAATTATTTCTGGTTTTTATAAAATAAAAATATTTATTTTTGGTATATATCGTTTAGAGCAGTGAGATTCTATCAAATCAACCTATGTTCAATCAGTGCTATCAGGCATATTCATCAAATAAATTAGAACCGGCAATCAGAGTATGGCAAGAACTTCCCTCTGGTCTCATGAAGGCTGTGGTTATGATGATGGGAGAGATTGAATTTCTTAACACTTATGTCACTCCGTTATATGATGGGAATGTATACACGCTGCACTACCCAACCCTAACTTATATATTCTTATTAGTTTTCATTATATTTATGTCACTACTATTAATGAATTTGCTGGTTAGTAGTTATTATTATATTTATTATTTTATTATCAATATACTTTTCATTTCCTTTGATCCCGTTAGATAAAACAAATAATCACTGGAATGAATATTAAAACAAAATTTTTATGATAATTGCTTCACTGACCCGATGAATATAATAAAACCTCACATAATAGATTTATAGAACAAAGTATTTATTTAACAAATATTAAATGTTTAAATGGATTATGACACTGAAATCGGAAATTCTGAAAAAGCGCTTTATTTTTTTTTAAAGTTAATTGCTCTTTATCTAACTTTTCTGTACAGAATCCATGTGGACGTATATATAGAATGTGAGAGAACCGATAGTCCGTCATTAAAAAAGACTTATATAAACACTTCTTCGTGTAATTTGTTTCTTAAATAAAGTTAAATGCTATTTTTTGTTACTCAAAAGAAAAAACGAAAGTTTGAGTGCTGATTTCTCTCGAAAAGTACTTTCAGTGAAAATTTTTTAAAAATTTCAAAAGTGAGAAAATGAAAAAAAAGAATTTTAAATTGTTTATTGCTTTGTAAAACGATTTTTTTATAGAACTCTATAAATTGATATCTCGAATAGTTTTTGCATTTTTTGCTCTGTATTATATTAGAACACATATTTTGTGTTATTGCAATTGATGGAATGAGTGAAGGAAAATGTCTTGCCGTCAAGCTTTATAAAGAATCTGTTACGAATGTGCCTGTTAAAGCTTCTCTTTGTCCAAACTCAATTAATTAAAATGTACCCAAAGCGCTAATAATATAATCAAATTTAATCTATAATTTAAATAATATTTAATTATTAAATACAACATTATTTTTATTTTATAAATCTGATTACATAATTTACTATATTATAAACAAGAAAAGTATATATTGTTAGGGTTTGATCTGGGATTACTTGAAGTTTGCCCCAGAAAAATTAAAAATATAAGTAAAAAATAGACAAAAAATAAATATATAATTACTATAAATAATCACTACGAATAAAATAATTAATAAATATCATAAATAAATTACAATAAATTACAATAAATAATTACTATAAATAAATAAATCTTAAATTTAGGAATTAAAATTTACTAAACACATATAGGCAGGCTTGACAGACCTCCCGATTTCGTTGGGAGTCTCCCGATATGGAACGCATATTCCCGTCTCCCGATATATGAACCGTAACTCCCGATATTGAACAGTTTTAGATTTTGAATAAATTTTACCCATCTTGAATGGATTTTTTTTTAAAAAACCATAAAATTAAACGAAACTAAGAAAAATAGAGAAATTATATTTCTATTTTACTTATTGCTCGTTATTTTTACCATAGGGATTTGTGATTTCACCTTTTCCTTATTGATTGGTGTTACATTTAATTTCAAAATGACGTGCAATGAGTTTCAGGTATTCTTAAAAACAGATTAAATGTACACAAGGAATACTTAAAACAGCAGCAAATGCTGATAAATATTTATAAATAAAATTAATTGTTACTGTTTTTTTTACGTTAACAAAACTGAAGACTTATTTTTTTGTTACTTTTCTATTATATTTTATTTATAAATGCATATAATAAATATGAATGAATTTATATTTTTTCACAAAATATAATTGTTTTTTTTTTGTTTTTTATTCCCAACTGGAATTCCCCGATATGATTTTTCGAAAATCTGGCATCCCTGCATATAGGTTATGTAAATATTATATAGTTTGTAAAAATAAATAATTTAATTTGCTATAAATTAAGTTAAACATTTAATAGTTGTTGACAATAAACGGATCAGTATCACATAGAAATTTTTTTTTGACGAGAGAAAGAAAAATAAATAAACAAAATTGTTGACCTATACGACCACGGATCCTACGTGAATCGACTAAATATAAATATTGGATCAAATTTATTAGAAATTGGCAAAAATAAATCTAAAGTGAAAAGTGTGATAACGAAAGCAAGAATCTAATCTGCGAATTAAAGAGAATTTAAAGGCTAAACTAACGAACAAAAGTAATATTCCAAATAGAATTATTTGCATTTTGTGTTCTTAAAAGAGAAAGCAATTCTCATATTTAATAATTGTGTAAATTGCTTGGAACAGCAATTATACTAATTATTCGGCAACAGTTTTCTAGGAAAACTTATTTGCAATTAAATAAACTAAACTTTGAGAGGGTAGTTGTAGGAAAAGTTATCTCCAAGTCTGGGTGGCAATCTATCGTGAAAAATTTGGGTATCCCTCCTCTGTTGCCTTTTAACATTTGAGCGAAGCTGTAGATACTATTAGGATCCAGCTCTCGCCTACTTAGAAATACTTAAGGACAGTTGGACGAAATCGATATTCTGTTCTTTAGAAATTAGCGGTATTTTTTGGTTTATATTAATACAAGTCTTGTAAATTCATTAAACCATATTTGTGTATCTGCAAATATCAATAAACATTTGAAATCAAATCGAGTTTCTTATTTCTTTTTATGCGCAAAATCTTTTCGAGTCAGATTGCGTCTGTGTTGATCGTTTTACCAACTAACGAACTCAAAGTATTTATTAAATGGATGAAAAAAATTTCGATTATAAAATAATCATTTTCAATTTTAATTTGCTATATATATATATACTGAAATTATACGTACACTTCTAATAAGAAATAATTATAAATTCTACTTTTTAAAAACCACACATTTAGTTTCATACTGTTTGATAATTTGTTTTTTCATATAATATATCCAGCATTATAGAGGTCCAAAGTGAAACAAAAATAAAAGCTATAGTTAACCAAATATCAAATAATATTTGCTATATTTTTTTGTTAAATTACTAATATGTTCAAGTAAAAAATTGCCCATAAGCTTTTTTGAGAGTACGATTTTTTTTTTTTGCTAATATTTTTATTTCATTAATAATGGAATGTTAACATTATAAATGAATTTAACAATGCTATTTTAGAAATGAGTTTTACCCGATTCATAAATCCTATAAATATAAATCCGCATAATATAAATGTTTTATTATTTATAAAAAACAGGTTAAAACTTGTAAATTTTGAGTTCAAATTTTATTATAAATTTAAGTTTAAAAAAGTAAAATAAATTTAGACAAAGATCAACTACTCAATAATATTAAGTAATGCATTTTAATGAAAAATAATTTTATTCCTAGATTGGTCTAGCAGTCGGTGACATAGAAGCAGTACAAAAAAATGCTAATTTAAAGAGAATATCTTTACAAGTTTCTTGGTTATCTGAATTTGAAGGTAAACTGCCCATGAAAATTAGAAACTGGGCCTTTAAAGAAATATGGGAAGTATTTCCATATCGATGTCCTACTTATAAAATTTGCGTAAGTTTTACGGACAATTTACTTTCATTATAATATTAATTCCGTCAGTCATCAGAAGCTCAAGTGATTTATAAGAAAAATGATTATGAGGAATCAAGGGATTTGGGAAATCTGTTCGAAACTCTAAACACTCACGAAAAACAGTAATAATAATAATAATATTAATTTAAAATAAAATTTTTTTCCAGATTATACAACCTTATGGTGGACTCTCATCAACAGACAGACTTGTTGAAATTGATATTACAAAAAATGGAAATGGATCCAGAGGCTGAAATAAGTGACAACATAATTCCTGAAATGGTAATATAATTTTCAATATAGATTAATTTACTTCAAACCCAAATTTTTATGTGGTTCAGTTGTTTAAATACACTTAGAACGTCCACAAGATCTTTTACCATCAATATTGGGAAAGTACTATGTGAGCTGTGCATTATTGTAGATTTTTATCTTTTTTTTCTAAATTGTAAAATATCTAAGCAATCTTTTGATTTTTAAATTCAAATATCCTTTCCGAAAACACAAAATGAGAAATAGTCACCCAATGTCGTCATTAGATGATTAAACAATTAAAATTGAATTATTAATTTTGTTTCAATGTGTTATTTTTGTTAATAAAATCATAAAATTACTAACGTCTATGTTTTAGGATATTTAATTAATGAAATTAATATTAATTAAAAAAAATAATAATTTAATTAATGATTGATGAACGTTTATGCATTTCTTTATGTTAAAGAATGTTCTCTCGTAAATTTGTTTAAATAATACTCTAGCTCAGAGAATTGTTAAATAAATAAATTTTAATTTTTCGATACTTGATCTTCTTTTGGAACAATTCTCCAATTGTTAGAGTTCAGATAAAAGACGTGTGAATTTTAATTAATATAAATAATTGCTTACATGTGAGAAAAGTTCAGTAAATTAGTGACTGTATGTTTCAATTGTTAAAATAATTTAGCCTTTAAAACCTTTCTCAGGTTGCAAATTTAGCAGATTGTCTAGAAATAGTTTGTGAGAATTACAGAATTGATGACGTAATTAGTGTGAATAATTTCTTGTTTATTAAAATGATTCATATAATATATACATATGAGGTCAACTTGAGTGCAAAACTTCAATTTCACCTCATGAGTTCATTTGAATACCACTGGCACCTTTTATTTCACAATGAATTTTATGTTTACAGTGACCAACGAAAGACTTGCATTTCATCTGGTTTTGGATATCATTCATATAATTGCAGAACGGTTTTGACACAATAAGTAGTTTGTCGTTTATTCTGAAATTGAAGTCCGTTTTTGTTTTTTATCTCTAGATTTTCGTTTAATATTTTTTCTTATCTTAATGGAACTTTAAACATCGAAGTTTGATGAATTAGGTACCTCTGTTTTTTGTTTTATTCTGTTAATTATTTAATTTTCTATGAGTTTTATCAATCCTTACTGCCTTTTGAATGTCTTGTTTCTTTTAACTTTCATCTGAAGTAAAACAATTGTTTTTTAGTTGGCAAATGTGATTTAAAATCTCCATTCCGTTCCGTAGAAACGTTACTCATTAAAAATATTAAACGCAAAACCTTTTGAATTAGGAAAGAATTTCAAATGCATCATTGGCATAAATTAATAGCTATTTAATTTACAGTTATTTTTGTTTTATTAAAAATATCAATTTAGTTAGAAAGCTAGAAAAATGTTTAATTAAAACTTATTTTAAATGATGTTTGGTGAATTTTAAAACAGAAGAAATTTTACACATCGACATTAGCTCTGATTCATTGGATAAGACCGAGTTCGATAATAAAAATCATTGACCAATCAAATGCATTTTCCAAAAATACTTTTTACTGTTATCATGTGACTGGTCGCTTTTTTTAGAAGTTGTTTATTGATTAATGAGATTAAATTTTAAAAACAAAATTTAAAAAATTTGATAAATAACTAAAAAATATTTTAAAAAGTTGGCAACGATTAAAAACATTATTAATGAACAAAATAAGTGAATTGTATGCAGTGGTGTTGTCGAGCCGGAACGTCGTTCCGGTACTTCCTTTTTGGACAGGAACGCGTTCCGGAACTAAAGATGATTTCTGATAACGTGAATTGGCTGACGTATTGATTTCATGTATTGTTAAAAATATTTATGCAATATTGTTTGAGTATCTAATATGCGTATTTTATAATTTGTTAACTAATTTTTATTAAACGTTCCTATTATTGTAATAAACATATATATATACACAAAATGGGTTTCGTAATGATTTTCGTTTCCTTTCCTTTTTATACTATATACATGGCCGATCCTGGTGACGGTCGAAAATTGGGGGAAATCTCCCCCCGTCGTCAAATTTGGGACATGAGACCTAAAAAAAACGTCGCCTCCAGGATTATCATGGAAAATCACCCCCCGTCTTTAAATTTGGGACATGAGACCGCACATAGCGGCCGCCTACCTAGGATCGGCCCTGTCTATATAATTATATATACGCGTTCCGGTAAAAAAATATTAGTACAACACCACTGATTGTATGAGTAATATATATATATATATATATATATATATATATATATATATATATATATATATATTGAATTTTAAAATTTAATTAAAATATAATAATTTTTGAGAACGTCGTATATATGAAGAGTTATTGATAAGATCATTTGATCGTAAAATTAATGCGCGAAATGCTGTGGACAGGTGATTTAAATATTTTTTTAAAAATATGGGTGAGCATTTGTGAATTATTAACTATTTCCAACGTACTGAATGGTTAATTAATTGTTTTTTAGAATAAAAATTTATAGACTGATCGTAAAAATTAAGATTATTTAGTTTGATTTAAAATAATAGTTTAAATTTATTTTTTTAAATAACACTAATTTTGTAATTTTTTATATCTTAGTCCGTCATAAGTCACACAACGATTTATTAATTTTTATTTCTAATTCATTACTATATTAATAAGAATAATGCTTAAAATAAAATTTGAAACTACCAGAAATGTGTATTAGACTGTAAAAAATTCAGATATTTCGGTATTAGAGACCACTGGCATTTCAAAATCAAACCTCTTTTAGAATAAACAAAAATTATAATTATTTTTATTATTTTTCAGGCCGGATTTTCAAAAAATTGGAAAACCGTTATTGCATCAAAAAGCATTATTTGCAAAATGCAGAAATCTGTCAAACCAGATAACAATTTTTAAACTTTAATCAAAACTCACTTATCAAATATTATTTATTGCACCATTTCAATCTCATTCGTAACATTGTTGTTGTAAAATTACTTTTGATTATATTATTATTATATATTGTCGAGTTTTAACACGCTTTTGAATACTTTATTACAAACTTATACTTAACTTTAAAATGAAACTTTCAATATATACGTAGTTCTGGTGAAAATTCAACTACATTCAATTTCACTGGACAACATTGCCTATGATTTTATAATATAGGTAACACGCCAACTTACCTGTGTGTTGACAATTTTGTTTCGTTAGATAACACATTTATTATCTGATTCTAACTAGGTATTAAAAATAAATTTTCTCTCGCCACAAAATTCCTATAATACTAAATTATTGATAAAATTATCGTTATGTTTAAAAGCACCTAAATAAAATTTTAAATAAAATTTTTAATAAAATTATTGTTATAATAATTAAAAAAACTTAAATTTTATTAATTAACATAAATTATTATATTTCCTAATTCATGCTTTTATACAATTCTATGTCTAAAATCAAAGTAAAAATAATTAGAAATTTTTGTTAAAAATAAATATTAAATTATAATTAAATTAAACTTTTTTATTAATAAAATTAAAAATATTTAAGTATAATGATCAAATAACAAAAAGTGATATAAGCTTGTAGATGATGGCAATTCAACACATACTACAAATATGCGATAGAACAAAACCGGGTGTATTACCCAATTTTATTTTTCTATAAAAAATAAAATAAAGAATAATAGGACTAATAAATAAAAATGGTTCTAAGGCAAAATGATAGAGACAAAATGGTAATAGGATTAAATGATATAATGTACAAAATGGTAGATTGACTATTTGCTATTAGAAAACTAATTCATTTGAAAGCTTAAACGTTTACAATTTGCATATTTAAGATGAGGGTCAATTTTTTTACAAATAATTGGAATCAAGCGTTATCTTATGTTAGAATTTATTCCAACAAACGGGTCCAGTCTCCCTTATTACAAATATGATGGTATGGCGCTGAAGGGTCAAAGGTTTAATCTGGAACATAAATAGAATTTCAAAATACAACTTGTGAGCAGCTTTAAGTAAAGAATTGAATATTTCGAATAATTTGTCAGTGATTTAAAATGAATTTAAATAATTCAAAAATTACAATTAGTTTTCTATTAATAATTTTTTGAATTTAGTATTGAATTTTAAAAAAAAGATGTGTTTAATTAACTTTGATTAAAATTTTAAATATTGAATTTCATTTATAGATTGTTTTGGAATTGTTTGATTCCATGTTCGAAAGTTTGTTTAAATAATAAACAATATTTCTATTCTATGACATTAATTATTTTTTAATATTTGACTATGAATAAGTTTTATTGATATTCACAAAAAAGACCATGCCGAAAATTTGTGGATATCAATAAAACATTTATATCATTACTGATTCTAAGTAAAATATTTAAAAAAATCCTAATGTCATTGAAAAATGAAAAAAAATCAGAGGTGAAAACCAAAACAAGTTGTTATAATATTGTTACATTAATAAATTTTAGATCAAGAGTTAATTTAATGAAAATGTTTTACAGGATAATTTAGAAGATGTTCTAGCAACTTCTAACACAATTTGTAAGCCATTTGCGATGCATTGTAATTATTGTAAAGAAATTGTTGGATTAAATTATTATACAAAAATTTTAATCATGCAATATATAATTTATCTTAATTTTTATTTAGATAATCGATCAATATTTTGTTTTAAATTTAATAAAAATACTTATCAAAGCCTTTTTCACTTGACATCTTAAAATATATTTACAAGAATGTATATTTTAATTTGATAACTTTGTTGAAATAGTTGAAAGTCTAAAATTTACAAATTTGGTCTCATGCGTTATTTATTTAGGTTTTTGAGGTTGATATTGAAAATGTCTAAATTTGGCAATTTCATTTTAAAATTAAAAGAATTAAATAAACAAAAGAATTCTTTTTTATTTTATTATTATTATCTCTTTTGAGTCAACTGTAATTCCTTTCTTTAATTATAGTTCATATATTGCAAAACTGGACAATAAACATTCAAGACTGCATTTAATATCAACAAAATCTATTTGACGCCATTTTGAAGGATTTTTTATTGTTTAAAATTTTTTATTTATATTTCATTCATAAGCACCGTTGTATATTCTGACAATTGAAACTTTTGGATTTCTTTTATTTATTTTGAATTTTTATTATTAAAAATGTTCAAATTAACATCTGACATTAAATTTAGTTTTAGTGTCAAATATCAAAATCGAAAATTAGGAATTTCAAAATTAAAAATAATAAATTTATATTTTTTAGATTTAATTAGATTTAATTAATTCAGAGCTTTTCATGACTTTGTTTTATAAAAGAGATTTAATTATAAAAATGTTATTAGACATCACTTCATTCTATTTCTCTGAAACTTTGATTAAGATTTCAAAGAGCATCCAGAAGGAGGAGTAAGAAAAGTTTAGCTCACTTGTTCCACCTGGGTTTTAGAAAAAAAAGATTTTTAAATGTACTCGATAAAAATATATATACATAAAAATATCGGAATTGTTTTGTAAGTTGCAAAATAAACTGTATTGCCATACGCTCGACGCTTAAATTTCTATGGTTTTATTTTGTTAAAAAAAAACACAAAATTTTTTGGTTCCGATCTAAACAGGCTGTTTGTGCAACTTTTTTATTTTATTGAAAAATTCGTTTTTATTAAAGTAGTACTATTTAATAGGTACGTTTGTACCGTATGCATTTTGTGACAAAGGCAGTTTAGAAATTATTACCATACACATTGCCAGGGTCGGCCCAATCAAAATAAGAGCCGTAAAATAAATTATTATTATTATTATTATTATTATTATTATTATTATTATTATTATTATTATTATTATTTTTATTATTATTATTATTATTTTTATTATTATTATTACTATTATTATTATTATTATTATTACTATTATTATTATTATTACTATTATTATTATTATTATTATTATTATTATTATTATTATTAATATTATTGTTATTATTATTAATATTATTGTTATTATTATTAATATTGTTGACTCCTCTGGCCGTGTGGATAGGTTACAATTCTATCCGTGGATTGCGCTTTTGATTAATTAATATAAATACGATAGAATAAATTACTGAGAGAACGATAGATGTTTAAAATATTTATTGATCTGAATAGCAATTTCAAATTATACAATAAATATAATTTGAAAAAATCAATTAAGTTTTGGGTTAACTATTGAAGCAAGATACAGAGTCGATATTATATATTCCTAAGGTTAATATGTCTATCGGATCTATTTTTCCTGATCAACTGAGGAAAATAGAGGGAAGATTAAAATAATTTCTTTGTGACACCATAACTCGCAAAACAATGAGCTAATGGAAAGTATTTAGGCAGCGTCTCACTTAGTTCAGATCATTTTCGAACATTTGATATATCCGAGGGATTTTACAAGCAACCTTTTATCTACTTATCTTACTTGTCTTATTAACTATACAACATTTTTACATGAAATATAAAACATATAACTATTAATAGTTTAAAAAACACAGAATTTGTGTTTTACATGAAATTTTATGTTAAATAATATAATTATCAACTCAAAAGTATTTTTTTAAAAAATGAATTTCACCAGAAAAAGGCTTTATATAGTGCCTAATGAGAGAAACACAACCAAAGCAATGAATTTTCGACAAGCGGATTGAATACGCTTGAATAACAATTCCAAGCCGTAATATAATCTTTTTGGATGAAACATGATTCAGTCTTCATAACAAAAAGCATTATGGTTATTATCTCAAAAATAGGAAAAATGTCAAAGATAGGATGTCTCTTGTTCAAAAGTTGGTATTGACACATGCGAATGTGTCTTGAGAAAGGAATAAGCCGACAAGAATTTTATTAAATGATTGAATGAATGTTTTTACTTTTTATTTGTATAATTATATTGTTTATTCTACAATTTCATGTAAAGTACGAATTTGGTTTTTGTGTAAATTATTAATAGTTGTTTTATATTTAGCGTAGAAATGTTTTATATTTTGTTTTATATTTAATTTCAAACTAACAGATAAATTTAATTGTAAATTAATTTTGGATTTATCGGTGAACTATGATATTAACTACTATTAATCTGACTCAAAATGAGCCTTGACTTAGAACGATTAATTCAAAACACTATAAATTTTTACCGATCTGCGCAATTACAATTTATCTTTCATTTTACTGATTACAATTATACAGAATGATTCGAGAATATGACAGTTTTCAGTGCAAATTAAGCACTTCTTAAAGGAAAATACTATTGGTTTTCCTTTATGACTTTGTGATTTTTTATCTTTAATTTACGAGAAATTCAACAAATTTCAATATCAGCTACTCAAAATCATTCTTTCAATTGTTCTGTCTAATTTTTTGTCGTTTTATTGTTCATTTTGAACATTTCACATTTTCGTTTATAGTCCATATTATCAGATTGTTAACATTATGTCATAACGCTGCCAATTTATATTTACTTATGAAATTATGTAAAAAATATATTTCTGTTTAGGGAACCCTATGGTAATACTCCTTCAACACCTTAAAGACTTGAAATTATCAAATCCCAGAAAAAAGACTGTTTTTATTTTCAGAAATTTAACATGGCTTACACTATTCCTTCAATTTATTTTTAACCGATGTTTTATTTAATTGATTTTATTGATTTCTGCACCATCTGCCAACATATCTTTAAGTTTGAGGTTTCTTCAATCAACAATAATTTTCCATTTTATGTTTTATTTGCGTCCTTCAACTATTTTAATTAATTTAGTTAATATTTATGATTTATTGTTTTTAGATAAGCTAAAATTAAAATGATAGTAATGTTGAGTTATCAACGGTCGTCGGTAATATAATCTGACTCCTCGTGCTCACTTTATAAATCAACGAAGAACAACCCAGCACATTAAATTGATTTGATCCGAATACTAAAAAATCAGATAAATAAATCAATATACCTCTACTTTTCTCTTAAACAATTATTTTTCGAATTTTTGGAGCATTTTTTAAAAAATTCAAAAATTTGGCGCATTTTTTTTACAATTCAAATTTTGGCGAATTTTTTGAATTAAAATTGCCTTTTCTGGTAGCTTGATTACATACGTCGAATTTATTGCGTAAAATTCATTAAAAAAATATTAAACAATTTGATAAAGGTAAAGCCGAAAATTTGTGCATAGTATAATAATAAAAGATTTAATCTTTTGTCACAATGAAAACCATTGAAATTTCAAAGAACAGACCAAATGTGATCAAAGAAATTAGAAATTTTACTGACCAACAAGTAAGCTCAAAATGTCCGCCATTCATTTTGATTCAAAATGGCAACTTTCAAATGTATAATTCATGAAACATTTACATTTTAAAAACGAGCAAATAAATTCTGTCTTGAAAAAATAGAGCTTCTCTATTGAATTTGGATATGCATTGTATTTTGTAGCTTTGGAACATGCAAATTTTTAATTAACTTCGTACAACTTTGCAAGACTAGTTCCACACTACTTTTTAACAATTAGGTCACAATCTTAACCTGGATAGTTCTGTGCTTCACAGTACGATATAACAAATTTAATAATTCATTTAATAAGTATTATTAATATAGTATCACATTCACTGGGCTTTGAGCTATGGCTAGATTTAATTTAATCAATGTAAGGATAAATATTAAAAATAAAATTTATAAATAATTAATTTTAATTAATTAAATAATAATATAGAATTCTCAAAATAGAATTGTTTTAATATCCTCAAAACGGCAGATTTTCGAAGGAATTTAAATTTGTTATATTCATAAATATTTGGATCTTTTCGGTTATACAACCGCCACCCCTAAAATAATGATTTGCAAGAGAGTCTGAGCCGAACAGTCTTTGACTGCATACATAAAACATTCTTTTGTATCACGGTCTATGCCACCAAATACCTATTGCTGAGGAAGTATACGACCAACATGATTTTTTCTTCTTGTAAATAGGCTCTCGTCAATTTCAACTACAGAACCTGGACCACCAAGCATAATTGGTGTTTGCATTATTGTATATGCACAGATTTCTCGGAGATAGTTATTCCAATCCACTATGGTGCTGTGATTTATTTCCAACTCTCTTACACAAAATTCAACAGAAATCATTTCATGAGCCCAGCAGCAAATAAACAGAATAACTTTCCGAAATGGAAGTTTTGAACCTTCAAGCCAAGTACCTTGTCTTAAATCAACAGTCATTCTACACGTGCGTATATGGCACCTCCATCGACAATGCGTATCAGATAAATTCAACTTCATTCTATGGCCATTGGGATAATATCTTTTGTTGTGGATAATATCCCACTGTTGAAGAAATACCACAGAACTCCTTTCATCGTGTATAACATTGGATAGGCGAAGCAAATTCATTTTTTAATGGGGTAAAATAAAACCGTATATGTAACTTTCAATATTTAACAGAATTGGTAAGAAAAATTTAATCAAATTTTAATCAATCACTAACGCATCTATTTAATTTATTTTAATATAAAATTATTTTAGGGGTGGCGGTCGTATAACCGAAAAGATCCAAATATTTTTTAATTATTGATGTTCTAACTCGATCTAATAGTTAAGATGTCAATGTTTCGTTTATTTCATGAGCTTTTGTTTAATAATTTTCGTTAGATCATTTAAATTAGTATTTAATTTCTATTAGTAACTGATACGTCGCTTATTAGCATAATATGTTAGTAGTAAGAATGGAGGACTTCAACGCACTTTGACATCAATAAAGCTCAAGGTCATCAAATATGATCTAATTGAACTGTTTTTTTTATTTAATTACATTTATTTATTTTCATTTATTAAATTTTATTTATCACGACGGTCTAAATGTGAAACGTGTTGGATTGACTGTTGGTGTTAAATGTATATTAAAAACCGAAACTCCAACGAAAATTAATTAATTTATATTATCTGTATAATCATTTTTTGTATAATCATAGTTGTTGCTGGAGATTTACCGACACTGTCAGCTGTATTTGTAGCGATAACGTTATTAGATAGCAATAGTTTATATTTTTTTCGTAATTTTTTATATATAATTCCGTTTTGAATTTCATATAATACGCTATAAAATATTGTATAGTAAAACAATGGCAAATCTAACGATGATATTATTTAAAATTATATTTTCGAAAATACATTGTTGGGGTTATAAATCTAAAATTATTTTAAAAGGCTAGAAGTAGATAACAAAAGTCATAATTGGAATTGAACGGTGTAAAAATGCGAAATTGCGAGAAAATCAATCAATTATCAAATTTGAATTTGAGAAACGGGTCAGATATAGACTCGACAAAGGTGAAGATCAAAATGATAATGAATTTATCAGAATACGTCTAGAAAGTGTTGAAAAGCCATGGAATGTATCAAAAGAGAAAGTTATTAATTAATTAATAAAAGAAAACTCAAGTTTGGAATACAAAAAGGAAAGTAAACAAAAGGAAATTCGAAATGCTGTTATCAAGACAATATGATTGATTGGAAGGTGTGGGAAAAGATTATCTTAAGGAAAGCGCATGGTAGGTTAATTAATTACAACAGGATCATGAAAGAAAGCCCCAGATGGAGGATTGTTAAAAATAGGCTATTCGGATTGAGATTCGTCAATCAAACGGATGATACGTCGAAATTAGAGACAATCGGCATTTTGTCTAGGGTGAGGATGAAGAATATGAGATCAGGAATTTAGGATAAACAAAAGTCATTAAAGTAAGGCAACAGAAAAGTTAATAGAAATTCATAGAGCAGTTAGAGTCAAAGCAGGATCAGACTATTAAAGGTTGTTATTGTGAAAAAGGTACGGAGCCAAACAATCGCAGCAGGACTCACCGAAAGATCTTAACGCATTTTGTTTCTTGCTGTAATAACTTTGATGTGTCTATTTCTTGTTTATGTTAGATTTTAAATTCACATTTTTTCGCTTAGTTCTGTGTTATGTATAATAGTTTCGGAAGAACAACTATACAGATATAAATTCAAGACCTACTTTTGGCCCAACAAAATAAAAAATCTTGACGAAAAATAAAAAGATAAATATCGATCTGAAAAAATAAGATGTATTTTTTTGAAACTAGGTTTATGAGTTAGGGCTGATATTGGAGATCAGACTGACTTTTTAACGGTCATAAAGTGTTTATTTTAAAAGTTAAAAACAGTTTTATATCTTATTAATCACTATGTCGAGCTCGAAACTAGTATACTATTGGAAATTGTACTAGATATCACTAAATGCATCGCATATTCTTTGATTAAAATCAGGCATAGTGATTTATAAAATTAAGTTTTTCAAGTGGTTTTGGTCGTCTGATAGCTTGTAGTTCATAGAGGTAAGATTGTATCTACCATGGTTTCAAGTGAAAGGAGGTTTCAAGATAAAGATTCGTCTTTTTTCTTGCCTTAAAGCCAAACTTTGCAAACTTATTTGATACCCAGTGCATCAGGATAAGTGTATAACAGTGTTAACTTGACACTGTTTTTACACTTTCCTGGTGCGAAGAGAAATCTGAGCGCCTCCCGCATAGTACTGATGAGAGCCATTAACTCGAAACTAGTATGCTGTTGGTAATTGTACTGGATATCACTTAATGTATCGTGTGTTTTAAATCTATTGTTATATTAAGGTGTAGCATAGGGACAGTCAGCCACTTGGTGCCAATTATTACATCCTATTGCTGCAATATTCAATTGTTGGTCTCATAGTATCATATAGTTTGGAGAAGGTCCTAGCTTTAATTGTAGACATTTTTATTATCATTGATTGACTTACTAAAAGGTCATTGTCTACATGAATACATTAAATTAATTAATTTATAATAAAAACTTGTTTCTAATAATAAGAAATTTTTATTCAAGATTATCAGCGGTTTAACAAGTCAAGCTTAAGGAAATAAATTAATAAACATAAGCTTATTAAATACATTTTATTCACTGAAATAAATAAATTGAATTCTTTTAATTAAATTTAAATTTTTAATATTTTATATAATTTTGCCAACACTTTCAGATCATTTGTTACAATATTCTTTTTCGATCAGCTGTTAAATTTGAATCAATTTTAATTTTGTTAACTTGCGATATATTAAATTATTTTTTTAGTATCAAGAAAGTTTAGCATTATTAAATTTACTTAATCCTTTTAATAATTTCAAAAAATTATTACCAATTAAAATCCAAATTGGGATTGTACATGAGTAAAAGTTATTAATTTGGCCTCACCTGATTTATGCATTGCATAATGTTCCTAAAAATAGCAACCAATAGAATTAATTTATGATGTAGAATAAAATGCTTAGTCATTTGACCTGAATACATTTAAAAATCAAAAATTTTAATCAAATTTCAAATTTGTCTCAGGAAATTTTCATTCCATGATTAAATCATCCACTTCGATGCCAACAGAATTCATTAGAGAAATCTTCATTCCTCTAGACTCCAATCTATTATCCGAAGAGCCGTCCCCGACAAAATTTTTAAGAACTTATGACAATTTACGTTGTCCAACATCTATTCTCGATGAATCTATGGATTTACTCTGCCACAAAAGCTCTTCGCTTCACACAATTTCAACTTCAATTCCCGATTCTGAACTCAACAATAAAATTGATAAAATCGAATCGGCAGAATTAGAAAAACTTATTTCTACAGATTGCTCAGTAATTATTCTTGATCTCAGGTCGGCTTATAATTTTTCCAAAATGCATATCACAACAGCAAAATTGGCTAACTGTTCATCTAAAATGAAAAGTAGACGTGCAATTCAAATCGTCAACGAAATACTCAAAACATCTATAGATCTCCATCGAATTGTTTTATACACAGAATTTGGGCTGCCTTTCAAACAAGACGACCCAATTACTGTATTAATTCAATTTCTTATCGGTCGTTCTATCAATTGTCTTTATTTGACAGGTAATGACGTTTTTAAATTAAAAATTTCAATTAATTGACTCTAATATTTTAGACAGTTTCAAGAAATTTGAAACGACATATCCAAATTTATGTGAAAGTGGGTCCTCAAATGTTCTTTGTCTTCATATTCCAAAATCTGTTCCAGACTTTACTGATATATATTTTACGAAAGCTAGTCTCATTTTGCCGTTTCTTTACTTAGGTAATTTATATATATTTAATTTAAAATTAATTAAATTGATTTTTTTCGAACTATTTTTAAGATGTATTAGATATTCAGAAATTATAAATAAATTATTTGTTATCGTAATTTTATGAAAACGAATAAAATGATCAATTAGCATGATTTTATTACTCATCCTTTCCTTGTGTCCATTTCGTTTTGGACTTTGTGTGGTGACCTTTACTGCGAATCGGCCAATCGAATCAATGGCAGCTATTGAAGTTAAAATTTATAATGAAACACGGATCATTTGATTTTGAAATAAACCAGCAAATCATTAAAACAAAATTATTTAATTTAAAATTGGTAGACAATTCCATAAATAGCATTATATGGCAATTAAACAAATAATTAAAGGATGCAAAATCATATATTTAGTTATGAATAAATAAATTTTGATATCCGTTATAAATTTGAACTATGAGTCAAATATTATTTTAAATAATTTTACATTTTAAAACAATAATTATTTAGTTATATTTTTTCCAGGTAATGAATTAGATGCCTTAAATTCAACATTTCTCACAAATAATAAAATCACCCATGTTCTCAATGTTACAATCAAAGCCTCATTTCTCGACGAAATCAAATTTAAAAGCAAAAGAATCAATTGTAATGATAACAATGTACAAGACCTTATTCAGTTTTTTCCTGATGCATTTAAATTTATCGGTAATTATTGATTTAATTATTAGTTACTAAAAATAGATCCATCAAACACTCACATGAGGCGGTTGATAATTCAACATAGTCATGTATTAATAAGTAGTAACATTTGGAGAAATATTATTGGTTGAGTGGATAAAAACTATTTATGACTAACCAATTACTCATGTTGTATTGACGAATTCGTTTGTTATTGGCTCTTTTGTTTTTCTCTGAGTAATTACGATAATTTTTCTTATTACGTAACAATCTTAAATTTTTCTAAATAATATTCTGGTATTTATAATTTCTGATTTTAATATAATTCGAATAAATTTAATCATATTAAGCAAATTCTAGAGATTCTTTATCACATTGAAACAAAGGGGTCTGGATTAGATGTTTTTTGATCGAATTAAATTAAGTTGTATAATATTACATCAACAACAAATGATTCATTTATATATCGGGAAATGTAAGGTTAATTTACCTCAAAAGTGGGTTATGAAGTTAATCTAGCATTTTTATCTAAAATTTCTAACAGTCGATATAATATTGATTGTTAGTCAATTTATTTTATTCTCAGTATTTAGCAGTTTTGGAAATTTCAATTTATTGTTGTTTTTCCTTTAATATTGCGCTGTAGTTCAGTGAAAATGACTTTGCAAACCTTGAATTCAGTTTTTATAAATAAAAAATTCATTATCTAACGATTTATATCATCTGCTAAGTTAAACTGTTCATAACTTCATAATGATTTAGTTAAAGACAAATAATTAAATATGACTAACATTTGATAAAGTCGCATAATAGAAAGATTAATGGTAATAAAATGTTTGGAAAAATAGTTACAGGAAATCATCTATAATAATATTTAATATCTATCTGTCCAAAATATTTAATTCAGTCGGGATTCAAAAATTATAAATATAATATAAAAAGTAAACGGGCATTTGGTCATAATGATTTATAAAAAAAGGTACCTATTATAAATCCCCAAATAATGTTATTTTATTACTTTATATTTTTTTTTTAAATGTTTTGGAACTTCTATTATACCTAAACATTTTTGAATTCAGTCTTGATTAAATTAAATATAGTAAATAAAAACTCATTTAGTAAGTAATGACTTAATTTTATGAACAAATTGAAAAATATACTGAAGATTTAGTTATAACTTGAAAAAGTATTTCCTCGTAATCTGCAGTTTGTTGTCTTAAAAATAAACTCCAATTTACAGAATCCATAGTTATTCATATTTTTAAAATTAAAAGTTTAACCCCCCCTCAGATAACAGTATCTGATAATCAGCGGCGGATACAGGATCTTTTGGTGGAAAGGCATGATTTTTAAAGAATTTTGTAATGTTTTAAAATTTCCTTCGGGAAATAATCATCTAAAATCTAACAAATAATAGTTTAAAAAAATGACCAAAATTGTCATTATAGATACAGCTCATGTATAAATAATCATTCACATAACACAATATTATCTAATCATTCATGTCTTATAAAACAAAATTGATGCGACGAGAGTATTTGTTAAGAACGGCAAAACGATTGATTACTATATCGGTGAATATATAACAATACCAAACGTGTTAATCTCATCTTCGGTTCGATTTCTGAGGAAGGGTTTCATCAACTTGAGAAAGCTAATGATCTTTCCAAGAGTGCATGTGATAATTGAGATAGTACTGAAAATGCGAAGAGTGCATATTTTGAAGTCTACTTGGAACAATGTCCAAAGCTTCGATATCAGATGAAGGTCGTCTTTCCAAAGACATTAATCTTTCTATTGTTAGTATTCGCGCCTTAATTGTTCTGAGCTTAGCTCTGAAAAATAGAACGCATAGGCAATACGTAGAATGATTAGCAATTACTAACTGTCGCACCAATTCGTGTATGTGAAAAATGCGATTTTCTCATGTATTTATGGCACATGATTGCTTAAGAGCTACAAAAAATTAAACCAATAACTTAGCATTGCGTCTACAGATACTCGTTTTATTATGCACGATAGAATTTGAGTATTCATGTGCAGCGTTGCATTCACTTTAATCTGATATTGTATGCATTAATACAACCTATATAAGTAATCCATAATAAATTTTACGAAACCAGTGGGGGATGAAACCCCTCTAATCCCTCCACTGTATCCATCGCTGCTGACAATGCCAATCAAATCTATTAATTATTTAATTTATTAATTATCCTTATAAATTAAAATAAAGAGAAAGTAATTATTTTTTCATCAGTAATATAAATCAAATTTTTTATTACTGAATCCGCCTGATTAAAATGATTTATTGTTTTATTAAATGGATTTATAATTGATGCAATAAATATAATTCATTTTCTCTTATCTCGAATGAATGAAATCCAACCCGGCCAGTAAGACAGATTGGGTAAATATTATTTGAAAGAAATACATAATTTATGACTTGAATAATTAATTTACTAAAAATATAAATGAAAATTTCAGGTAAATGCTCAAAATGGTCACCGTGGTGATTATATAATAATTATTTATATTAATTGACCAATACGGGCGTGTTTAAACGACATTAATTTAAACAAATATGAGAAAAGATGCAAAATATTCTATTCTATTAATAAGCAAAAATTAAATTCCGAATCACTTAATGATACAGTTATTGAAGAGGAAAATATATGATGAGCTTTTGAAAGAAACTCATTTGGAAATACGCTATATTAGGCAAAAGAATAGCGAAAGTAAATGAAATAAATAAAAACTGATTTCGAATACTAATTAGAAAAAATTGCTTTATCCAATTTTCCAATATTATTTTTTAATGATTAATTTAATTATAATTATGCGTCAATTAAATCGTATTCGATGTTGATTATAACGTGTAACGTTATTGTAGAATTAGCTCGAAAATCAAATGGTAGGATTCTTGTCCATTGTCAGGCGGGAATTAGTAGATCTGCTACGATAGTTATTGCCTATCTCATGTCTCACTGCAGTAATCTTGATCTAAATAATGCTCATCAGTGGGTCAAACGGCGCCGGACTATAATTTCACCGAATTTTAATTTTATGGGCCAACTTGTTCAATTTGAAAATGACTTAATCAACGGCACTTTCAAACGCTGTAACGTACTTAATTTGGATCTGATAACATCTTCGACATTGTTTACGGGAACTTCAATAAACTATTGAATATGTTTATGTTTATTTTCAGAAATTATTCTCTACAATTCTTTTGCTTTGTACTTGTTTTGTTTATTTCTAAATGTATAGATCAATTCTTTTCTGTTGGTCTTGTATGGTTTTATTATTATTATTATTATTATTATTATTATTATTATTATTATTATTTTATTTGATATTATTGAAGAAATTGTCAGCAAAAAAGCGCACTTATGTTATTAGTATTATTATCACTGGGATTAATTTGATATTTGGTGATTTTTTATGAGATTTAGAACAATTATAGAGTAGAATATGAAATACAGAAATATTTTGTAATTTGATCATTTCATGTAATTAGTATTTAATTTATGAGACATGATTTTCTATCACCAAACTCTGTGTAGTCCGGATTTCTCAATGGCAGCAAGGTTTCAGAGACATTGCTAAAACAAAGATTTACATTTATTCTATTATAAAGACTAAGAACATCTTTCCCAAAATATTATATAAGTAAAAATGGGTACGGCTGTACTCTAATGTACATCATAAACACACAACAGTATGAAATTATATGGACTTGGACACATGGATGAATTTATACCGACTCTGGCTTTGCTTGGATACCTGGTAATACATATTAATATTTCTAATGTTTAAGTTTTTTAAATTCATATTTGGTTTAATGCAAAAATTTGCAGTAGATGATGTTGAATAATTTTAGTTATTTTTTCTGTTGTGTTCCTAGAATTGAAATAACCAATAGAAAGCACTTTACAGACAACTTTTGACAAATAAAAATAATACACCAACGTTGACATTTATATTTTTAACTAACTTAGAAAAAAAATGATTATTTTCAATTTGAGAAACCCATTGTTTATAAACGGTATGTGATGATATTTTTCTTGTATTTAAAAACCAGAAGGATGTAGAGCTGTTTTGTATTTTATGAACATTTTACATAATAACATTGTATTCACGTGTTAAAATGAGAGAAAGACATTGATTGCGTTCATGTATTTATTATTCTAGTGGAAAGATAAACACTGAGAAAGAGATTTATAGAAAACCAATTGTAACTCGTTTTTATACCCGAAAGTTTTTGTGAATTTAAGTATAATAAATCCGATAGTGATCTAAATAAGCGGTTTATAAACTTTGTTTTTATTGTATCACCAGGTAAAAAATCGAATTTTGGGTGTACTACTTGCACAAGTCAGCTAAAAAAGTAACATGTAAGCGCAATATCCTCTTGTCACTAAGAAAAACATCATATGTTGTATTGGAAGGTCTGAGGCAGAGTCCCAGCCAACCACGCATTTGGAGATTATTTTGCTTCAAAGTATTGCTCAAATTTGTTACAATTCAAATATTTTTGTAATTACTAGTAAACTAATAGAATATTTAAAAATTAAAATAACAGCTATAGCTGCAATGAAACATGCTTAAAATTTAAATTGTTTTCTAAACTATTAGCGTACCACCTATAGTGCCCTATAGGTCTAGATCTTGCTGATCTAAATAATATCAATAAGAAAAATGAGGTTTAATTCGTGTTGATATTGCTATACTTGAAAGGTCTTACAAATAAAGCAGTTGAGAAATTTAGATTATAATATCGTTTCTAATTCGTGTAAGGTATGCAATGTGTTTATTAATAAGTCAAAAATTCCGCTTGAATTGTGTTCGGATCTCGTTTATCAATTTATAAGTAATGGATGTAATTCCCCAAACATTGGAGTAATTTCAAGTCATCTCTCAAGTTCTAGAAAATTGTCGACCGAAGGGATTAACCAATATTAGTGTACAAAATAACTGCTTCGTTAATGAAATAAGTATTTCTGATTCTAAAATTTTATTAAAAGTGTTAACATGCCATTGGATTCCAATATGAATGGGCAAAATGTTAAGAGTAAGAATGTTTTTAAAAAGTTAAGTAAGGTTTTTAAAAGGTTTGATTGTTAAATTTGAGAAATATATTTTGTTTTTTTTTATTAATTTTTTACATTTAAATTTAAAAATTTTTATCCAATAAAATTTTTATTAAATAAATAAAATGTATTTTTAAAAGTGAATTTTAATAATTCAAAAGTTTAATAAATTTGATTGAATATATAAATTAAAATCCATATTATTTTTTGTTTGTTTTTTATCTGGTTAGGACAGTGAATCTTATGGAAATGTATAGTTAAACGTTTGTTTCAATTTGTATTTATAATACTAGTCAAAATTTTTGTGTTTGGAATAACTGAAAAGAAAAAGAATTGTTACATTTTATTTTTTTTAACCCATTGAAATGTAGAAATCTGATTAAAATTCACTATCAAAATATTTAACAAAAATTACGCAAGTCATCTATGATAAGAATGCAATTTTGCGCGCTTTTGATCTTCAAAGGTTAAATTGTGACAGAATTCCATTAGAAATTAATTAGAAATTTTGTTTTTTGAACTATCAATTGCCAAAACTGATCCGAAGTGTGAGGAGGGAGGGTCATTCCATTATGTATGTAGATTATCGTAGAGTCTTGCGTTTATTGCGCCTTTACGCCAGTCTCATCGAACCAACACATTTCATCCAGCCATATTCACGTGTTTGAGTATTTAGTGGTTTATTACGTATTTATATTTTTGATAATTTGTCAAATTTGTGAGTATTTTACTTATTGGTCAAATTAAAAAAAATACAAGAAGCTAACAATGAAATTCATGAAAATTAACAAGTAAAATTTGGCATAGTTATAAAATTGATAGCCCCACTAAAAATACTGAAGATAACTATTTGTTTTGTTCCAATTAAACTTTAAACTTTAAAATTATTTTCATCTTCCATAAACAAGGTGTAACGATCCTGTATTACAACACATATTCAATAGGAAAGACGTGACGAACCGTAAGTAGTTATTCAACGTTCAATCAAAAAATCCCTATATCTTCTATTTATGACAAAAGAAAAAGAAAGTGATAATATTTAACCTACTCTTCCGAAAAAAGACCTACAAAGAAGGAAATTATGATAATGAAACGGACCTCTTATAAATAAACTCTTTGAATTAAAGAATTAAGAATAAAGCTTTCAAGTTTTGGTTTGCACTGAAAAAGCTTGAAAATGTCAATAGTAAATGATATAGAAGTAGAAAATACGTCTTGGTCAACATATTTGTTATTGTCTAATGCTCCGTTGATATAAATGCATCTCTTTCTCATTAAAAAAATTCTTAATCCCAAGCACGATGTTTAGTCAAATGAGAAAACAGCTACTATTTGTAGGGTAATCGTTTTCTGACACAGTTCTAAAATCTTTAGGACTTTGATATACCTTCATGACTAAAGATGATTTACTGATTCACCAATAAAGATTATGAGCAATTTAACTAAAATAATTCAAATATTTAAAATTATTTAAAATTATTTAATTTGAAATTATTTAATTAATTAATAACAAAAAAAATAAAAAGAAACTTTTCTTAGAATATACTATAAAGGAAAAATAATTTTTCTTTGACCTCAAAACTAAAACGAAATAAAAATATGTTTTGTCAATATACTCAGTAGTGATTTGTGTATAAATATGTTGAGGTCATGTAAAATTGACTTAGAGACACAAAATTATGTGCAAATTAATTTTACACAAAAAACTTAATTGTAAAAAATTAATTAAAAACTGCTAAAATAATAATATTTTTAAAGAGAAACAGATATGAGCAACAAGCAAATGATCAGATGAATAAGAATATTAAATATAAACTAATTAATTAATTAATTTAATTGAAAAGAAAATCATTGAATTTGGACACGGAACATGTCAAACTAAAATAATAATGATTGGAATAAAGTAATAATGCCGCTCCTCGTGGCAGGTAATTTCATTTGAAATAAAGTGACAACGAGAGAGGTATATAAAAGAAACTTAGAAAAATTGCCAAGATGGACGAAAGCACTAAGCAAACACAAATTAGAATAAGCAATAAAGTGTTTATAAAAGGAGCGAGAAATCTATTAAAGCTAAATCAGATTCATTTTCTGTTTGAAACAGTTTTCTTTATGGTGATTTGCCTATAACGATTTCGGTTTCTGACATAAATAGAAATTTTTAGTGTTGAGTTTATTCTAATCGATTGTATTATAAGCTTTATTCTGTTGAATAATAATAATAACTAGTGCTGAGCTTTAGGGCACTCCCACAAGCCCTTTGTTAATTGTTTTTATAATTTGCCATTCCCTTATTATTTCATGATTTTTTTAATACAACTTATTATTAACATTTAACCCTTTCACTGCTCAAGCCGTATATACTCGTACAATATGAATAACCCGCACGCTCCGAATTCTTTCGGGTTCAACACAACTATCCACACAGAGTACTCAAACAAGTCAGATACAAAAATGCTAAGATGATGTTTCACTTTTAGTGTAGTAGAATCGGAATTTTGTGCATCTGTACGTACAATAATCTAAAGATTTGCGCACATCGAACACGAAATCTCAAAACATATTGCTCAGTGAAACGGTTAATTTTATATTTAGCAACTTATTTTAAGTTTCAGTTCATTGTTTATGTTGATTATTTAAGAATAAGTCTGATTTTGAATTTGATATTTATTTCAGAAATTAAAATGTTTTTATTTATTATTTTTTGTTTGGAATTGCTAATTTTTGTTTCTTTATTTTTTTTATGATTTCTTTATATTTATTTTTACCAAACTAGGAGAGAGCCCTTTGTTAAAAATTGTTATAGCTCACCACTGATTATAACTCATCCTGTTCTAATATTTTGATACAATGATTACGGCTTATCTCTAACAATTAGTAATATTATTAGGTAAAATCTTTTAAATATGCAGTATCTTTTTATTTTAATTTTTACCACTAAATAAAATTTTATTATTGTATTGACATCATAACAATGCAAAATTTCAAATCAATCGGTAAAATAATAATTTATAAAATAAGTCATTGTTTACATACAGCTCTAGAAATAAATATTTTTGTTTTAATCATTAGAATAATCCAAACACATTATTTTTTGTCTTTCCAAATATATTTTTGATCCATATCATTTACAGATGCGTGGATATATATATTAAGAAATAAACATTCCAATGACAAAGAATTCAACATAAGTGTGCCATAAAGGCCCTTATAAATTTCAAGTAATATAGAACCCAATAAACCAAATATGGAGGTTGACAAAAACACTTTAGTAATAAAAATAGCCAGTAAATCAATCCGGTTAAAATTCAATGAAAATGTCAAAATGTCGTAATTTAAAAATAGAAACCCACAAAATTAACGAAATCGGATGGCAAATTTATCAGTAAGTTGCACTTATAAATTTTCTCTATTACAATTCTTTCGGTTTTCATACATGTTCCAAGTAAATAATTTCCTAAAATATTCATTTACCTTTGTTGGGTTATTATTATTGAAAGTCGGTTCCCTCTGACTCCTCGTGTCCTTTTCAAATCAAATAAGCAAACCCAACACAGAATAATTTTATTTGCATTTTACCACAGTTACAACTCAATCCAATTTATTTCAATGTTTTGTAGTTACAATTTTACTGATTTATTTGCACCCTTCAACCACCTAATAAATTTGATTATCTTAAGGTAGGTTATCCAATGGATAATCACCTTTGCTAATAGATAACTTTGGACTTTACTTGGGTTTAGACTCTTTTACTGACCTGACTAGACTACTCGTTTGCTTCGACCACTGGCCCTTTCGTGTTTTTCACTTTTCCTTTTATACTCCTGCTCAGATTTTTTTCAGACAATTGTCAACAACATTTGCTGCCATACTAAATTATTAAAAATAATTACTTCCCACAGACCACCTTAGCCGACATTTGTCAACAACGTTTGTTACATTACTAAATTACAAATTAGGAAATAATTACCTCCCCATAGCTCAGTGGCGCCCATTTAATGCTGTTTAAGCCAATTAGGTTTTCCTCATCTCTCGAGTTTCTCATTGCCTTGGACTTCCCATTGACTCGGGCTTTCCATTAGTAATTCATTTTTTAAAATTAATTTGTTTTTTGTCTTATATTATTTTTTAGGGACCCCTCACTAAATTTTTATTATTATTTCTGGACTCGTCTCTCAATTTTGCGTTCAACCATACCAATTTTCCCCGATCAATACTACTTTCGAATTTTTATAAATTTTTTAATTAATGTTGCTCTTTTATCATTTTGGTGTTTTATTGATTTTACTGTGGTTTTTCGTAATACCCCAACACTTTTAAAAATTATATAATCATTGAATTAATTTAAAATTATATTTTTTTTATTTGTGAACCAATAAGATTTCGTAAAATATCGCTAAATTTTTACCAACGGACTCACCGCATTAAATATCAGATTTTTACATTAGGCTTAATGATCTAATTTATGTGAAAATTTCAATTCAAAACAAACAGCAAAAAAATAATTTTCTTAAAAATGAATTAATTTTATTTTAAATTAAATAATATAAAAAAATATTATAAACTGAGATGAGCACCTAAAATCTTTGAATTGTTTTATTGAAATTTCATTTTGCGCACAAATTTTTTATTTTGAAATATAATAAGTCAAATTTCAAGATTTGGGCTCAAAGGTTTATCTTACTTAGGAAAAAAAATATTAAGGGAACCTTGGTATCAATTCATTACTGTTTTCTAGATGAACGTAATATTTGAATCAACAAAATCTAATTAGGTGGACAATGTCAAATATTTATTTAACTTTTTAATAAAAAAAACAATCCAAACTACAATAAGCGATTTTGAGAGCAAAGCTAACAAAAGCCTTCCAACAACTGGTTTTCGCGAGCCGGACTGATCTTGTTCCAGATTATCACATGTTAAAAATACATTAAAAAATACAATTACACAATTTTAACTTTTTTTGAATTATAAAGATTCAAATGTTATTAAAGAATAGTCTAAAGTACAATGTGTCAAAATTAAGGAGATTAATTATATAAAGGTCCAAAACTATTAGTTAATTAAAAATCATTATTAATTAATTAATCAATTTTAAAAATATTTTATGTATGAAGTTAGGAATAATAAAATGTATTAATCTTTTTCACAAATTGCACAATTAAGGAGTATAATATTATTGATAATAGTCGTTGTTTTAATAATCAGAGCTTGGTGTATATTTACACTTACACACACACGCATATATATATATATATATCATAAGGAGGAAATCAAAAAGAAAGTCAAATCCTCGAATAATAAAGAAATATGAGTTCTGTGAAATAATTTAAAAACCACTTTTATTCTCATTTTAAAAATTATTTTCTGATTTTATTATTTAAGAGGGTTTTTAAAATTATTTTGTTGATTTTGCAAATTTTCAAAAATAAATATGAATAATTAGTATTAATCATTATATTTTTGTTTTATTGAATTGATCTTGCTTACATAAAAAATTAAATATCACGAATCTCAAACAAAAAGTGACTATTGACGATTTTGTATCCGTAAAAAGCACATTTCTAACATTAATAGCATTTTTGTGAAATCGAATGAATAGTTTGTGTATTTGCTTTTTATTTAGATTTTGCTTATTGACAATAAATGCAAAATTATTTGCGAAATGAAAATAAATTTCCACATTCGTGTATAATATGTATGCTTGATTTAGCAAGGAATTTTCTGATAAAAATTATATTCGTATATAATTATCATAAATAACTTTCCAAGATTTTTGTCGTAATTTTATGTAACATTTGTTAGCATAATAAATTTTTCATAAGTTTACAAATTTTTGCATATTATACTTGAGATTTTAGGGTGGCTTAGTACTGTCAGAAATTTAATAACTTTTATTTAATGTTTGCTGGTAGGAGGGGGGGGGGGTAAAAAAGAGTCATAAAAAATAACAAAAGGAGAATTAGTTTTAAAATTGTTTGAAATAATTGGTAATTTTCAATGGTAAATTGAAACTATTATAAACGAACAAAATTAAAAAATTTAGTATATCCTTTATCTTCATTTTTTTCAAATTATAGATCAGGGGTCGGCAACCTATAGCACGCGTGCAGATTTGGCACGCGGTGGAGTTGCCAATGACACTCTATACACCACTATAAAGTGGTCTAGGTAATAGCAACTCTTATACTGCTAAAGGTAGTTTCACATATATTCACTAATATTATTAAATTAAAATATATATTTGTACTGGTATTGAAATGGTATTTTTTTTGCTTTATTAAACACAAATTTTCAACACAACTTCAAATAATATCACACACATGTGTTACTGTGGGACTTTCAACGAGAGGATAAATTTTATGTTGTTTGTTTTTCAATTAAATCTATTAAAAAGATAATTTTTGTTATCAAATTATTTTCGTAAAGAACTGTATTATTTAATGTGACAGATATATACTATTAGTTATTTGTAAAAAAAATAAGGTGGCATACTTAATTAATTGGCAGTGTGGGTTGGCACGCTACAGCTAAAAGTTTGCCGACCTCTGTTATAGGTCAATGTTTGAATTTAATAAATATAAATATTTTTATCTGTAGTCTGAAAAAAAATGAATTTGATAAATTTAAATTTTTTCTTATTGCGAATTTATCAATTAATTTTTTTTAATATTTCATGTATTTTCATTACGAATAATATTAAAAAAACTTTCGGCACTGCTTATTTAAAAAAAATATTTTAAATTAAATGTGATTAATCAATAAATTTCGCGGGAAATATTGATAGTCAATTAAAGAAATTCATGAAAATAGCGAATATGTAATGGGGGGGTCCTTTGAAGCATAAATTCCAAAAATATAGAAAATAATTATTTAATTAAAATCATTAAAATCTGTCATATAAGATGTGAATAGTATTATCAGTTACAAAGGAGAGCTTGGTAAAATTAGCAAAAAAAATTATCAATTGAAATTATATAGAAATTGGTTGTCAACATTTTTAGAAGAATTTTAGAATATAAGAATGCCAAAAATCTCAAGAAACTCAACATTTGTTTCTTAGATTTTTCATCAAACGTTGCCAACATAACCCGATGCGATTAGCAAAATAGAAATTTAATGGGGTGCCTTGCTGAATAGATAAAATAATATTGTTTATTATTCAGGAAATCATTTATATGACGAGGGGGGAGAATAAATATTATGGGAATTCTAAAAATAGATTCTGTAATATTCAAAAAACATTGGGATATATTGTAATAAATCCATTAATTTTTCTTAAAGAAATTTATGAATTTCATTGAAAATTTTGTAACTGTAAATTTGGATTTCATTTGAAATACATTAAATAATTTACTATTATATTTTAATATTTATAAGTATAACATTTTTTGGGCATTCCACGAGTCCAAATGTTACATAATGTCACAATTGATGTCTAAAATGGACTTCCAAAATATTTCTGTGACAAAAATAGCTTGTTTATTTAATATTAAAATCTCTTCATTTAATAATCCAAATGTCTACGAAATTCGTCTTTTATTTTCTGCTTTTACAGTGCATGAAATCCATAAAATACAACTGTGCTTGTTTCTATGAATTCCATTATGCCATAACACGTGTGTGTGTGTTTTGATAACACACATGCACGGACACACTTTCATCATTATACGATAAATTGTACATTGAATTAATAATAAGAAAAATAATTAAACTATATATATATATATATATATATATTTTATTCTAATTACAATAATTTGAATTAATTAATTAAAATATAAATTGGGCTACGGAATTATTCGAATAAAATCAAAGCATCAAATATTCCATGAATGATTCCAGTAATAGACAAATCAACAATTTGTGCCCAATACAAATCGGCATCATTTAAAAATAGTATTTTCAACGATTTTTTTTGTGCAAGTATTTTCCAAATATCGACAAAATTTCCACAATTGATTTTTCGACAAAGTTCAACATTTTTTTTCGCTAAAAATAAATTTAATCAATTAAATTGAGTTGAAATTCCACTATTCCACGTCACTAATAGATAAACAAATTTTTCACAATCACAACTTACAAATACAATTGTTTTACTGAATTGATTTTAGTGTAGGTGGAATTTTGGCTGATATAATTATAATTGAATGATCTTTGTTTTAATTTTGGTATTTTTGCATTTTTTTTTTCATAAAGTAAATTTTAAAAAAAACCCAATAATTCCAAAATATGGAATATTTAATTTTTAATAAAAATTTTTTTTTAATAAATCGATTAAAAAAGTGACATTCGATCAATACTATTGAAGAGGGATTTTCGATGGGATTTTTTGTCTGAAATTTTTTATGGCATTTGTGGGCAGAAGCGACATTTGTGAATCACATTTAATAGCGATTTTTTTATTTAGATGAAAAATGTCTATAAATAGTCATGGCACATGTGTAGACGACGTCAATGGGCTAAATTAATCATTAGATTTATTTATTCAATCTCAACAATATAAAATTATTCTTTATTTTCCAATACCAAAAAACAATAGCGTTTATTTTTTAATTAAAAAAAGGAAATATTTTTTATCGATTTTTCAAAATTTCAAACAAAAACAAAAAAATTTTATTAAATGAAATACTTTTTGAAACTAGAAAAAATCTGGTAAAATTCCTATTTCTGATAATTTTCCTGCTTTCTAATTTACGTGGGTGGACTTTTCAGGTTGAGAGTCACTTTTAGGAGATTATTTTTTAAATAATTGTGCTCACAATAAAAAATAAAAAAAAGAAGTTAATTAAGTTTTTGAAGTGCATAATTCTTTTTTAACTGTCCCGCTTATTGTCAAACAAACTAGTTTTTGTTGAAAAACAATTGTTGGAGGGAAATTTTCAATTTTATGTACTTTAATTTGTGTCAAATTGGCACAATGAGAAATTAATAGTTTCTTTAAATTTTACGAAAATGGATGTTGGAATCGTGGAAAAAAGTTTTCGAAGTTAACTCGGTGTATTTATTACAGCCTTGCTATTAGAGGCTAGGGAAGACTTTTATGGGATCATTACACGGGGTTAGCTGAATGTGGGAAAAAATACAATATTTTGTTAATCTGTTATATAATTGTAGTAATTGTAGTAGGTAGTTGTGGGCACACAGTCCCCTAACACACAAGTACCCCATACCCGCACCCGCCCGGTGACGGATTAAATTACGTAATGGGGTAATTAATCTATAATTATCTGGATTATATAATTATGTAATCGAGATAATTAATTTTGTGTGCGCATCTTTTTTGATAAATTTTTGGCGCATTTTTTTTGAATCGATTTGTTTTGGCGCTTAAAATATTTTTGTAACGATTTAAAATTTTTATGTATTTTAAGTAAATTTTTTAAATAAATATTAAAGTTATATTAAATGATTTCTATGTAGTTTAAATATAGTTTTTGATTTTTTCAAATCGTTATTTAAAGTATTAATTTTAACATAAATAATATTATTTAAAAGTTTAATATATTATAGTTTATTTTTGAAACTAAATTTAAATAATAATAATAATAATAATAATAATAATAATAATAATAATAATAATAATAATAATAATAATAATAATAATAATAATAATGTATTTATTTCTTTGTTTACATTTGATTTGTTTTTATTTTAATATAAAATATCGTCATTCCTCATTCTGACTCAAAAAAATTATTTATAAACACAAATTTTCCGAATTGCCTTTGATAAATAATTGATAAATTAATATTTAATAATAAATAAAAATGCAGTGCAATGAGATACATTCTCTATAGTATAAGTTGATATAAAGTTAACTTAGTGAATATATTTTTTAGAAATCAAGCGGATTTAACCCATTTTTGAGACGGCTGCTAAGAAAGTTATTTTTTAAAGTGGCTTTTAAGACTTGAATTATGATTTCATAATGAAAATAGATGATTATTCAAGATATTAAATGTAACTTTTGTTCTTCAATTGTTGAGGTTTAAAATTAATAATATTTTAAAAACTAGCAAGGTAGAATACCATCTAGTCAATCAAGGCAAAAGTAAAGAAAATAAATAAATTATCAAACTTAAAGGAGAAAAACAACAGTGATATAGGTCGAGTAATGGTGAAAATCCCAGAGGTAATGAATTCTTTAGGGAATGTTTAAACAAAGGAAATTCGAAAGGTCATTATCATGAAAATTTGAGTAATGGGAAAACGGGAAAAATATTATAAGTTTATTGATTTTTTCATATTATTATAGGAGCTGTTATTCATTTGAAACGGGTGTATTGATTACATATCAAAAAAGTGTTTTCCAAATTTTTCATCTAGGTATGAATGCCAAAATTGTCATGGATGAAGACTTTTGGAAATTTTTGTAAAGCTTAGACTAAATTTCAAGAATAAATATCGTTTCGATTTTAATTGAATTATTTATTAAGGTAAAAATCATTTATTTTAACTTTTTAATATTTTCTTTATATTTTATTTTAGATTCTAATTGATTTAAAGTTTTTAACAATATAAAACATAATAAATAAAATTTGTAATTGTGTAATTATTAAAAATTGCGTTTTGACTAATTTATGTTGTGAATTAAAATATTTAGTCCATAGGGGGAGGTGAGTTAACGTTTTCTTTAATGCGGCCTTATGTTTAATCAGATAATTGAATGAGGTCTTTTGAAATGAAAATGCTCCCCTCCAATGGTTTAGCCATTTGACCACTCGATTTGACACTGTATTTTAATTTGATATTTTTGGATTCCTTCCTTTGTCTTTAGACATGTTAGACATGGCATTAGAAACATATATGTTATATGAACACTTGTAACCCATAAATCATTTGGAAATTCTTCCACGCATAAGTATCCATTAAAATATATATCCCTATTTAAATATAATTAACCAATAAAATCTACTCAATTGTTAATAATTTTTAATTGAATATAATAGTAATTCATTCACTCTTAAAGTACAATTCATTTTCAGTGAATATTTTCATCTTTTAAGTATATTTTATTTGCTGATCAGTGAATAATTAAGACTCCATTTATTTCTAGTATTTTCCAATATTTAATTGATATTTCATCTCATCATTGAGAAATTTTACCGTCTAATTTATTATATGCAATTCTCGATTCACTGAATATTTGTTAGCTTCAATTCATATTTTACGTTATTCAATGATTGTTTTCACTCTTCAATAAATATTTTTTCTCTCCAATGAATAATTTCTCTCAATGAATATTTTCTTCTTCAATGAATAATTTCTCACTTTAATTAATATTTTCTCACTTTAATGAATATTTTACCTCTTCAATAAATATTTTCCTCTTCAATGTTTATTTTCTTCATTCAAAGTATTGTAAATTTTTAATATATTAATTGATATTTCATCTATTTAGTAGATATCTTTAGATATCCCACTTTTTCCAGTAATTTCAACGATTTTAGTCACTTAATGTACTCTTGCACCAATATTACTTCTTCACTGAAAATTTTCTTAATAGAATATAATCTCTACTAATTAAAATTCCATTTGTTGACTTGTTATTGACTTGTCATTTTCAATGAAAATTTAATTAACTTTTAATAACTTTAATTACACCCTTCAATAGATTAGGTTGTACTCGACAAAAATAAAATAATTATAGACTATGTAAATCAATTAGAGCTTTTAGGGAAATTTTATGATAATTATAATAATATCTAGTTTTACTAGGTATTTATTTTAGTAAATTTTTATAGAATTTTATGGTTTTCTGTTGAATTTTAATGGATTTAAGGTTTGATTAGATTTTTAATGAAATCATTGAAGAAATGAGGGTAAATCTATAATTTTAGAAACACTTAATTTCTTGATAATTTATTAGAATTGACTTGATTTTAGGATTATTTTATATGTTAAATTAACGAACAAAATGTTTATGAAACATATATTTATGATAATTATTTACCAATTTGACTGATAGATTTTGAATAGTAAATGATATTTTAATTATAATTTTATGTTCTATTTAAAAAGTTGATTAAATCATTTGATTTTTAAAAATATTTTAGTGAAACCTAAAATTTTAATTGATTTTACAGTAAAAAAGGGTGGTCAATTAATTACTTTCATTTTCCATTTTATTGATCTCGTGGATATCAATCACAAAAATAGTATAATTTAGAGATTTTTAAGAGGATGCTCAGTGTGGTTATCAGTATACATATGGAAATCGTTGAATTATATCTATTGGTTGACTGGTAAATTTTATTGAATTTATACTTGATTTACTGAATAATTTTAATTATTTGATCAATATGATATATATTTTATGATTTTACAATAATTTAGTGAAATTTAATTTATGTGGGAAACAGATTTTATACAATTTTAGTCATTTTTAACGAATTTTTTATTTTGGTAGAATTTGTTGCCAGAATCAAATTTTTGTGATTTTCGATGGAAAATGTTGGGTATCGATAACAATTTTGTAATACTTTAAAGAAAATTTATTTTTATTGGTAAAATTCAGATTTTTATGATAATTTTAAGGGAATTTGATTGGTTAAATACAGACAGTAAATATGATCCAAATAATGAATTTTAAGGGTTTTTTAAGAGATTTATTCGGTTGAATATAGATTTCCATAGGAATTTTACTTGATATGGTTTTATGAAAATAATGAATATAATTGAGATAGCGGGGAAAAAGTCAATTGAAGGGAAATGATTGGTACAATTTGTTGATATTTTTAAGGGGATTAAGCCGGTTGACTATTGTTATTTTATTGGTAAATATTATCTAAATGGTGATTTTTATGAAAAATAATGAATTAAAATGGAAAAAAATATTGTCATTTAAAAAGAAATGATTGTTTAAGAGGTGTATTTATAATATTTTTAGAGGGTTATATCTGAATGAATATCGATATGTGGATGAAAAGAGGATAGAAATAATGTCATTTGATGATTGGTTGAGGGGAAAATTATGATATTTTAGGGGGAAATGATTGGTTAAGAAGATAATTTATAATCTTTTAAGGGGAAATGACCGATTACGAACAGGTTTGTTGATATTTTTAAGGGATTGAGTCAGTTGAGTTTTGTTATTTTAGGGGGAAATGATTGGTCAAGTGATGTATTTATGATCGTTTAAGGGGATTTCAAGAAATATATTAAAGTGAATCGGTGATTTTTGTGAAAATAATGAAATATTGTCATTTAAAGAGAAATGATTGGTTGAGAGTAAATTTTATTTAAAAGGGATTTCAAGAAATTTATTCGGTTCAATATTGAAAAAAGTCGGTGATTTTTATCAAAAATAATGAATGTAGCTGGGGTTATTGTCATTTAAAGAGAAATGATTGGTTTACAGTAAATTTTATAATATTTTAGGGAAAACTATATGTTAGGAGGGGAATTTATGATATTTTTAGCGGAATTTATTAGGTTGAATATCGATGTTAAAGGATGGATACTTAGTGAAATCGATACATTTTCATTGATTTAAGGGTTATCAAAATATATCAATAAGATTTTGGTTAATTTTAAAGATATTATTGGAATCTGAATAAATTATATGAATGTTCTAAGAAAATGTTTGATTCATGTAATTATTTGTATTCAAGTATTTATTTGATTTTATTATTATATTTGTAATTTAATTTAATTAAAAACTAAAATTGACTAGTATTTAAAAAAAATTTATGTTACTCATTACTTATGTTGTTATTGACAATTTTCTGAATAATTTAAGTATTTTTGATTATTTTCATGAATGAAGAGAAATTGTACAATTAAATACTATGAGCAGTCGATAACATACATTAATTTTCATTCAACAAGTACCTAGAAAAATTTTAATTCTTTTTTACATTGAAAAATTATTCTTAGACTTACAATTAAATTTTAAAAATAAAAAAAAATAAATAAAAAAAATGTTAATAAAATAAAATAATAATAATAATAAAAATATAAAATAAATAATTAATTAAATAAAAATAATAATAATATTAAATAAATAATTAAATGAAAATACAATAATTAATAATTATTTAATCCACTTAATTAAAACAAACAATTTAATTTAATAATAATATAATTAAAATATAAATAAATAATATTATTGACTTGATTAAAACAAATAATTAAAGTAAATAAAATAAAAATATTCAGGATTTTTAATCGAGCAAATATATTTTAGGCTTTTTAATCGTGAATTAAAATTTTTTTTTAAATTTGAACATTTATATTAAATAAAAACTCATTAATTAAAACAAATAATTAAAAAAAATTTTCATTCATTAAAACAAATAATTAAGAGTTTTGTTAACCCCCCCCCCCCCAAAAAAAAAATTTTTATTAGGGGTCTCTGTTTTTTTTTCAAGCCAAATATCCACGGGGCATAGTACTAATTATACACTACTCACGAGGAGCCAAATTGAGAGCTTTTTCCTACCGATAATTTATTAATATCCCAACAGCTGTATTATTTGTTTAAATATTTGTAATAAAAAATTATTTTTGATAATTTTTAAATTAACGTTCAAAACTCATTTTGATTTTTAAAGTTAATTTCATGATAAAACGAAATCTGTTTGTAATTCTTGTGAATGTTTCTCATCATTTTACTGTCAATCATAAAATTAAAATAGAAGTCTGTAAATTAATGCAAATTTATAGATCAGCCTACGCATTTGTCTCAAGAATTCTTTACCTATGGGCGAAATGAATGTCGACGCAAATTAGAGAGATTAGTTATGAGCTGAAATGTCATCTGATGGGTTTGTTTTCGATTTCTCAAGATGGATACACTTGTGGACAACTCTACATGTATCTTTTAGTGCAAATATCTGTGCTGACCCCTAAATGTCCTTAAGGATTCTAAAATACTTATGTAGGTAATAAGTAAGTAAAAATTTATAGATAGCACGAACATGGATATGCATAATAGTTCTTTTCTATGGAAGGTAATGCAATATAAAGTAAAATAAACATATTTTTAATTTGGGTTTTTTTGTGACAATGCAGTGAAATCTCGGACATACTTTATGGAAAACCCTTTATAAATATCACAATTCTTTCACAGAGAATTTATAAAAATAACTCACCTGAATTTTTAATAAAATTTCATGAAATATTAATTCTATTACAAAAATTTAGATTTGCCAATGATTACATTATTCCTAAATCTGATAAGGAAATATTCATACAATATTAATTTTGTTTATACTTGCTAAAATAATTACAGAGAAAAAGCTTACAAGAACTTATTTTTAGTAAATGCTAATTAGAATTAATGGAAAAAAAAATTTCAAAATAATATTTGTTTGAATCGACAAAAGGAAAAAAAAGAAGAAAATTCTGACGCATGCTAGTAGCCACTCACTGTGCTACAAACGATGCAGTTAATTGTTAATCACTTTTCTTATTGTAGGTGGTAATAAATATAGAATTTACTTTAATATTTTTACAGTACATAAAGCTTGAATTTTTGTTTGTTTAAAGTATTTTCTAAAAAGAAAAATTTTGGAAAAAAAAAAGTTTTAATATTATTTTTGTTTAAAAAATACTGTTTAAATAAAGGGTTTAGTTAATTTATAATTTTTTAAAAATTTGTGAGTTCGTAATTGGCTGAGAGTTAATATAAATGTATTGACGCCCCTCCCTATAATTGACAGTACCAACTCAGCCTCTACAAATCAGATATATATTTGAGTCACATATAGGGTCTGCATATGTTATTTGAAATTTAAAAAATTCCAGTTTTCGATTCCAACATAGGCAAATTAAGTTTTGGTGCTTCTGAGGTATCTTACGTATGGTTACTAAGGGACAACCACGTTGCTAGCCGACAGTTCCAACTACGTACTTGCCTTTTCATTTGCCACTAACTCATACCTGTCTCTCTCAAAAAATATTGATTTAAAATTTAAAAATTTTTCCCCTACATTTTAGTTTTTTGAATTTATAATAATTTATGCATTTTTTATTATTATGCCTTTTGTGCCTTTTATTGGGTTGCCAACTCCCACAACCTTGAACCCGGGAGATTAAAAAAAGGGAGACATTATAACTCTTAATAAATATAACAGGTGTTTTTTTGGTCTACACATGTTAGTGATTTCAATTATATGATTAGTAATACCATAAGATTTAAACAAAACATTTTTTTATATTATAGTTATCACTGGTAAGTTACCAGTGGTAACTAAAATTAAATTCAAAGTACAATGCTACATAGGAGCTTTTTGTTGTTTTATGAAAATACAAAATAAAAGTTAAACTTCGAAAACTACAACTTTTGTTGCAGAAATATTGTAAAAACGGAAAACCGGGATACGGAAGATTAATGTCGATTTCGGGAGACTCCCGGCAAAAACGGGAGAGTTGGCAAACCTAGCCTTTTAGCCTCAATTTATACAATGCCCAAAAATATTCATATTTATGGGAAAATGTCTTCTGTAACTTTGAAATCAACCCCAACTTCCGTTCCCATCAATTTTTTTAAAAGCAATTGCACAAATCTTTCCAATAAGTTTATTTTAAATTTGATTTTTAACTAAATTTCTTTTTACACTCTCCCCATTTAATAAAATTCGCTTTAGATAAAATAGTTAAGTTAAATTTAAAATAAAATAAAATTTAAATAGAACACTATTAAATTTGAAATTAATTACAATGCATTTTGTTTAAATAGATCTTAATTTATAATCAATGTTATTTGTATTATTTAATTATAATAATAAATGTTATTTGAAATAATTTTGTATTGCTTGATTGGAAGTTTTCCAAAGTCCAGCCAAGATGACGCCTTGGATTATTATAGTGTACAAAATTATTTTATTGATGCAGAAAGCTTTTTTAAACACCCAATTCTTTTTTTGCAATGTAACAGCGTCCCTAAAATTGCGAAGAGGGTAATCCAATCTTTGAGTGATTCGAAGAAAATCTATTTAAAAGAAGCGGCCTATGTTTCTCTCCTAGACAGCGAGACCGAAGGACACGTTCCTCCACAGTCAATTTTAGATGATATTCACTTACAAAATGAAATGAAATACTTGTATGAAATATCACTTAATAAACTAGGATCATTCGGATATACAATGGTCATTTGTCATTTGATCGACAATGTCGACTGGATATCTTCATTTTATAACAAATACATAGATCAAAATAATAAAGCTCTTATTGCAGTCATCGACATAGTATATCGGTTAGATTTTAGTTTATAATTACAATTTAAATGTTTTGATATATTCTAACAAACATAATTTTTACCATCTCATAATCAGATATCAAGCAATATTGCAAAATATATGCAGGGGTTGCATTGAAATGTGAAATTAACAATTATTGATCTGACTCCGAAGCGCATTATGGTTGATAACAATAGCGAATCTCAGACAGTTTAAACTTTTTGGTCAGAAAAATTGATCACAATTAACGACAACATAAAATGATTCAATATTACAACAGGGACTATTGAGCGCTTATTACAACCCTTCGAGAGGAATAACACATTTTCAGTAAAACTTGAAATTCACAACCACTTACACGCTGGTTCTAATTACAATAATTTGTAAAGTCAATTTCTTTTACTCACTTCAAATATAATTTGATTTGAAATGGTTTATCCTACTGTACAATATTATTTCAATAATATTTTTAAACTTTTTTTGTTTTTGTTTTCGTTTCACTTTCTTTGATATCTTCCTTTTCTCATATCTCTTAATTCATTCCGTGAATCACTTTTATACTCAATTATCTAATAACACTTATAGATCATTTGCTATTGCTTCCACTTTTTTCAATTTTGTTTCATCAACAAACCTCCGACTTTCCTAATGACGAATGTGTTATCTCGGACAATACAATTTCATTTCACAATTGTTTTTGTTTTTATTTTTCATTTTATATTTATACTTTCTCATTAATAATGACTTTTCATTGTTTTATTATTTAATTTCCTAGATTTTTCAATGTCTGTCTTATGCCTTTTTCTAAGAGTTATGGAACAAAATTCTCATTTCACCTAATTATTTTAAGCATTGCATTAATAATTTTATTACTTAACATATATAAATTATCCAGCACAGGCGTTTAGATTCAAACGATTGACAAAAAATATAATTAAAATAGAAGAATAAGAGCTTAATGTCCAAATAAAATTTCTAAACTATGACCCGAACTTTTTTTAAATTTTGCTTGAATAAAAAATTTCATTGTTGAATTTTTGTTAAAATGAAGCAAAATTTTCGATCAGTAAAAATAGTATTTCAATATATGCAGTGGCATAACAACGGCTTGGCATTGGGGCAGTTGCCAAGGGCGCCGTCCCGCGCCAGTTCAAAAGGGCACCGCTAAATCTCTAATTTTAAAATTTTTATTTAAATAGATATTTCACTTTTATTCTCGATAACAAAGAACCTAATAATTAATTATATTTAAATATATTTCATTTAAACCATTATAATACTTTTATTATGTTTATTGCCTCTGTGGGGCTTCTTATAAAACAACGCACATCATCTCTTGGTCTTCTTTTCATCGAACTTACCAGTGAAATAAACCTCAATGAAATAATCACTAATTTTCCTCACATTAGAGCAAAAAAAGTTAGGCTTTGAGCTTTTGATATAGAACTAGGAGTGTATCAATGTAGTGTTACTTAAATTTACTTTTAATTGTGAGTTTCTATCTTTATGTATGAGCTAGTGAGTTTGACACATTGACACTATTGTTTTTATTTATAATACATGATACTTCAAATATTGTTGTAGTCTGTATTAACGCAACAATATCAAGTTTTATCCACCAATATTTTTAGTATTATTTAGTAAATGATAAACTGTAAATTAGTATTGTTCCTGTCTTTTGCATTTTTGATATCACGTTGTATGACTGTCACTGTCAGACTACATAATTATTGTAATAAATAAAATAAGAGAAATTCAATTATTTTTTCCGAGCAATTGAAAAAGTCGCAAAGCTGAAATTTATCAATTTGTCAAGGGCGCCAAAATAAAATTAGCTAAGGGCGTCAAAAACCCAGTTACGCTACTGAATATGTCTTAAATGTTCAAAAAATTTCACAGAGAAAAATTATAACTATAAATTAATTAATTTTAATAATATAAATTACAAAGAATACGAAAATGAAATTAATTGTTGAGTAGTGAGAAGACGGCGCCCTGCCTATACCCCGGGGGAGTACAATAATAATTATAATTATAATAATATTAAAAATAACACTACATGTAAAAATATACAACTTACAACAATAAATAAAAAATAATAACAATAATAATAATATTAATAATAACAATATTAATAATAATAATAATAATAATAATAATAATAATTCGATTATAAAATTTATTTCAATTCAAAGACATTGGTATCATATACTTTACGCATTTCAGCAATTATGATATGTACTGTTTGATCTCTTTTGAAATCATGACAACATGGGCATCCATTGGAACATGAAACTCTCATTAAATCTTTACAAACAATACAATTTTCAACGCATTTATTGTCTGACCCTAATACCATGACGTAATGCATCTCTAGAAGTTGCTCTATATTGATACCGGTAAACCGATATATTTTTGAAACAATCAACTCTGGTGCACAATAATCCAGAGTATTTTTAATTCCTGGGAATAGTTCTTGTATCTTTTTTAAAATAATTTCAAATAAGTAAACTAAATATGATTATTAGGATATTAACAATAAAAAATATATTCTTACTTTTCGACATATTTCAAATTACTAAAATTAAAACTAATACAAACAAATTTAATTGATTAACATTTTAACTTCTGATATAATATTTTCAACATATGCATTATAATCTAAAGTTTTTGTCCCAAGTATTACAACCTTTCCACTTGAAAAGATATTTACACAAACTGGATCATATTTTTGAATTCGTAATGACGGAAATATTTCTGGTTCAAATATACATTTAACATTACGTGATAATTCATATAAATTTATAAATTTTCCGATATCAAATGTTACTGTAATGGATTGGATTTGTAAATCATGTATCTTATATTTTAAATCACCTAATTTAAGAGGTTGCTTACTATACATGATGCGACATTTACCCGATTTGAAAAAAATAATTGGATATTTTCCACTTTTGTCCACAAATTGTTGAGGTTTTCCCAATGGAAATTTCATGTTTTTTACAAAACATTTGCCTTTATAATTTATTTTTCTCAACATTAATGAATGTAATAAAATTTAAATAATATATATATTTGCGTATAACAATTAATTAAAACAAATATAAACAATTATATTATTAAAATTAATTTAAATAAAATGGAAATAAGAAATGACGCTGTGTATCAAATTATAGGTCCTAGTGGTAGTGGAAAAACTTTATTTGTTTGTAACTTATTACAGTCAAATATGTTTAAATCAAAATTTAACAAAATATATTGGAATAAGGGAGCTGACGATGAGCATTATATGACTCAAGATCAGTTTTGCAAATTAAAAATGAATATAATCAAGGGATTCGATAAAAATTGGTCATCTAGATTGCGTAAAGGTGATGTTATTATTATCGATGATTTATATCAGGAAGCAAATAAAGAAAAAAATTTTAATAATTTATTTACAAAAATTAGTAGACATATTAGAGTAACGGTAATTTTTGTAACTCAAAATTTGTTTCATCAAGGTGGAATTCAGCGAACCCGTAATCTCAACGTACAATACTTGGTTATATTTAAAAACCCTAGAGAGGCAACCATTATCGATTTTCTCGCAAGACAAGCGTATCCTAACGATAGAAGGTTTTTAATAGATGCGACAAAGATACCCTATGGATATTTATTCTTTGATTTTACTCAACAATGCCCTGATGATTTACGTATTAGAAAAGATATTTTCAATGAAAATGGTGTTACGATTTATAAACAAAAATGAAATCAGGTAATAATTAAAATGTCATTTAATAAAGTAATAGTTCAACACGAAAAAGTAAATACGAAAGATACAAAGAAAATAGATGTAAAGAAAAACAATATAAAGAAAAAACATGCAAAGAAAAGAAAGGCTAGACCTAATGTAAAACATTCAAATAATAGTAAAAAATCAATAAAAAATAAGAGTTGGATTAAATTATAAACAAACTGCATATCTAAATGTGCCATTAAAAATGAAACTAGAACGTAGCTTACCATTTTTTAACTCCTTGTTAAAGGCTCCAAATAATAAACGAATGAATTTATTACAAGCTTTTCCTTCATTTGTTATTGATGATTTACTTGAAGTTATAGTTAACATAGTTCATTGAAATATAAATATTAGTAATGCAAAAAGCTTGTATTGCAAAGGCATAAAATATCACTTTTATCATTAGTTAACACAAAAAATCGAAATTTAATGAGAAAAATAATATATAAACAACAGGATGGATTTTTAGGAATATTAATTCCAATTGTATTATCGGCGATAAGTGCAATTTTGTCGTTAAATTCATCTTAAAATATTTAATTAAATAGAATATAATGGGCGCAAGGAATTAATTACCGGATAAACATAATTTAGATTTAAATATATTAAAAGCTTGTTGTAATGATGAAGCAAACCATGACAAAAAAGGTGAAATCAAAGAAATTATTGGAGAAAAATCTCCAAACAATATTAGCGAACCCAAAAGATCCAGATGGTTTTAGAGGAATTGGAAAACTTGCAAAAAGAGTAACTATTTCAAAGAAAGAAACACCAAATTGGTTATCTGATCAATTAGCATATCCCCTTAATAAACCAAAGTTAAAAAGATTTCCAATGAGGTCTTATGAAACATTTGGTGCTAATGATTTATGGCAAATGGATTTGATGGAAATGATTCCATTTTCAAAAATCAATAAAGGATACAAATATATTTTGACTTGTATTTAGTAGATATACCGATGCTATACCAACTAAAACTAAATCAGCTAATGAAATGGCTATTGCCATAAAAACCCTATTTGATGACTTAAAGCCTCATAATTTACAAACGGATTTGAGTATATAATTAAAATAAGTTAATTAAAATAAATATAATATTTAGGTAAAGAATTTTATAATAGTAAGGTAAAAGAAATTATCAAAGGAATTAATCATTATTCAGTATTTTCCTAATATAAAGCAGCACACGTTGAAAGATTTAATCGAACTTTAAGAGATCGTTTCAAAAGATCGGGGTGATAAAACTTGGATAAATGTTTTATCCAAAATAATTTACAGTCACAATTATTAACCCCATAGAAGAATAAATGGAATGAGATCTATTGATGTTTATTCAACAAATAATATTGATAATTGGATAATTCAACAAGAAAATTCAAAAACAAAAAAGCCAAAATATAAAGTAGGAGACCATGTTAGAATAAGTAAAATTAGTGCTTTTCCGTTCATAAAGAATTTTGATAATAATTGGAGTGATGAAATCTTTCAAATTTTAAAAATAGACACTAATCAGAATACAGTAGTGTACTTTATTAAAGATTATGAAAACAATCAAGTCAGTGGTAAATTTTATGAGCAAGAACTACAAGTCATTCCAGCCCCCACTGTATTCAGAATTCAAAATATTTTAAAAACCAAATCAGGAGGGAAATATAAACAATACTATGCCAAATGTCATGGTTATAAAACTCCTAGTTGGATATCTGAAAATCAATTTATTAAATAAATATTATGAAAGAAAACCAGTTTTATATGATTTTACCTAGTAATAGTTGTCCTCTTATTTATCCTGATAATAATCCTAGTAATTTTGTTGTTGAATTTGAAAATCCAGTTTATTTGGATGGTAAGTGGGAAGTGGCTTTGATGGACTTTACATTTGTGTATAATCATTTTCCGTACTATAGCAATTCATGGATACAATATGAATTCAAAAAATCGCATAAAGAAACTAAATACTTGAAAATAAATAATGAAAATAGAATCTTATCTATTCATGGAAAATTATGAAAATTTAATGATTGTTTGTCCTCATGTTCCTTTTAAAATATCATTTCGCGATTACGAACATACGTCTAAATTTGGATTACAAAACATATCCATCACTAGTGAATCTGATCATTGTAGAATTAAATTACCTAAATTTATGGAAAATAATGCTGGTAAACAAATTGAAATAATTATAAATTATGACATCAAGACTAAATTTACACATTATTTTGAAGATGATTTATTCTTAACAACATTATCAGAAATTCATGGATACTTAATGACAATTAATCTTTCCCCGTTTAAAGAAATCAATCTTAGAAATAAAGAATTGGTAAAAATAAAACTTGTAGATGATATTTCAAATATCATTTTTGATCAAAAATTAATAAAAACTTTGGGAATAAAAAATCAGACATTTACTGATAAGGATCTTGTTGGTGTGAAAATTCCAAAAATAATTCAAATTCATCAACAAATGTTTATTTATTCAAATATTATTAAACCAATAAATGTTGTTAACGTAAGAGTTCCTCTATTAAAATCTGTATGGATTAAAAAATATGAACAAGGAGAGGTAGTACAGCTAGAAATAAAAAATCCAATGCACCTCCCAATTTTATCTTCTTCTATAAACAACATTGAAATTAATATTCGTGACGATAGTGGAAAATTAATTAAATTTTCAAAAGATATCAAAACACATTTAACATTACATTTTCGAAAAATAAATGAATAATCGGGATATTGTAAACTTTTTTTAGTATTAGTCAATCTGGTGGAGATTTACCATATTTTGTTGGTAAACAATATGGAACAGGGTGGTTGAAAACAATAGGTCGATTTGCTTTACCAATTCTTAAACGTATAGGGAATTTCGGTATGAAAACTGATAATGATGTAATAAATAACAATTCCAAGTTTCTACCTGCTTTAAAATCAAATGTTTTATCTGAAATTAAAGAAACATTACCTGATGTAATTCAGCACTTACCTACTGTAATAAATAAGGTATCTGATGTGTTTAATAAACAAGAAAATGAACAAAAAGGTTGAATGATTAAACGCAGAAAAATTTCAAAAAAACATATAAACAAAAGAATGAAAGGATATGGGACTATATTTGAAAAATGATTAGTGCAAAATCTGAACTTTATATTTTTGATAGGCCATCACCTCAAGCTGTAATTGAACATGGTGCGTTTGAAGATATTTATCCATTTAATTCAATTACTGATTCTGGTATATCTTCAATTCAATTTTACATTAACGGGTCACAAACCGAATATTTAGATTTAAACGATACTTTACTTTATCTTCAATTGAAAGTTGTAAATAATGTTGGTGAAAATATTTCTATTGATTCTGATGTAACAGCAAACAATTTCTTTTTTCAAACTCTTTTCAAAGAAGCCAAATTAGTTTTTAATTTTATCAAAGTTGAGAGTTTAAATGATACATTTGGTCATAAGGCATTAATTGAAATCATAATAAATTTTAATCACGATACGAAACATACATGCTTAGAAAGCAAGGGATATAGTGAAGATGATAATATAAGAAAAGCTTGGATTGCAAAATCTAAACCATTTTCATTATGTTCACCATTACAATTTGATTTCATGGATCAACAGAAATATCTATTACCCGGTGTTAGTGTTCTAATTAAATTGACAAGATCAAACCCATCACATAGTTTAACATGTACAAAGTTGAATCCTAAAATAGAATTATTAGATGCAAAATTAATGGTAAGAAGAGTTCGAGGTGAACCATCTGTTTTAGTAGGTCATCAAATTGGACTTGCATCAAAAAACGCAATTTATCCATTGAAAGGTAAAGAAGTTGTTGAATTTTCTTTGCCTATTGGGTCTTCTGCTTTTTATAAAGAACAAATCTTTGGTGATAGAAGATTACCAAATTTTATTCATGTAACATTTCAAGGAAATAAAAAAAATAGTGGATCATTTTCATCATCTTATTCAATTTATGATCATAATAATGTTAAATCAATAACTTTATTGAAAGGAAGTGACTATCATCAAAAATATAGTCAAGATTTTGAAAATGATAATTATAGTACTAGTTATATACAATCTATTGTCAGAAACATGGGAATCAGTACGTCTGACTTCAAAACTAAATATCCATTCTTTACTTTTGTATTGGCTCCTGATTTTGATCTTAATCAAAGTCAATTACCACAGCAAAGGAATCTAAGACTTGACATTAAACTCGGAGCACCACTAACTGAATCAATTTCTGTAATAGTCTATGAAGTTTTTTAAAAAGAGATTCAAATTACAGCCAATCGTACAGTATTAGTTTGATAAAATAGTACTAGTTTGATAAAACAGTATTAGTTTGATAAAACATTATTAGTTTGATAAAACATTATTAGTTTAATAAAAGATTATTGGTTTGAACTATAAACCAAATTATGAAAATTAATTATTAATTTTAATTATTTGAAATTTATCGATACTAGTTCCCTTATTTTTAGCCATCATGCTAATGCTGCTGTGTGGAGAAAAGTAGACAAATAAATTGGCAATTGCAGGAATTGAACCCAATACCACTTGTCGTGGTAGATAAACAGTCTGAACCCCACACCGCTGCACCATCGGGCAGTGACTATGTTGAATTTGTTTGCAATTTCTGGGAAAAATGACACAAATGTATATAAATTGTTAAACTTTTAAATATTTCAGGCGAAATGGGTTAAAAAAATTCAGAGTTGGCGGAGAAATATAAAAAACATAAAATTACTTAATAATAAATATAAAGTTTAATAACTGTTTTTACTTTTAATATTTTCTGATATTTGAAACGGAATCTTGTGATTTGAATGATTCCTTATTTAAATATATTTGGTTGGTTTAGGTCGGACAATTATTAGTCTTTGGGTAGACCGGCCGAATAAAAACCCATAAAACCGAAAACATTACAAACATTTCTCACTTTTTAAAATTACACAATTATAGTAAGTATTGTTTTTATTATTATTCATCTTTAACATTAATATTTAGATAATGAATTCAATAAATAACAGTAATGCTGGAAAAGATATTAGAAATAAAAATAAACGAAATAAAATTAACGATGGAAGAAATAAAAATAATTTTGGAAGAAAAATTGATTTTAAATGTAAGTATATATTTATTGAATATTATAAGTTAAATAATATTTATATAATAAAAATTAATTTTTTATAAATAATATTCATTTCATTAACAAATTATTTTAAAATATTTTTTAATAAAAATTTTATACAATAAAAGAAAAATGTATAATTAAAAAATTTATTTAAAGATAACATGATTAAAGATAACCTTATCTGCTAGAATAGGTAGTTTAACAGTTAAATTTATTGATTCATGTCAATTCATAAATAGTTCTTTAAAGGATGCGGTTAAAACTTTACCTGATTTACCATTAACAAATCAGAATTTAGGGGAACCATTGTTAATAGTAAAGGAATTTTCCCTTATGATATTGCCATTAGTTTGGAAGTTCTTCATTCACGTCTCCAATTACCACCAATTTGGGATGGTGTTACTGAGGATGAATATTCTATGGCTGAAATTATATGGAGGTAAACCAACTGTAATAGCCTTTGTGATTATATGATGATAAATCTTAAACTTGATGTTTTTCTTCTAGCTGACTTTTTCCAACAGTTTCGAACCAGATCTTTAGCACATAATCTTCTTGAACCATTGACTTTTTTAGGCATTCCTGATATGTCTTGGTATTCAGCTCTGATTACTTTAGATGAACCCATCGAATTGATCAAGACATGGAAATGTATAATTTCTTTGAGGGTGGTAAACGAGGGGGTTTTACATTTGCAAACAAACATTATGTAAAAACAAATGAGAATACTGAACTTTTATACATTGACATTAATAATTTATATGGTTGGGCTTTTAGCCAAAAACTACCTAGAGGCGAATTATCTTAGGTTATAGATCTAGATACACTTCCATATGGATATACCGTAGAAGTTGATTTAGATATACCAACATCTATTCACAATAAATTGGATGATTTTCCTGTTGCAGCTGAAAAATTATGTGCTCCAGGTTCTAAAATAGAGAAGTTGATGCTCACACATCTACCGAAAAAGAATTATGTTGTTCATTGGAGACTTCTCCAACTTTATCTTTCTCTTGGGGTAAAGTCTACATAAAATTTATAGAGCCATTAGGTTTCAACAGTTTTCAATATTTAAGAATTATATTAAATCGAATACTCGACTTAGGGCTGTATCAACAAATAATCTGGACAAAAACTATTTTAAACTTTTAAATAATAGTTTATATGGAAAGACAGTTGAGAACTTATAAAAGCGCATAAACTTGAGACTGTGTAATTCGGCTTCTAAATTAATAACTTATTCCTCTAAAGCAACATTTAAAAAGACTTATAAAATTGACGACGATTTAATTTCAATATTATTAAGTAAGGAATCATTGTGTTTAGATAGCCTTAGCTACATTGGCCAAACTGTACTAGATCTCTCTAAATTACGTATGTATCAGTTGCAATATATTGATTTACAAAAATATCGAGAGGAATTTAATTGTAAAATCAATATTATTGCAGATGACACTGATTCATTTTTTCTAGAAATTAAAGGGTGTAAATTAAATATTCTTTTACCAGCTATGATAAGAGATAACCTACTGGATACATCGAATTATGATACATCACATGAATTATATTCAAGAGCTCTAGATTCTGTCATTGGTAAATTCAAAGATGAGAATAAAGGGCTCCGATATAAGGAATGGGTGTTCCTAAGTCCTAAATGCTATAGTCTTTTGGGTGATATAGAGAGCAACAAGGCTAAAGGAATAACATTGAAGGGTATTGATTTAAAACATCAATCGTATCTTGATTGTTATCATAATAATTCGAAGATCTCAGTAGCACAATCTCAAATAGCATGTAAAAACCATCAATTATTTACAATTAAAAATAGTAAAATAGCTTTAACAAATAATGATGACAAGAGGTATTGGGTTGAGAAAAATAAAGGTTTAGCCTATAGGCATTATAATGTGGGTGGCACGGTTATGGGTATAGACACAATGGATGAAATGTATTATCAAATTTCTCATCCACATTTCCCTGACGAATATAAAAAATAAAATAAAAGTTATTAATCAATTTTAGTTGTTGTATTATTTTTATTTAAATCTTTTATATGTGAATTAATTAAGTTTTTTATTTAGTTGTTTTTTAATGATTTTTTTTAATGTTGTGAATTGTATATTTTTACAAGTGGTGTTATTTTTAATATAATTATAAGTATAATTATAATTATTATTATTATTATTATTATTATTATTATTATTATTATTAATATTATAATAATAAAAATAATAATAATAATTATTATTATTGTTATTATTATTATTATTATTATTATTATTATTATTATTATTATTATTATTATTATTATTATTATTATTATTATTATTATTATTATTATTATTATTATTATTATTTATTTTTAAACGAAACTAAATATAGACCTTACTATAGTGTGACCATTATGCTAAAATGTAAAAAAAAATTTAATTCATGCATTTAAACAAAAAAAATGTTTTTACCCCTCCCCCGGGATGGACTTCATTTAAACAAAAAATAAAAAAAATTTAACCCCCTTCCCGTGTATGTGCAGGACGCCGTTAGAGCAGGGCGTCATCTTGTCACTACTTTGTTGGATTATTGAGAACCAAAAATAGAATGTAAACCTTTAAACTATTTCATGTTTAAATATTGGTATATTTGTGTCTGAATAGATTCTGTATCAATAATTAGAAAACAAATAAACTCCCTTCTACATGTTACGCAACGAAGAGCTGTAAGAGTGTGTTGTAGATTTGTCGTAGGAATAAATTTTGTACACTATGTCTCTTTTTAAAAATTACAATCGAGGAAGTCTAAATTCATAGTTAAATTTCTAAATAAGATTAATTCAAATATAACAATTTGATATTGCAGCATTCAAACCATCGTAATTCAATTCAAACAGGCAAAATTTAACAAACTTTCCGACATTTTTCAATTAATTTGATTTTACTTTCTTTCTTTCCTTACAGTTTTTACTTTCTTCTCTTCACAATTTTCTGTATTATTTTCGTTTTCTTATAAACTACTTTCTTGTCGTTTCGTTTCAGTTTCTGCCTCATGTTTCTCCGTTTTCTCGACTTCTAATTCTCTCTGATTCCAGTTGCGTTTCCTTTTTATACTCCATAACCCAATTGCACTTGCTGATATAAACTCCAATTTCAATATCTCTTCCCGCTAACGTCATTTGGCTCTCTTCAGTTCTCTTAATATCTTTGACAGCTGTCGAGATATACCTTTTTTGACAATGTCATTTCTTGGCTTCCCAATGTCCTTTCTTTTTTCTATCACTAATGGACTATAAAGATAACACAATAATTTTAAATTTGTTTTTTGTTTTACTTCCTTTGCCCTTGTACTTATTAATTAAGAATGACCTTCCTCTATTCAGTTGTTTGTTTTTATTGATTTATTTTCTGTTCCCTTCTCATTTTTCGATATATCTTTTCCACTCCTATTTTACTGAGTTCCAGAACAACACCCCACTCATTTTGCGCATTTAATAATTATTTTTGTTTTGTTATTTAGGTAATCTGAACCATTTTATTGATTTCAGTTATTCCTTTTTCATTTCTGTTTATCAGATTCTAGAACAGGATTCCCTTTGTCTTAACACTTTCCCCTCCTAATTCTGCTCACCTCAATAACTATTTATCTTTATTATTCAGGAATGTAAAGCAAAATATCTATGACCTTCGATGGATTAATAGCATTAATGTAGAGACGTTATATGGAACTCAAAATAATCAAGAAAAGATGTTATTTCTTCTTCAAATCTCTCTATATCGTAAAGAAAGTTGTAATATATAATTAGTGAAACATTCACTAGACCAATTTCTCACAATTTGTTTTTGGGTCACCCTAAATTTGTCATTTTCCCTGTGGCACACCAATTTATTCTTCTAATCTTCTTATGTTCTGGAGTTAATAATATTAATATGAATTGAAATGTTTTAGTAACTAAAACTATACCTTTATTTCTTCAAAAAGTTTCTGTAAAAGCAAAAAAATATCTTTGTTTTAAACAAAAATATTTTAGAACTTGAATCAAAAAGGCTCGCCCAAAAGGTATACTCAAAAAGTAAATTCCTTTTTACTAGATAATGTCATGCTCAAAATAATACTAAGAATTTTCCTACAATTTGTTTAAAAACTTTTTTAATAGACATGCAGATATTTTTATGTTACTTTTAAAAGTAAGTAGTATGAATTATCATTTGATAAAAAATTAAACTAATTTATATTTTTAAATAAATAGATGGCATTTTACACGTAGAAATTTAAATAAATTTAATTGAAAATTAAGATTAGCCCTGTGTCTCCGTAATATCGATTACGAAGTGAATTGTCCAAACCCCTGTAACATTATGGTGGAAAAATGTAGAAATATGGGCAAAAGCACAGGAACCTGCCAGAGTCTGATGAGTGACAAATTGAGCGATTACTCAATTGGCCAGATACCAAGTGGGCAACCGAAAACTTTTGAGAACATAAAAATGGAATTTCTTCTTTTCTATTCGAAAATCCCTAGAAATAAAAAAATTTCATTTGCATTTTTGAACATGAATGCAGACATTAAACTTTTGTTACAACTTATTGGTGTACAATATGCAACCGCTCTAGATGGCCAGTGCAATTGCCGAATGTATCACAAGTATGATTATTTTCTTGACTCTTGCACTGAGGATTATGATGCGGTCTTTTGCAAAACCGTCAATTCCTGCCAAAATGGAGGAGAATGCGAAAGAGATAAAGACGATAATGGAATACCAATTTTGAAAGTAAAATGCAAATGCAACCCAGCATTCAAAGGCCAATTCTGTGAGTTAGAACGAAATCCATGCGCCGAAGAACCTCCTGCGACAACATGCGGAGATTTTACATGCTTAAGAGATGTGAATAATGTGAAAGAAGGATTCAGGTGGAAATTATAAATTATTTTCAAAAATTTAGATTATTTTCAAAATTCAATTAAATATTATAAGGACTTTTTTTGTTTTTCACTTCTGATTTCTTTTTATTTTTATTTATAAAAGACATTGTATTTCCTACAAAATTTGACTATGAATCAGATTTATTTATCGTATTCATAAATAAATCTGATTCATAGTCAAATTTTGTAGGAAATCCAATGTCTTTTATAAATCAATTAAATACATTTAGACACTTGAAAAAGACAGTGACAAAAATCTGTGTAAAATATAGCTATATATCCGGAAAGGTAATGAATATAAGAAAAAAACTGTTATTATACTTTTAAAAGAAATTTATTTTATATGAATTAGACACAATCCTAAACTGCACTTCACATCATGTTCATAATGCTATATTTCAAAGAGTTTTGTAAATTTAAACACATGCGTAATGGTGTGTAAGAATTGAATTTTCGATCTTTGTCTTTATTTTCTTCGTCTTTTATCAATTTTGTAATGTTGTAGAATAATGGCTATTCTTAACTTTTTCTTGGAGGGATGGATAACTGAATTAAACCATTGCGAATAAAAGGTAAGACTGGCAACCTTAATACTATGTCTATGAATTCCATTACAATTAAGCCTGGACGACTTTGATGATACTGTTGAATCCAAATCTGTATTGATCTTATTCGGAGGATAAAAAATTCCTAAAACTTTAACATTATTAACATTATAACATTGGAGATTTTTAGGTTGTATCTTATCCAAGTTAAGTAGTATGTTTGTTAAGAAATTTTAAATACAGGTTGGTCTGGATTCTGATCTTGTTTATCAATTTGCATATAATGAATGAATTGTCACATACATTAAAGAGACAGAAGGTGATTTTTGTATTTGAGCTCAAGAATATTACCAACATAGTGGAAGAGTTTGTAAAAAATTGGTGTATTTTATTTAAAAATTTTATCAAAAAATTTCAGTAACTATTGAGAAAGAGTTCTTTGGGAGTCAGTGATGATAAAATCTTTCGATCCTAAAATCATTAATCAAAGTTTTTAGTTAATTGGTTAATGTGGTTTTAGCTTCTATTGACTTTTATTGAACACAGCATATTACATAATCTTTGTTTATTGTATAAATACATTTTTTATTTTGACGCCGATTAACTTGAATATAATATTTATTTTGTCGAAATGTTTCACAAAGACATAAATTTGTAAATAGTTTATTTAAACAAAACCTTCAAATGCATTTAAATTATACCTTTTTATTTAGTATATGTAATTTCTAAGAACATATATTTAGATTTAATAGAAGGATAAATTATTAAACTAGTAAGCTTTAAAAGCTCATGAGACCAGGCCCGGGTCCAATAAGTGCGGGGCCCTCTATATATTAAATATTTAAATAAAATGCAAATTCAATATATATATAATAAACACTATAATAAATCTCATTCGATCAATGCGAACTTAAAATAAATATATTTTTGGTTATTTATCCTTTGTCGTCAAAAAAAAATTTGCTTTAAATTTCGAAAAATAACTTTTTGCTAATTTTGGAGGTTATGCTCCAATCGCTTTAAATCCGGGCCTGTACGAAATTGGGTAGTATCTAATACAAGTAAACATTAGCTTTACATACTTTATTATTTCAATTTATTAAGATTTTTTATCTGATTTATAATGTTCGCAGGTGCCGATGTCCTAGAAATGCGTACAAAATCCAAAGTATAGATAATGCCAAATGCATAGATGTAAATGAATGTGAAACTACTAAACCCTGTCAAAACGGAGGAATTTGCCACAATTTAGTTGGTTCTTATGTTTGTAGTTGTAAAACTGGATTCGAAGGGCAAAACTGTGAAATTATGCCTCCGGATCCACTATGGTCGGAATGGTCTGAATGGAGTGATTGCTTTATACCAAGTAAATTTGAAATTTGTTTCCAAATGCCATATAGATTGCAAAACAGAGAATGCGAAACTAATGTAATCAAACAGCGATGCGTCGGTCCAAGACGACGCTTGCAATATGTATGTCCTGGCTTACAAATGGATGACATATATCATTTTTGTTCGCAAGCCCAAAGCGACAGTTTAGCTACAATTTCAGAAGATGAGCTTGGAGAAACAATCGACTATTACCTACCAGATGATTTAGGAGACGATGAAGAAATGCCTCAAAGAGATATCGAAGGGCCGGAGAGTCTTCCTGACACTTCCGATGTGACATATTTCGTATTTTGCATGTTAATTATTTGTGTTCAAGTTTTTTTTATTTATAAATGGATTTCTGTATTGCTATATGTTTTTGGTCCTCCGAGAAAGTCCAAACAATTTCAAGGTCCTACATTTGAAGAAATGGTAAAAAAAGAAATGGAAGAAAAAGAAATACGACGAAGTAGCAAATCTTTAAGATTAGAATGAAGATTTCATATAACTTGACGAAAACTGTGATACAAAATATCGAGGTTCATATTCAATAAATTTGTTTAATTAAATTTTATAATAATAAAATTTTACATTTGTCAGACTCTGATGTAATAAAATTGAAAATAATTTTTTTTCAAAAATTAAGCTATATTAATTAAAAATTTTAATTCAATAAATGTCAGTAACAGTTTTGGTTAAAGTTGACTAAATTAAAAATAAAATAAATCTAGCCTATTCCTTTTTCTTAAAATTTTGAAAATAATCAAATAAATATTCTATTTTAATTTGATTTTGTTATAAATCAGAGTCTAATGAATTAAAAAATTTGTTTTAAATTGTTAAAATAACAAGTTTAAAATTTGAAGAAAAATTTGTATTAGATTAAGGTATTATTAAATCTTTCGTTTTAAAAAAAAATTAAACAGAGAAAGCTTTTGTTTTAAATTGTATTGTAATTAGCGGAATTTTAAAATTAAATTTTTTTGGTTTTTTTTTAAAGTTTACAAAATTGAATGATCGAATATAACAAAAATATACAATTTTATAGCTTTATTACTATTGCTGTTTCCTATCTGTGTGATTTTACAAATTGTTGTCTAAACTCGAATACAAGAAAAATTTTGTAAATTTTAATAAAAACACAGTTGACAAAATAAAACATTTATTTAATAATAAATAATTTCCCTGTATAGCACAACACCACCTGCCATGAAAAAAATTACTATAACTGGATTTTACTATAGTTAATAAAATTTATATAGCGCATAATAGACAATGCGCTATTCTAATGAAAAAAAATACTATATACGGTTTTTATTAAAGCCAACTTTACTATATCCGGAATATACTGTATTTGATAATTAAACAAAAAAACTTCATTTAAGTGAATCAGGTGTAATAATTAAGGGAAATGTCTTAATTTCTTCTATGACTAATAAATATTAAATAAAAACTTTATGCATAAACACTCCTAAGAAAAAACAAAATCTCAAAAAAGCAAAATTAAACAATCACATAAAAATTCTTTCAAAAATCATTAAAAACATGCTTTAAATACAAATTGTAATAATGATCTTATTAAAAAAAATACATGATTGACCAAAAATTCATAATGAATACAATCGTTTCAATGTATTAAATATATTGAAAATATATTTTTAAAAAATTCAAAAAATGTAAATTTAATGAAAATATAAATTTTAAATTACCAACTGCCCATAATGTGTGTCCTTGATGTATATAATTAATTATTGCTAATATACAAAAACCCCAGACTGCTCGAATACAATTTTTACAGGTGACTCTGCTGAGTTCAACAAAATTATTTCATTCAAACTCACAAGTGATCAAAAACATATCAACAAGCGCATTTGGAATTTAATTAAATATTTTTCTCAAGTCTTTACTGAAATTATTTCCATAAAAATTATTCTCATAAGCCAAATAAAGAAAAAAATGAAAAAAAAAATTTTATCACTAAACATCAAAATGTTCTGTACAAGATGTTTTCATATAATTTTATTTTGACATAATTTTTCTCTCACTTTTTAAAAAAGAAATAAAAATACAATAGAAACCTTTTGATAACATTAACAAGGTAAATGGAAATTATAAATCCTCACCAATAGGGAGGCTGGACAAGGAAAATTTATGTTTATAAATTTGTTGAATGCGTTTGTGAAATTTAAGTTATTGGAGATATGAGTATTTCATGCGACACAAATAATTGGGGAGAAGGCACCTTATATCCCATTGTAAACACGAGAGTGCTCGTTTTCTAATAGTAATACGTCAAATATGTATAATATGTATAAAAAATTTCATACATTCTTTCAATCAAATGGGAGGACGCCAAATAAGTGGATGCCAAATAAGAGTATACCAAATAAATGAAAGCCAACTGGCTGCATGCTTCTATTTTTAATGCAATTTAATGAACAATATCATTAAAAAGTTTTCCACTCTCATTGTTGAGTAGATTTTGTATAAAAAGGAACATAATTATGCAGAAGCATTCAACAACAGTTGATAAAACTGAGAGAATTGGGAGAATATTTGCATAGTTGTATACATTATTTATGAGGAAGGTTTCAATTATTTACCAACATTATTATGTTATGTATATATATATATATGCATACATATTTATATATTATATATATGCAATTATAAATACTATCATATATGAATTAATTTAGGAAAATTGTTTGAAGAATTTTCCTTCGTCATTTAACTGCGACTGAGAAAGACTAATTGAGGGAGAGAGGAACTCTGCGAACGTCTTTAACCACCAACATGAATATATATATATATATATTCTTTTGCCGGCTCAAAGAGGCCCTAGATTGCATCGGAAAGCTAGCTAGATTAATTTCATTAATTGCTTCGAGAATAATTTGTCATTCAGAAATGAGTCGTTTGATCAGTTGTTTAAATATTTAATGAATTATCAGACGTAGAATAAACTGATAAAGAGCTCCTGTAATTTTGCGGATCTCTTGTTTTAATTTATCAATGACAACTGTTCTAGGGAGTTTTGTATAAATATCGGATTTCTAACAACAAATTTGCATTATTTATCTTTCATTATTATAACTACTATTATTATTATTATTATTGTTGTTGTTTTTCAAAAATTAAAGATAGCAATTGAAGTAAGAACATTTTATTTTTTATTTATTTATATTGACGACAAAAGTTTTTTTCCATAAAAAAAATTTAATATTATTAATTGTTAATAAAATTTGGGATATGACAAGAAAAATCAAACAAAACAGTTGATTGTCTTTTTATTTAAATTTTTTATTAATTTTTGTTAGTGCTTAAAATTGTGAAAACATAAATAAAAATTTGTTTATTTGAGTTAAATAATAGCTATTAATTAAATGACAATCGGTGAAATGTCGTTTTATTCGTCTTCCCGAACGTTTTCATTATAATACAAGAATGCAATTATTTTTATAATAATAATAATAATAATAATAATAATAATAATAATAATAATAATAATAATAATAATAATAATAATAATAATAATAATAATAATAATAATAATAATAATAATAATAATAATATTAATAATAATAATAATAATAATAATAATAATAATAATAATATAATAATAATAATGATAATAGTAATAATACATAATATAATATAAAGCCATATTATTGGTTTTTTTTAATTCACACATAATTTTATTATTTATTTAATGTGTATTTGAATGAAACTGTAGAAGCAAGCCGAGTCACCGTTAAAAGTCTGTCTTGGGACAGCCGATTAGCGTGTACGCAGTATTATATTTATTGTAAAATTTAAAAAAATAAGATTAAAAAATAACAAAATTTCAGTACAAAATTATAATTCAGAAGAATGAAAATATTTACCTGTTTCAGGATAAATCATTATTCTTTTGAAAACTGTCATTTTTTTTTCATTTTAAAAATTTAATTCAGTCTCCTTAAAAAACTATCAATTCGCTTACTATAGAATTTTTTACTCTGCATCATTTTAAATCTATCATTGTTCCCGTTCATAAATAAAATATTTATTTTAAATTTTAAAATAATAATATTTAATGGGATGTATGAGCTTGTTTATGAGAACAAATATTCTCTATTAAAAGTTTGATAAGCACACTCACATCTCACCATCAATCATCTGCAGCCGCTCATGTTTCCTATTTTGAACAATTTGTTATCAAAAAATTTTATTTAAAAATGATATTGGAATAAATAATGACAATTTGAAAATATTTCTCGACACACAGTTTATGAGACACTGTTATCAAATTTCCAAATTTTTAATTTTAATGATTAATTGCAATGATTTAATATATGATTAAAATTACAAAGTCATGAAAAAAACAACAAATTACACAAATTGTAGACAAACCCAAACCTACCATATTATTATTTTTGGAACACAAATATAAAAATCGTAGAAGTTACTGACATGAAGATATATATTGAAAAAATTAATTTTCAAAAATTAGTTTCAAAATTAATTATATACAATCTCATCTTTCTAGATGTCGACAAAGTTTTTACAGTGGGCCCTGATAAATATTTACATATTTTACAATATAATTCTTTATTTAAACTGATAATAAAAATAAAATAGTTAAATTGAATCTCAGTTTTTTAAAGCTGGCATTAATGCTGAAACAATTTTTTATTGTATTTTTTAATGTTTATTTGCATTTGTATCTAAGTTTTGTTTTTTAGGAAATGAAACTTTTTCTGTTACTCACTGTGATCGTTTCTATTGTGATGAAAAGTTAGTTACTCATTTTTAATAATAATAATAATAAATAATAATAATAGTAATAATAATAATAATAATAATAATAATAATAATAATAATAATAATAATAATAATAATAATAATAATAATAATAATAATAATAATAATAATAATAATAATAATAATAATAATAATAATAATAATAATAATAATAATAATAATAATAATAATAATAATAATAATAATAATAATAATAATAATAATAAAAATAATAATAATAATAATAATAAAAATAATAATAATAATAATAATAATAATAATAATAATAATAATAATAATAATAATAATAATAATAATAATAATAATAATAATAATAATAATAATAATAATAATAATAATAATAATAATAATAATAATAAATATTTTGACACAGAAATTTAATAAATATGAAAAAATAATGAAAGTGAATTTATACATATATCGTTAATAATATAATCTAAAATATATAATTTTCCATTACAATTTTAGACAGCGGTAATTCTTTGATAACGTTTTCCTTAATGTTAGAAAATGATTCGAATCTATTTAGTATTTTTTCCCATGGAAATTTTGATATTTATTTCAGTTTATCACGATAAATGCGTCAATGATATACAGTAGAAATGTGAAAACCTTTTATAATTATATTTTTACTAAAAAAACTGTTCATATTGTAGATTAAACCTTGCCTGACTATAGTATACAAAGCTGTAAATGCCAATGACTTTTGCAGAGCCGCGTTCAAAATTTGCACGGGCTCAAAAGCGAAAGAACATTTAAATTATTTTTTTAATATAATATATGTCTATATTAATAAATAAATTTATGGTCTTTTTCGTTGCAAAGTCATTAATTACGTCATCACAATTTACAGCATTTGCTATCTCACCTTTGATAGACAAAATTGTCAAGGGTGTAAAACGGTCTTAACTTATTGCAGATCGACGGAAATTCTTCATTACAACTGGAAGTACAGCAACAGAAAAAGCACGCGTATTTATAAATTTTAATGCAACGCCTTATAAAGCGTCAGGCTTGGTTCCGGGGAATGAGCTTAACCCGTCTCATGGCAGCCCTGTCTATAGGTAACATTCTATTTACCATTTAATGTTTACCATCATCGCAGTAAATCAGATATGAAACTGCATTATGCTGATTGAATGATACTTATCCTTCAACTAACCCTGTCATTCAATCTTTCAGAAACTTCGAAAGACCGTCATTTTCTGAGGTGAAAATTTCAAATCTCGGCTAAAATTAAGGTTATTGAGGATCGTATGACTCTTGAAGTTATATACAGAGAAAGTGTAAATTACTTTGACTCTTCTAATATTAGCAAGACATCATCGGAATTGCGTACCATAATTAGCCTTATTTATGATGGATCATGGTTTGAAAAGCAATGTCAAGGACATTTAGGAAGCAACCAGGGAAATTAACATGACTGCTTATCTCATTAAGTTAAACCGTAATCACCTGCTTTACGTGATTGATATCAAAGTGTCCTATGAGCTAAGTGTATACTTTAATGTCACAAGACGAGCCAACCTTTTAAAGTATAAAGGCTATGCTCTGGAGCATGGCAAAGCCACAAAAGCAATAGTTAAAATTTTCAGATGACTGCCAATTTAAACAAAAGTTATAGTGTGATATTCAATGTGGCCAGACGGAGGAGTGATGAATTATTTTTGTCCACCTTCCAAATTATTGGCTTCGATTGTTGATTGAATGAAATTACTTACATGATATCAATGTAAGTCAAATAAACTTGAAACGAGTCTGACATTAGAAATCGTTTCGAATACCACATTCCGTTGTAATTATTGTAATTTCAAAAATTAAAGACATTTATTTTTTTAATTATTATAAATTCTTAAAATGTTTGACACGATTTAATTTAGGTGGTGTATCCCAATCACTTGAAGATAGAAAAGAATCGCTGCCAAACGGCTACTTGTCGATTCCTGAATTTCCGCATGGTTACGTTAATCCAATGTTAGAAATGAAGCGAAACAAAAACCACATTTTTCGCTGGGGCCGAAAAAGAAATGATTATTGAAAATTAATTTTTAACTATTTCAAGATAAACTCTGAAAATGTTTAATAATTTATAATTTAATTAAACAATAAATGTTTTGCTACTTTCAATTGTGAGTAATATGATGTCGAGTGATGGTTGCTTAGTAATTTGTTTGGTTGCTTTTTAAATTTAATTTAGTGATAATTATTTTATAGTGACTTTAAAATATTAGTCTCGTAAGTTATCATTTGTCCTGATTTTCATAGAAAATAAAAATTTTAGAATGTCATTTATTCAGAGAAATCCAACTGGGCTTTATCCAGTCAATATTTTCCCGGAAGATTATCCAGTAAAAATGCCTGTTCAAAAAATTTCAATCGGCCCTTCCGATATTGATTGGTCAAATTGTTATCAACAACATAATCTAGGATCATGGAGAGGATATACCGGAGCGAAACTTTTGGGCAAAGAACAACAGGGATTTTCAAGAAAATTATACAATACCCACAAAAGTGTTGATCCAAGGGCATATCAAACTTTTCCTGAAATTAGAGATTATGAATTTTACAAAGATAATAGCCCAAGTGTTCCGTACAACATAATTCAATTACAAAATTTACGAAAATCGGAAATACATCTAGAAAACAAACGAGATATCTTTAAATTAAATTCAAGTTCTAAAATATGGAGATATGATGGAAGAGATCACGAATTAATTTATAAATAATTTTTAGCCTAATAATGAAATGTACATACAATTTTATAATTTATTATCAAAATTTATTTAAATATTTATGAATAAAATTAGTTGTTTATTTTCTTTTTGTTTAAGTTATTGTTGCTAAGTGCTTTTTTTTTACAATAACTAGTATTCTTTTTGAAATATTAATTTAATGATTGATTCTAATTTTACTGTTAAGAGATAATTTCCAAAATTAATGGCAGATGATATCGATTCACTTTTAAACGATGCTGATGCATTTATTAGAAAAGAAGTTAAAAAGGAAAATCGACAAATCCAAGATTTTAAAAACGCCTCATTGGATTTACGGTTTGAGTTTTTCTTAAGAGAAATGTTTTTAAAATACCTTATTAAAATTAGAAGACAATCTAGCATTGACAGAGATATTGATGAAATATTGGATTGCGAATTAATTTACAATGAAAAACCGAATTCAGTAAGATATTCAATTTTTAACTAATAATTTTTATTTCTTCAACAATCTTAAGATTAAAGAAAATAAATTTAATCATATAAAAAAAGAAAATACGATTTCAAGTGATAAAAAAAGGTCAGTAATCATTGTGGAATAATTAATATTTTAATAGAACTTTAATTATCTTATTTAAAATGAAATTATAAAAAAAATTTTTTGAGAATTAAAAAATAATCTAAATTTTCGAAAAATTTTATCAATATTTTTACATTGGCATAAAATATATTTAGAAACGGTAATAAACGATCTCTGTTATGAATTAGAAAATAACAAATTTAATAATTTATTATTATGACAATTTGGCGTTTCTTATTCAAGTTTTTGTTTTCCGTTTTCAAACTTAAAAAAAATTATCTAATTAAATAATAATAATAATAATAATAATAATAATATTAATAATAATAATAATTAATAATAATAATAATAATAATAATAATAATAATAATAATAATAATAATAATAATAATAATAATAATAATAATAATAATAATAATAATAATAATAATAATAATAATAATAATAATAATAATAATAATATAATAATAATAATAATAATAATAATAATAATAATAATAATAATAATAATAATAATAATAATAATAATAATAATAATAATAATAATAATAATAATAATAACAATAATAATAATAATAACAATAATAAATATAATAATAATGATATTAATAATAATAATAATAATAATAATAATAATACTAATAATTATAATAATTAATAATAAAAAAACAATTTAAAAACATTATTATTATTATTGTTATTATTATTATTATTATTATTATTATTATTATTATTATTATTATTATTATTATTATTATTATTATTATTATTATTTTTATTATTATTATTATTATTATTATTATTATTATTATTATTATTATTATTATTATTATTATTATTATTATTATTATTATTATTATTATTATTGTCATTATTATAAGGACTTTTTTGTGTTTCACCTCTGATTTCTTTATACGTGACAATATTTTTATAAAATATGACTATGAATCAGATTTATTTAAGGTATTCACGAATTTACGGCATAGCCTTTTCAAGTTACTCACAAACTGTCACACAATTTGGACTTTTCTTTCAGAAAATTAATTTATTTAACGTGAAAGCAGATTTCCAAACGGGAAATCGCCTGTCTGGAACGTTAAGTTGATTTAAATTTGTTCGGTTTCTTCTGACTCCTCGTGTACTTTTCGAATCAAATAAGTAAACCCAACACAGAATAATTTTATTTGCACTTTATCACAGTTACAATTCAATCCGATTTATTTCAATGTTTTGTAGTTACAATTTTACTGATTTAGTTGCACCTTTCAACCACCGAATAAATTTGATTATCTTAAGGTAGGTTATCCAATGGATAATCACCTTTGCTGATAGATAACTTTTGACTTTACTTGGGTTTAGACTCTTTTACTGACCTGACTAGACTACCCGTTTGCTTCGACCACTGGCCATTTCGTGTTTTCCCTTGATTTTCCGCAAATATCCAAACGGGAAATCGTCTGTCTGGAACGTTAAGTTGATTTAAATTTATACTCAAAGTTTATTTTTTTAGTTTCACTGACCTCCACTCGCTTTTCCTCAATGATTCTTTTGATGCAATTTTCTTTTACCAACTGGCAAAATTCTCTCGTTAACAGCTCTTTTTTGGGATCTCTATACAGCTTGGCTCTCTAGACATTTCGGTTTTCCTCACTGGCTGGAGTTTTCCATTAGGGGATTTATTAATTTCAATTAGTTTGTTTTTTTGGTTTTAAATTTTCTTAGGGGCGCCTCACTAAGTTTTTATTATTATAATTGAGTCCGTCTTTAGATTTGTCATTCAACCATACCCGTTTTCATTGATCAATATTAATTTAAAAATTTTATAAATTTTTTATTATTTTTGATGTGTTTTGTTCATCTTTGATTTTCCATGCTTTTGTTTTATTTTCTTCATTTTATATCAACCCCAACACATCGGTACAATTGACCCATTAGCATTGATTAAATTTTGAGTCGGTGTCCAAATATTGTTACTTCGTTAATTGATCCTTGTAATAGTAACCTACTAAACATTTGCTTGCCTTTTCACGAAACAGTCCGTGATATATGCACAGTGAATTGATTTCTTTCTTTTTTTCTCCTTATGCTCACACCAATGACGCATTGTTTTTAAATTTCTACTGAAAATAACATAGAAACGACTTCTCATGTTCCATTCTGTTTTCAACGCTATACATTTCTCGAACTTTGATTTCTTTTAGCTTGTCTGCGATCTTGGCTAACTCATACAAGTCTTCTTGGAGACTTTATGTCAGCATTAGTTGAACTTACTTCGGTATTACTCTTATAAATAATTGCTTGATTAATACTTCATTTTATACTATCGTTAAATATTTGGTCTTATATTCATTGATAGGCCTAATAAATGAAATACAGATAAAGTATATAATCTGTTGAAATCTGTTGGCATTGAAATAATTTTCAATTGTTATTTACAAATTTCTTGCGATTTAATTACATTGTCCTCACGAAACTCTGATTGGATAACTTAACTCGTTTTTCGCAGTTATTTAATTCGACAAATGGTATGGTCCACTTTGAATATATTCCAAAAAATAAAATAACCTTAAAGAATTTTACTAACTTAATTGTCATTCTGAATTAATAAAAATTAATATTTTTATTTATTTTTAATCAATGTCTGCGATAATATGTCAATTTATGCAATGAATTTACTAAATAGTTTCAGTTGTCATCCGATTTTCATTTCAAATTGTTTGACAGAAGAAGGAATAGGAAGTTCGGTCACAGTAAGGTTGTTGTCATAATCAGTCTATATGAATTACATATAATCTTGACCGTATTACTGATAGAGCTTGTGATATGCTTCGTTGTACAGATTGTGACTCGTCTGTTTTGCAAATCAAACATAGATCCTGGAACAATGATGTCGATTATTTATTTCTGAGAAATAATTTCCCGGAAATAGCCAAACTCGAGAAGAAATTAGACAAACAGACAAGTATATAATCATGCAAGTCAGAGAAAAGAACCGGTTTATATTGTCGTTACAGATTCAAAAGCATATTGCTGCCAGTGCAAATCTTATTCTTGCCAAGAACCGATAGAGTTGACCAGGCTTCCATCACTGCACTGGGTTTGCGGAAAGCATTAAATGTGGAAACTGCGTCCGTTTTCCGATTGACGGGAATAGAGAATCTGGTGTAAAATTGATTTTTATCTGTTTAGTAAATATTTTATCTGACTTGATGTTTTTTAATCATCATTTTAAATAAGTATATTTTGAAATTAATATTTTGTTGCACTATTTAAAATTAAGTTATTACGAAAAAGAAGAAAATCATAAATTTGTATTATATTCTAATTATTTGCCTAGTTGAAAATGTGTAATATTCAATCACCCTAGCCAATCGCGAAGCCCGTTTGTTGTGATTGGTCTATTTTGAAAACTCAGCCTTATGAAAGCATTTACCTATTTATTATATCATTTTAGAAATTATTATTAATGTTATTTTAAATTCTTATTTTTATTCATTAAAAGTATCCAAATGGTTTTCACAGAATTCATTATTCTTAAAAAACTGCTAAGTTGAAATTGGAAAATTTAATCATGTATTTTCAAATTCTGAGCGATATTAACATGCTGCAATCATAACCAGTGGCGTAACTGGGCTTTCGACGCCCTTGACAAATCGACAAATTTCAACATTGAGGCATTTTCAATAGTTCGAAAAAAATAATTGAATTTCTCTTATTTAATTTATGACAATAATTACAGTAAATAGATGTGTGCCACCTGACCCACTTTTTGGTGCCCCCTATAAATTTTTTTTACATAAACACAACAATTATAAAAATAATGAATATACATTTATTAATTCAATGAACAGTTGGATGAGCTGTTGGATGAGTTGTTGGATATGCTGTTGGATAAGCACGTGGGAAATTATTATCTTTATTCATTATTAGTCTCTATCCTATAATGACTGTATTGGTGGGTTTCGGGGTGTTGATATTTTGAAACTATACGGTTGTTACCCAGACAACCCCATACAATTATCTTTCGCTTACCACTCGGCACCCGTTGCTAAGCAACGTTGGAACTGTGTTCGAGTGGGTAGATCGTCCACAAAAAGTGAGCGCTATTGCTAATGCTATAATTGACCGAACGATCCATGGGTCCAACGAGCTACCGATAGAAGGCCTGTGCTCGATTTCGATTTTTAGGTCCCATTATTCTTCTATCTCTTTCAAATATTAACCTATACTCTCATATCATTTATCTTCATGTCCATTCCCATAGTCATTCTCATCGTTGTCCGTATTATCGACTTTTACCATGGCCTGTACACTCTTTATTATGTTAAACATACTCAGTATCTCTTTTACCATTATCCATATTATAACTACTATGTCTACTATTATTGTCACTAGCGTTATCATTGTTACTATTATATGTATTACCTTTATTAATTGTTACCACTATTACATTTATTATTATTCTTATTACTATAATTACCATTACATTCATTATTATTACTACTATTATTATTATTCGGTGGAGTATTTTTAAGAATTCGAAAAAGATTTGGCAGCGTTCCACCCTTATCTTTCGGTTTATCGGATTGTCATACCAACACTTTGAGCCGCGCTCCACCTTTTCCTTACAATATCCGCTGAAGTATTTTAATTAATTCGGAAAATTTAAGCAGCGTTCCGCCCTTATTTTACGGTCTTATCCGATATCTTATTAATGACTGAGCCGTATTCTAGTTTTACTTTGCTATTTTGATAAGTATTTTAATTGATTCGGAAAATTTGGGCAACGTTCCGCCCTTATCTTACAGTTTTACGATAAATTTTTTACTATTTCCGAAAATTTGAGCAACGTTCTACCCATATGTTTTGTCTCAATTCAACATAAGTAGTTAAATATGTCACCGCTGGACCACATACCCCCTCCCCCACCCCCCCGGGAAAAATTTTTTTTGCGCTAATTCCAAAAGTACAAATTTTTTAAAAGTACAAAAAATTTTTAAACAAAGACAATGACTCATTCAAGGTCATTGAAACAAAGACCATGACTCATCAAAATTTTTAAACAAAGACCATGACTCATTCAATGTCATTGAATGACTCATCGTATTTTCCAAGGTCATTGGATGACTCATCAAAATTTTAAAACAAAGACAATGACTCATTCAAGGTCATTGGATGACTCATCATATTTTTCAAGGCCATTGAAACAAAGACCATGACTCATACAAAATTTTTTTCAAAATTTTTTTCAAAATTTTTTCTATGTTTAAAAGTACACGATTTCCTATGTCACCGCTGGACCAAAACATAGAATATTTTTCGAAATTTTTTCAAAATTTTTTCTATGTTGAAAAGTACAAATTTTTTCAAGGTCATTTAAAAGTAGGTCAAGGTCATTCAAAAAAAAAATTTTTTTCAAAATTTTATCTATGTTGAAAAGTACATATATTTTCAAGGTCATTCAAAAATTTTTTCAAAATTTTTTCTATGTTTAAAAGTACACGATTTCCTATGTCACCGCTGGACCAAAACATAGAATATTTTTCGAAATTTTTTCAAAATTTTTTCTATGTTGAAAATTACAAATTTTTTCAAGGTCATTTAAAAGTAGGTCAAAGTCATTCATTTTTTTTTTCCAAAATTTTTTCTATGTTGAAAAGTACATATATTTTCAAGGTCATTCAAAAATTTTTCAAGGTCACGGATTTGTTAATCATTTTTTAATTATAATATATCTACTTACTTTTATAAGTAGTATATATTGTGTAAATATTTTTAAAAATATTATTTTATAAATAATAAAAAACCAAGACATACAGCTAAAACTTTTATTATAAAGAGATAATTCTACTATAGTAGTATTGTCTAAGAGCTTTATTCAAAGCCCATTCCACATACTTCCGATATCGGGCGGCGCAGCAATGACATCCATCACCACAAGGGTATTCGGGTTCCATATCTTTTGACAAATTGTTTTGTTCGATATCCCATAGGAACTCATCGATTACAGTAAATATCCATATTGATGTATGATTGAATATCAAGTCTGGAATTATTGATGCCGGCTTATCCATGATTCCATGTATTTCTGGATAATAGAATTGCAGACGTTCTTTAATAACTTTAAAATAATCATCTAAAAAGCAAGTAATAATAATAATAGTAATAATAAATTACCATAATGTTTAATTTCATTCATAGCTTGAACCGCGCTCGGTACAACCATTTTAATGATAAAAATTGAAATAACAATTACTTTTATACTAATTTAGAGGCACACACACACAAATCTTTAGCTATAAACAATAAATATTAATTTATATAGATTTGAAAATGATTAAAGAAATTTTAATAATATTATTAGTTTTTAATATGGCCAACTCAATTGTTGTAACCGTTCAAGGTAAAAATTCAACAAGATGTGTATGTCCTGATACCGCTGTATTGATGGATATTTTGTATATGATAGAAAGGCCTAGATATTTGAAAACTCCAGTCAAAAGGTTATCTGAAAGAATGAGTAATTTAGAATTCCGATTTGAACATACATATGAGACTTTAAAAAGAGCTAAAAACGAATTATATGATGATATTATATATTTAAATAAGACCATTGGTACTATCAAAAATGAATTAAGAAAATCAGTATTAGAATTGAAAGAAAATCGTAAACTTAATGAAAAAATGATGAATCAAGTTCAATATAGTATAAAATTTTATTCTAATAAAACAACTGATCAGTTCAATCGTATAATGAAATTACAACAACCAGTTAACAGTGGTGGCAACAACTTGAAAGAAGTCAACAGTGCCAACAAATCATCATTGCCATTTCCATTATATATTTTTACATATTTTCTTAGTATTGCATGATTCTGATTGGTCGAATATAGTATAAATAAGCTTACACTTTCAAATATTTTTATAAAATGCCAGAAACTAAATTTTTTATAACTTTGTTGAATGAGCTGGTCTCTAATAATAGAGAAGAAGATGAAATCATTAAAAACATGAAATTTATGGTAAACCGTACCGAGAAAATCGTTGAAGACATCCCATTTTATTATGAAAAAATTCTCAATTTGCCACCATTGGAGAGAAAGAAGGCATTCCAATCAATATTTAGTTACATGTTTGATGAAAATAATAAATGGATGCGAATAATAGTAGGATTAATGTACATGAAACACATGATATTAAAATCTGAATCCGACTATGAAAATTATTTCCAATGGTCTATAGAGGTATATTACTTTATATTGTTATTAATTTATTATTATTTAGGTGATAGAAACAAAAATTGATCCGTGGGTAGAAACAAACGGTGGATGGACAGCGATTATTCAAGTTGCCGCAGAAGCCAAACGCTCTGATATTTATATCGAAAATTGCAAATTTCTATTAAAACTATTCACTGGAGCATCTGTTTTATATTTATGTAATAAAGTTTATCGTAGATTTTAATAAATATTTCTTTGTTATTATTATTAATAAAAAACTACATTTTTAAAGATTTATTGATTATTACACGAACAGTCTTCATCACCACAAGATTCTATCATAATATTTTCTATAACATGATCAATACAATTCTTAAATTCGGTAGGCTCATCTTTAATAATTTCGGTAGCTTCTTCAACATTATCATCAATAATTTCTTCAGAATCATTAATAATTTCAGTATTAATTTCTCCATCATTAACAATTTCAGTATCATCACTCTGACATCCAAAATCACAACTTGAATCTTCTTTACTCAATGCTTCAACTAGAGTCAACATATCTCTAATTTTTACACCGGTTATTTCTTCGAGTTTATCAAACAAAAAGTTTATTAAATATTCTAAACGAAAATTAATTATTTATTTTATATTTTATATTTTACCTTTTTCAGACATCATTTTAACACTATTTTAAAACTACTTATAATTTTGTTTATAGAATAACAAAGAAACATTAATACATTTATTAAACACTATACATTAAAATAACTGTGAAAGTCTAGCAGTAACAATTTTCCAGATTGGAGAAAGCACATCATTTTGATCAGCTTTATATCCTTGGATTGTTATTGTTAAATACCAGTTTTCCTGTTCTTTGAAACCTATTTCTGTAAATGCATCATAATATTTGGTATATTGACTGGTGAAGAAGGCAATTTCATTGCATTTTAAATTGGAATTGATCTTTTTGAATGTATTATCAATATCCTTGATTGAAATTGAGTTTTATTGAGTTTGACCGGATTTGCCAATTGCATATTGATAGGCTCCTTTAAAAAATACATTTTATAATTGTGGAACATCTGAACTGGTTGGACGCTTATTTTCTTGGTCATGTTTGATTTATGATCTCTATAAAGTGGTGACACGCTTTTATACCCTTGACAGATACTGATTAACCAATCAGAATCATGCATGATAAGTGCATGATAATTGCATGTTAAGTGCGTGACTGTATGTAAATTAACCCGTTGAGTTTTATTATTATACACATATCATCTATATAAAATGTATTATTATTATTACTATTATTATTATTATTATTATTATTATTATTATTATTATTATTACTATTATTAATATTATTATTATTACTATTATTATTACCAAAATAAAACTAATAAAAATAAAACTATTACTATTATTAATATTATTACCAACACTAACAAAACAACAAAAATAAAACTATTATTACCAACACTAACAAAACAAAACAAAATAAAATTCAAAACATTTATTTTCGAAAAAGTTGGTATTTAGAAGAATTCCTAACTGATTTTGCCAGGCACCATTCGACATAGCGCTGGTATCGAAAATCGCAGCAGCTACAACCCAGAATACAAGGGTATTCGGGTTCCATCTCCTTAGGTCTTCGGTCAAGCTTAATATCCCATAGAGCTTGATCTATTATTTTAAAAATCCATATGTTGGTGGTTTTATAGACCAAATCTGGACTTACTGATTCAGGCTGGTCTTTGACTATTGCTCGGAGTTGAGGATAGAAGAAGAATAACCTTTCCAGTAATACGGCCTGATATTTATCTGGAAACAAAGATAATAATATTAATAAATAATAAATAATAATAAATTTACCATAGTTTTCGATCTCTTTTTTGCTTAATTTTGTGCTCGTCATCATAATATTTTCCATTTTAAAAATGAAATAAAATGAATAAGCAATTTGTTTGAATCAATCATTAGCCAATCAGATATCGACCAATCCGGTGATTTCATTTTGTATGTCTGTAACAATATTTTTGTACTCTAGATTTCGCACCCCTAATATGACTATTTTGCCACTAGCAAACACGTTAACACACATTGGGTTGTATTTTAAAAGCCTCAGTGCAGGAAATAATTCTGGCTCGAACATACAAAGACATTTTGTTGACATGCTGTATAGATTGATAGATTGTCCCATATCCATGGTAACTGTAATTGACTGTATTTTAGGATCCTTTATTCTATATTGTAATTTATTGACATCTAAAGGTTTCTTACATCCCATGATTCTGCATTTGCCTGATTTGAAAAATATTATAGGGTATTTTCCACTCCTATCTACAATTTGCTGGGGTTTACCATTTGGAAACGTCATTTTTGATACATCGAAAGTTCCTTTATAATTTATATTTGATAACATAATTAAACAATGATGAAATATTAATCTATATATATGATTTTTAGAAAGAGTTCATTAAATCATATAATATAAACAAAAACCTATAATTATACAAATTAATAATGGAATTAAGAAATGATGCGGTATATCAAATCGTCGGCCCAAGTGGTAGTGGTAAAACTATGTTTGTGTGTAAATTACTGAAATCTAATTTATTTCAAACAAAATTCAACAAGATTTATTGGCATAGGGGTGCAGATGAAGAACATGGATTAACTCAAGATAATTTCTGTAAATTGAAAAACATGAAAATAGTAAAGGGTTTCGATAAAAACTGGTCAAGTCGTTTAAGGAAAGGTGATGTCATCATTATTGATGATTTGTATCAGGAAGCTAATAAAGAAAAGGATTTTAATAATTTATTCACAAAAATCAGTAGACATGTTGGTGTTACTGTGATCTTTATTACTCAAAATCTATTTCATCAGGGTGGCGCACATCGAACAAGGAATTTAAATGTTCAATATTTAGTTATTTTCAAGAATCCTAGAGATGCAACAGTTATTGATTTTCTTGCTCGACAGGCATACCCTAATAATCGTAATTTTCTCATCAGTGCATTTCAAGATGCTACAAAATCACCACATGGATATATATTTCTTGATTTCACACAACAATGTAACGATGATTTACGGGTAAAAACAGATATTTTCAATAAAGAAGGTGCCATTGTATATAAACAAAGTTGAAAACTTTAACATGTAAAAATGTTTATGAAATCCAGGCTTAAAAATACCCGAAAACTTAGACAAAGTATTAAAAAGACTATAAAGAAGCGTGTTCCACCAAAAACCAGTTATACACCATCTAAAAAACTAATAACCGAGAATTACCCTGCAATGAATCTAATTTCGAAAAACATTATTAAAAAGAGTAAGAAAAAAGTTAAAATTGTAAAAAATCATAGGAGTTTCCCATATTTTAATGCATTGTTAAAGGCTTCGAGTATGAAAAGAATGTCTATTTTACAATCATTTCCAACTTTTGTTGTCGATGATTTACTCAAAATTCTATTAAAAGTAGTTAGAGGTAAAATTAAAATCAGTAATTCTAAAAAACTAGTATTGAATAAACATCGTAAGCCTTTGTTATCGCTAGTAAATAATAAAAATCGTAAGCAAATGAGAAAAATCATATATAAACAAAAAGGTGGTTTTATCGGAGCAATGTTACCATTAGCATTATCATTATTATCACAATAAACGATGGGTCAATCATTACCTAATGTTAAATTAAAATTTAAATCATCTTGTTGTAATGGAGAAGATTTGGACGAACCCAGAAGACGAGGCAGGTTTCAGTGGAGTGGCAAAGTTAAAGAAAAGAGTCCCAAATTCGAAAAAGGAAACGCAAAAGTGGTTGTCAGATCAGCTTGCGTACAGTTTAAACAAACCGATGCGGAAAAGATTTCCAACGAGAGCTTATAAGACATTCGGTATTAATGATTTATGGCAAATGGATTTGATGGAGATGATACCGTATTCGAAAATTAACAAGGGTTATAAATATATTTTAACGTGTATCGATGTTTTCAGTCGTTTTGCCCGCGGTCTACCAACAAAGACAAAATCTGCAGAGGAAATATCTAAAGCAATTAACTCAATGTTTAAAAATGGACATCCAGACAATTTGCAAACCGATTTAGGTATTATTATTATTATTATTATTATTATTATTATTATTATTATTATTATTATTATTATTATTATTATAGGCAAGGAGTTTTACAATAGTAAAGTTAAGCAAATCCTGGATCGGCTCAAAATAAATCATTATTCTGTACATTCTCAATACAAAGCCGCACATGTTGAAAGATTTAACCGGACATTGAGGGATAGATTGAAGAAATATTTCGTGCATCAAGGTAATAAAATATGGATAAATGTATTACCGAAAATACTTGTTAGTTATAATAATTCATCACATCGAGGTCGGAATGATTTGAGACACGTAGATATCAGCTCGAAAATATTAGCTAAATCAGTACGGTTTAAAACAGTTGCTATTACAAAACCAAAATATAAAGTTGGTGATCACGTTAGAATTAGTAAAATATCTGCTTCACCTTTCATCAAAAATTTCGATAGTAATTGGAGTGATGAAGTATTTCGAATTACTAAAATTAATACTAAACAGAGTCCTGTAATGTATGTTATTAAAGACAGTGATAACAATGTAATACAAGGGAAATTCTATGAACAGGAATTACAAGTTATTTCCAAACCTACAGTGTTCAGAATTCAGAAAATATTGAAAACTAAAAAGTTGGGTAAGGATAAACAATACTATGTCAAATGGCATGGATATCAAAAACCCTCATGGATATCATCAAAAGACCTAGTAAAATGAGTTTCTATACAATTTTACCTAGCAATAGTTGCCCACTAATCCATCCGGAAAATCAAGCGAGTAAATTTATGGTTAATCTTCAAAATCCTATGTATTTACATGGAAATTGGGAAGTTGCTTTGCAAGACTTTACATTTGTGTACAATACATTCCCATTTTATAGTCATTGTAAAATCGGTTACAAGAAACGTGTTCCCAAAACATGTAGTGGTATTTTCACAATCAATAATATTGATCGATATTGTCATATTCCGAATCAGATTTTAGGTGAAAATAGTGGCATGTTTTTTAAAGATGGATTGAATGTTAGTTGTGATTTTAGCCCATTTACAATAAAGTTTGAAAGTATTGAGGATGCCAAGCGAATGGGTAGTGATAAGCTTAGCATTGTTGTTCCTGGTACTGAATACCAAATACGTTTTAAAACATTTATCGATGTCGGTCCTGTGAATGAACACATCAAAATAACTGTATCATATATTAATGAGGTGGAAGATACATTTACATTTATTAAAGAATTATATATTGAAACACTTGAAGAATTACATAAATATATTTCATTCAATTGTTTACATATATTTAAAACTATTGAATTTCTTAAAGATGGAATATGTAAATTCAGTCTGAATAATAACATTTGTGAAGTTACATTTGATAAAAATTTGGCTAATACATTGGGATTAGATTAGCAAACATATAGGACAAGTGCTTTTGGTGTACGCAAACCAAAAATAATAAAACTTCATAGGCAAATGTTCATATATACTAACATCATCGATCCTATAATTGTTGGCGATTCTTTGGTTCCTCTATTGAAATCTGTTTGGGTTGATAAACATGACCAAGATGAAGTTGTCAATATAAATATCGATAATCCCATGTACTTACCGGTATCAACATCATGTATAAACAATATAGAAATAAATATTCGTGATGATAGTGGTAAATTTATTGAATTTAGTAAAGATACAAAAACTCATTTGACATTACATTTTTGTAAATTAGATGGCCAATAACGATATTATTAGTATGTATAGTGGTAGCCAAAGTGGTGGCGAATTACCATATTTTATTGGTAAACAGTATGGATCAGGATGGTTGAGAAAAATTGGTAGATTTGCACTTCCTATTCTTAAACGCCTTGGTCGTTTTGGTATGAAAACTGCTAAAGATGTGATAATGAATGAGCAGAAAATATTACCATCTCTGAAATCAAATGCATTATCCGAGTTAGGGAAAGTTGCAGGTATGTTTGATAAACAGGAAGCACCGGCTCAAAAACGTAAAAGACATCATAAACATATAAACAAACGAATGAAAGGTCATGGAACTATATTTCAAAAATGATTTGTGGTAAATCTGAATTGTGCTTATTTGATAGACCATCTCCCCAGGCGGTAATTGAAATGGGGGCCTTTGAAGATGTATTCCCGATGAATTCTATTATGGATAGTAGAACTGATATTGAATTTTATATTAATGGTTCCCAAACTGAATATCTAGATTTGAACGATACATTGCTAACTGTTCAGGTCAAAGTTGTAGATAAAGATAGAAAACCGTTGGGTGAACCTTGTGATGTTATACCAAACAATTTCTTGTTTCATACACTTTTTAAAGATGCAGTTCTCGGATTTAATAATATCAAGATTGAGGGTGGTAACAGTACATATATTCACAAAGCTCTAATAGAAACTATTATAAATTACAATAGCGATACTAAAAATACATGTTTAACTCCTATGGGTTATGGTAGTGATGACGATAGGAAAAAGTGGATTAAAGGCTCGAAATTATTTACCATGTGCTCATCATTACAACTCGATTTTATGGATCAACCAAAATATTTACTCCCAGGTGTTAATGTGCACATTAGATTGAAAAGATCTGATTCGGCATTATCACTAACAAGTGCTACCACAGCACCAATTCTTCAATTAGTTGATGCAAAATTATTGGTGAGAAGAGTTCGTGTTGAGCCCTCTGTATTGGCTGGTCATCAGCTGGGACTTAATTCTAAGCATGCAATATATCCATTGAAAACAAAGGAAATTGTTCAATTTGCCATTGCTAAAGGTTCAGCTTCTTTCTATAAGGAACAAATATTTGGAGATAGAAGAATGCCCAACTTTATATTGGTAACATTTCAAAGTGAATCTCAATATAATGGATCATACTTAACATCATGCTCAATTTTCAAAAATTTTGGATTAACATCGTTAACTTTATCGAAAAATAGTGATTATAGAGAAACATATACTCAAGATTTCGATAATGATAATTATTGTGCTACATATATGCAGAGTATAGTGAGAAATATGGGTTATTTGGATAAAAACCTTAATTGTGGTATAACTCTTGAAGATTTTAAAAGCAAATATCCATTCTTTACATTTGTTTTGGCACCCGATTTTGATTTAAATCAGAGTCAATTACCTCAAAATGGAAATTTACGATTAGATATAAAGTTTGCTAAAGCTACAACTGAACCGGTACATGTTGTAATATATGGCGTATTTGAAAATGAGGTTCAAATAACTGCAAACAGAACTGTATTGGTTTGAACGAACATTCTTGGTTTGAAATTGTTGGTTTGAATGGTATAAATGTATAGATAATATAGGATAATTTGTCATGGAGTAAGTTTTTCATGTATTATTAATATTATTGATGTAGTTCTGTTCAGGTCTATCGAATTGGAAAACAAATACTAGGACATGAATTTTTAGGGGTATTTCCTCTTGATAAAATTCCATATTTACTTAATAATCAAGCCATAATTGTCAATACTCAATCATCTCATCTCGGTGGAGAACATTGGTTGGCAATATATATATGAAACCTAGCAAGATATTTGTATTTGATCCTATGGGTTTCTATTATCCGGCTTTAATGGTTTCGAAACTTCAAACAATGGGTAAACCTATTGTATATAATAAAACTATGTATCAAAAACCATGGACATTAACATGTGGTCAACATTGTTTAGCTTGGTTATTATCCAAGCGATTTGATGTATAATAAATGTTTTATTGATATTGTTATGTTTTATTATTTTTATTATTATTATTAATATTATTATTATTATTAATTAATTAATTAATTAATGGTCACAAAGACAGTGCATGTTAAGTGCGTGATCATCACATGTTAAGTGCGTGATCACAAAGACATTGCATGATCATCACATGATAATTGCATGCATACACACACAAAACTGTATGTGAATTACAAAGAAAACACATACAAACAAAAGTATGTGTGTGATTTACAAAGAACGCATGCAGTCACAGTGTAGACAGCATGTGTTTTACAAAGAAAACATACCTACACACTATAGGCTGCATGCATAAAAATCTCTCACCTATATGTGTGTATTGCTTAAATGTGATTGGTTAAATCCTGAAAATTTGATTCCCTTTATAAACATTGACAATATCCAAAGTTGTCACAATTAATTCAAAAATTTCAAATTTTTCAAATTAACAAAATATTCAAAATGGAGAAAACAAGTATTCTTAAACAATTATTAGCGGAGGGAAACGGTAAGTTTTTTATTTTATTATTTCTTTTATTTATTATTAAGGTACATTTAATTGGTTCGATGTAACCGAAAATGATATCGAAGAAATTATTATAATCGAGGATAGTGGTAAATTTATTTATTAAATTATTATTATTATTACGTTTACTTTAGAAGTAATTGTAACACCGACGGAAATCATTGTTATCAGTGATAGCGAAGACGAAATCAATCATGGTAAATTTTTTATTTTATTTTATTATTTTTATTATTATTTTAGTAGATTTGGATGCAGTTGTTCCTGAAGATGAAAATTCTATTCAACATTATGCCCCCGTTTCTGGGGAAGATATGGATGCCTCCGTTTCTGGGGAAGATAGCTCTACAGATGATGATACTGATAAATGTTAGTTTTTTATTTATTTTTAATAAAATGTTATTATTATTAACATTTATTATTATTTAATCCATTGGGATTAAATAAAAACAAAAGTTAATAATTGATAAAAACTTTTATTTATTGTAAACTTTTATTGAAAAATTATATTGAAAAATTATATTGACGAATTTTATTGAATACTTTTATTGACAAATTTATTGACGAATTTTATTGAATACTTTATTGACGAATTTTATTGAAAAATTTATTGACGAATTTTATTGAATACTTTTATTGACAAATTTATTGACGAATTTTATTGAATACTTTATTGACGAATTTTATTGAAAAAATTATATTGACGAATTTTATTGAATACTTTATTGAAAACTTTTATTGACAAATTTTATTGAATACTTTATTGAAAACTTTTATTGAATACTTTATTGAATACTTTATTGAAAACTTTTATTGACAAATTTTATTGAATACTTTATTGAATACTTTATTGACGAATTTTATTGAATACTTTATTGACGAATTTTATTGAATACTTTATTGACGAATTTTATTGAATACTTTATTGAAAACTTTTATTGACAAATTTTATTGAATACTTTAATGAATACTTTTATTGACAAATTTATTGAAAACATATATTTAAATTTATTATTTTTAACAGGCAAATTATATCCAAAGTACTGCATCTCTTCAGCGTGTCATTCTTTAGAATGCCATGCTGAAATGAAGCGATACTATGGACAAAAATTTTATGGCATCAAGTTTTTTATATGCTCTAAATGCGAGACTGCCCAGGATGTAAAATATTTAGCTTTTTATAAGGATCACTCTTCCCACTTAAATCAATTCACTTTAAATAAAAAGGCTCTTCTACGAAAAATAATAAAAAGAAAAAATAATAACAGAAAAAATAATAAAAATAGTAAAAATAATGACAATAATGACAATAATAATAATAATAATAATATGTCGAGACGTAATAACAACAATAATACGTCGAAACATAACAAAAATAATAATAATAATATGTCGAGACGTAATAACAACAATAATACGTCGAAACATAATAAAAATAATAATAATAATAATAATATGTCGAGACGTAATAACAATAATAATACGTCGAAACATAATAAACGACCTGCTGCAAATATCCAGTGTGTTCCCTCTAAACTTAAAAGGGTTGAAATCATCATTAGCGATGATGAAGAAATTATCATTAGTGATGATGAAGAAATCATCATTAACGATAATCAAATAGGAGGTTCGATCAATATCGATAATGAACCCGAAATAAGGTCTAATTTAAATGGGAGTCATAAAAGTATTAGATTTGATGTAGAACGTCAGAATCTAATACAAATCTCATTAACAAATAAAATAGTTAATAGATTAAAATATGAAATTAACCAAATGGGGTCGGTTAAAATACAATTCGCCATTCTTATACAATTCGAAAAAGATGGTGAAATAAAAGACAACTTCTTTAGTAATAAGGCAGAACTTTTCTCGGATAATTTTCTGCTTGATGGTATTACTAAAATAAATAATAAAATAGAAAGATTCACATATTTAGGGAGCGGATGGCGGGTTGTTAAAATCAAAGAAATTGATTTTATATTAACAAAGTATTTCCCTATAAATAGACTAGCTGGCCATAGTTATATCCCAACACCGAAATCTTTATCTGGCAAAAAAGCAATAGTTAATGTTCAAAACAATAACCATCATTGTTTTATATATAGTATATTAGCCCTTTTAAAACGTAGTGTAGTTCGCTCCCATAGAAACAGAGTTTCTTCTTATGAGAATTATTTGGACGAATTAAATTTTGACCCCATTGACGATTGTCCTATGAGACTCTGTAATATTCCCAAGTTCGAAAGAAAGAACAAGGACTTAAATCTGGCTATAAATGTTTTGACTTTTAACGAAAAACCGTCTAAAACTCTAGATGATATAAACTATATCCCCCATCATCTGCATTTAGATATAATTCACCGCTCCAAGGGTACTGACGGCACACCTATTTATTTACTTCTTTTGGAGGAGGGTGATAATTATCACTATACAGCTGTTTTTGATTTAAATAAATTAATGAACTGCCATGCGACTACATCTTGCAATGTGCAAATCTCTGTTCATTGGTGTCCCCATTGTCTTAACGGCTTTAGATTAAAACCTGCAATTGACGCCCACGTTGCCTTGTGCAGTAAAAATCAAACAGGCACTACCCTTTATACTTTGCCTAAAAATAAATATTTAAAATTTACAAATTTCGCAAAATCCATTACCCCGCCATTCGTAATTTATGCGGATTTTGAGTCAATTTTACCACTGGATATAAGGCATCATCAAATACATATGCCGATAGCAGCAGGTCTATTATTAATAAATAATTATACAAACACCAAACAATATTATAATTTTATTGGCGATGATTGCCTTTTGGCGTTTTTAAAAAAGATTGATGAAATCGCTCTTTCGATTGTCTTGCCATATTATGAGGTTCATTGTCAAAAACCTATAGGACCACTATCTTTCAAGGAGGAACGAGAGTTCAAGGATTGTCGCACATGTTATCTGTGTAAAAAGTTTATTAGGGATAAAGTTAAGGGTCATTGTCATTTCTCAGGTAAGTATTTAGGGGCTGCTTGTATGAAGTGTAATGTTTCTCGACGAATCCAGAAACAATTACCTGTGGTTTTCCATAATTTGAAGGGATATGATCTCCATCATATTTTAAAGTATGGTCTAAATAATTTTTCTTCTTGGGAATTAAATATTATTCCGACCACTACCGAAAAATTTATCTCCCTCATCGCATACATTAATAAATTGCCTGTTCGTTTTATAGACAGCATGCAATTTATTAATTCATCTTTAGCAAAAGCGGTTAAGACACTTACTGATTTGCCTTTAACTGATTCTGTTTTTGATGGTGCAATTGTTAGAGCCAAGGTTATTTTCCCATATGACTTTGCGAAATCTCTTGAGGTTCTTGAATCGACGACTGAATTGCCTCCTATTTGGGGTTCTGTATCTGCTGATGAATATGCTACAGCCGAACAAATTTGGACACAGCAAAATTGCGAGACAATGCTAGATTACATGCTAACCTACTTAAAATTAGACGTATTCCTTCTTGCAGATTATTTTCAGCAATTTCGCGCAAAAGCAATTGCTTATAATACTCTAGAACCTCTTAATTTTTATGGAATTCCTGATATGTCATGGGCGTCAGCTCTCATGACATTACAGGAACCCATAGAACTTTTGCAGGACATGGAAATGTTTAATTTCTATGAGGGAGGAATACGGGGTGGGTTAACGTTTGTTAACAAACATTATGTCGCAAGTTCTGAGGATACAGAACTCTTGTATATAGATATAAATAATTTATATGGTTGGGCACTTAGCCAATATCTTCCGTATGCTGATTTTGTTTGGGTGTATGATGGTTTGGATAATATTTTGAGTGAATGTGCGAATGTTGTGGATATCGAAATCCTTCCATATGGATATACTATGGAAGTTGATATTGAGATTCCAGATTATTTACATAATTTTTTGAATGATTTTCCGATTGGGCCGGAAAAGATGTGTCCACCGAATTCTAAAGTTGAGAAGTTGATGCTCACGCATTGGCCAAAAAAGAACCATGTTCTTCATTGGCGACTTCTCAGGCTTTATCTTTCTCTCGGTGTGAAGGTTGTTAAAGTTCATCGCGCAATTAAATTCAAGCAAGCACCTATATTTCATGCATACATAGACAAAAACACAAAATTAAGAGCTCAAAGTACTAGCGAGCTAAATAGGGACTTGTTTAAACTTTATAATAATAGTTTGTAAGGAAAGTCAGTCGAAAACCTTAAAAAACGGATGAATTTGAGGCTATGCAATTCTGATGAAAAGATGATTGTATATGCCTCAAAACCGACTTTCAGAAAATCTATCATAATTGATGATAATCTGATTGCTACTCATCTGAATAAGGATTCGATATGTTTAGACAGGCCTAGTTATATCGGACAAACAGTTCTAGACCTGTCTAAACTTAGAATGTACGAACTACAATATAAAGAGCTAGCGAAATAAATATCGTTGCCGGCGACACTGATTCGTTTTTCCTTGAGGTTAAGAACTGTAGGCTAGACACTCTTTTGCCGGTAATGATAAGAGACAGCCTTTTAGATACATCGAATTACGACCCAGCACATCCCTTATACTCGAGGAAATTAGATTCCGTTATCGGAAAATTTAAAGATGAAAGTAAAGGTCTCGGGTATAAGGAGTGGGTTTTCTTAAGACCCAAGTGCTATAGTCTTTTAGGGACAAAAGATTCGATGAGAGCTAAGGGGGTGAAGTTGTTGGGTACAGAGATTGATCACCAGTCATATTTAGACTGTTTTGAAAATGACACTATATTTACGATGCCTCAAACTAGGATAGGAACGCGGAACCACCAATTATTCACATTTAAAAATAATAAAATTGCGCTTACCAATAACGACGATAAGCGTAATTGGGTGGGGAAAAATACCAGTCTCGCATTTGGGCACTATTTAGGATTTGATCAAGTATCTCCAAGCTATCAAGGAACTCACAGTCCAAGCTATGACAGCTCCTGCTCATATTTCAGTAGAGACATCGATGATATACTTTTATCTGATTAATTTTTTCAAATAAAATGTATTTTACGATTTATTAGTTATTAATTTAACAATTTGTGTTAATGTATTAATAACAATTTATTTAGAGTTTTTATGAAAATTGGGTCTAGAAAAACATGATGTTGATAATAATTTATTTAGAGTTTTTATTTATTTTATAATTAATAATTTTTATTTTATGAAAAAATCGAGAGAGAAAAATGGATCGAGAAAACTTGATTTATTGATAATAATATTAACAATTTGGTCTTTGTTTGTTGATAATAATATGTTTTATTTGTATTATTTGTTTTTATTGTTAATAATAATTTTATTAGTATTAATTTAGTAATAATGTGTTTTGTTAGTGTTGGTAATAATAGTTTTATTTTTGTTGTTAGTTTTATTTTGGTAATAATGTGTTTTATTTGTTTTTTATTAATAATAGTAATAATATTAATAATAATAATCATAATATTAATAATAATGTGTTTTATTTGTTTTTTATTAATAAGAGTAATAATAGTAATAGTAATAAAAATAATAATGTGTTTTATTTGTATATAGTTTTTATTAATTATAGTAATAATATTAATAATAATAATAATAATATTAATATTAATTATAGTAATAATAATATTAATAATAATAATAAAAATAGTAATAATAATAATAGTAATAATAATAATAAAAATAATAATAATAATAATAATGAAAATAATATATATATATATATATATATATATATATATATATATACTATTTATAAAAGTAAGTAGTACAATAATAAAAATAATCATTGTAATAATAGTAATAATAATAACAAAAATAATATATACATATACTACTTATAAAAGTAAGTAGTACAATAATAAAAATAATAATAATTTTAAAAATAATAATATTTATAAAATAATAATAATAATATTTTTAAAAATATTTACAAAATATATACTACTTATAAAAGTAAGTAGATATATTATAATTAAAAAATGATTAACAAATCCGTGACCTTGAAAATTTTTTGAATGACCTTGAAAATATATGTACTTTTCAACATAGAAAAAATTTTGAAAAAAAAAATTGAATGACCTTGACCTACTTTTAAATGACCTTGAAAAAATTTGTACTTTTCAACATAGAAAAAATTTTGAAAAAAATATTATTTAAATATTATTTAAAAACATTATTTTTCCTGATTTTAGTCGTTCGGATTAATCTTTTTCCGATGGCTATTCATTTTAACTGTTGCAACGATTTCGCAATTTTCCCCGCTACCCTTTCCCTCTCTTTGTCCTTAAGATCTATGTATGTTCATATTATATTTGATGAGGGCCCACTGGACTACTCAGTGTTAGTGATTTTGAGCCGATTGTTGGTTAATATTTTATGTCGATTTTATAGAGAACGAGTGATGAAGGAGCAGCTAACAGACTGCCACTCAACTTTCCCATTCCCCTTATAGTGGGTAGTATTGACGTTTAGGTCCTGAGTTATTCACGCCGCAACCTTCACGGACACAGGCTATTGGCGGATGAACCGCATTTACACAGCCTGAATTGTTGTGTAGATTTTGCTTTCTTGTGGTGCGTGAGTGGCTGTGGGCCGAAAAAAGAAATAAATAAATTTTACCACAGTAGTTGAAATAAAAGCTTCGATGCATAAAGATTGTTGGCATTAAATTTTTATTTGGCATACTACATCGTCCATAAATTCATTTGGTCAAATACGACAATGGGAATTCATAAAAATCGCCGTGAACTAATCATTAATTCATCCGGCATTAATTCACAAAATCATAATAAGTATTTCATCAATTCATCTGACATTAGTCACAATATCATAATAAGCATTTCATCAATTCATCTGGCATTAGTTCACAATCGATAATCGCACGCTAGCTGTCAGCCGTCGTGCTTAGACACAACACTTACCACGGTTTTCAGCTAGTTGTACACACCAATGAAAAATAAGATTTTAAATCAATACTGAAAAATAAGATTAAGATCTGTCGAAACACATCAGTATATATACCTATAATTTGGCCTTAACCTTGCGTGTTATTTTTATTGAGATTAAACAAATTTGACCTTGAAATTATTTGTGTTATCTAAATTAAATTTTTAATTATTTTCTTAATTTAAATTGGTAATTTATTTTTAACATTTTTAATTAAATTTATTCAGCCAAAAATATTTTATTTTTATTCATTTAATTTATTAATTTTTACTTTTATATAAATGGTCATTTTACGGTCAAATTTTCTTGTTATTATGATATTTTTTATGTAAATTTCGTGCGGTTCTTGATGCATTTTGTATTTATTTTATTTTATTTTTATGTTTTTTGATTTTATATTTATTTATGTTCTCTCATATCTTAAAGTGCTTAGTTGGTGTTGTATATTGTATTTTAAGTTATCTTGGTGCTGGGTTTTCGTGCTGTATTACTGATGTATTTAAACAATTTTCAAGGCCGTTTGTGTTCTGGCCCAACATAAAACATTCCAGGGCCTGTAAAATTGCGACCCGCAATTTCTAAAAGATTTAAGCTATGAACTATACAGAGTTTACATTTTACATTCAATTGGGTCTACGATCTATATGGTCGTGACCTCAAAACCCACATGCATAAAAATAATCATACAGTATACATCAATATATGAATTACAAGATGAAGTGAAATAGGACATACAGTCCGGTTATGATCACACCTAAAGAATAGTTAATAGTCTAAGAATCATTAGTTCATTGTTAATCATGAATTCGGTATTCTGTCATTTAGGTATTCATCTCGCTAATGCCTTGGGTTTCTTTGGTTTCTGATTGATTACTTTCTTTAGCAGGTTCTGATTTTGACGATTCGATATCTGTTAACGGTTTAGCTTTGAGAATCCGTTTAGTCTGAGGAATTGACTTTATTTGATATAGGACTGATTAGATATCGATTGTTTGGAAGATTGGCGGGCGTAGTGAATCTCAGATAAAAGAATAGAAAGAATGATTCGTTCAAGACTCCTTTTTTGATGGTGTATATGGGGTTTTGGGTTGTGAATAGATATTCTTGCTTTTGGTTGTTGACTTTTTAGCATCTTGAAACTGGGTGAAGTTCAACTGGGTTCTGTGGATAGAGGACCCGTTATCATATTATCTCGTCTCGATTGTTTGATGATAATTGATCGGTTCGGGATTATCCATGATTCTTTGAGGTTGGTTTGGGTTACTTCTTTTGGTTATCGATTAGAGCTATTTGTTCTCGATTTTCGGTTCTTTTCAGTTATTTTGTAGGGTTTCTAAAAAGCATCCATGATTCCTTTTCTATTGACTTTCGGATTTGATTTTCTAGAGTTCTGAGGGTTTGAACGATCTGTCTAAGTTTGGGCTTCGTTCACTTTGATTATTAGTATATTGTTTTAAGCTTTAGGACATTGGGTATATTAGAAGTTGGTCCGTTGATAATTGGTATTCCTTGAGTTCCTGCATATCTCGTCATATTTGTTAGAGGTAACTTTGCAGTTGTGGGGTTTTTCGACATCTTTCTAAGGGACGCTAGGTTGTATATATGGGTTTATTACTGCTATCTTCCTTCTCATCGCCAATTTCATGCTTTTCTTGTTTTTGTAACAATTATGGGTTTGTGATGATTATTTACAATTGCTTGACTATTTACAACAAATTTCGAGCTATTTTCATAGGATTCGTTATCATTCCTCTTGATTTTAGGTAGTTGTTTGACTTTCTGTTTTTCTTTCTTCTTTATCTCTGTTGCCTTTATTATCACATCTGGTTTTTCGTTTCTGTGATTGGTATTAACTTTATTTTGGTATCGCTTATTTTCTTTGTTTGCCTTTACTACAATTTGCAAGATTCTTTCGATACTCCATTTTGATTAAGTTCATTTGTTAGTTCAGTCTCATCATCTTTTGTCGTTCTTGGCATTATCTTTTGCATTCTCTCTTTATTGATTCGATTTGTTTTTCTTGTTATCTGGTTTTCGATTGTTGAGTTGTTTTGATTTGTTCTCTGGTCCTTTCTTTATTCGTATTCGTTGTTAAACGTCAGTCTTGTTTGGATTACTATTTCATGATATCCATTATTTGTTTCGTTTGGCTTTAGTTGGTTGTTATTCTTGTTCCATTCCTTGCTCTATTTTTAGTCTTTTCCTTATCTTTTCGCATTCTTTTAGTTTTGTATATTGAACTTTACTGGTTCTAATTCTTTGTCATTTTCGTTCTTCCGTTTAACTCAATGACCACAAATTTTGTTTCTCAGTTAGCTGCCTTTTGTTGATATTCATCAGTATTGCATTAATTGATTCTGTTTTTTGTCAAATTATTCTCCATCGTCTTTTTTATTGACTGACTTGATATTTCATCTATTTCCCCATTGCTTTCGTTTATTTTGGTAATTTCTTTACTAATTTGCTGCTTTATCTTGCTCCGATCGTGAATTTGTTTTCGTTGTTCCTCATTTTCGTATCTCATCTGATTGTACTGGATTTTTCAAGTTTTAATTTGCTCTCCAAGTCTACTCTTGTTTCTGATTTCCTTGACGGCTTCGGTATCTCTTAGTCGGTTTATTTCAATTTCTGATCCCGATCTGATCCTTGGTTTAAACTCGTTTATTTAACTAAGATTTACTGCTTGATATACTTGATTAGCTTCCAATTGATTTGTTTCTCAATTTTAACGTAATATCGCATCACTTGTCTTTCTCATTCCGATTTATTCTTTGTCACATAGTCTGATTTTTAATTTGTTTTCGCTCCTCGACTATAATATTTATATACTACTTTTATATATTATCGGATATTATTATATTCGTTCTATATAATATTTATACACTACTTTTATACATTACTATATAAACATGTTGGGTTTTGGATTATTTCAAGTCGGTTCTCTCTGACTCCTGGTGTTCTTTAAATTAAAACAATGAACGACCCAACGTATATTGAAACAACAGGTTCACAATTTATTATCACGCTACAATGACCAATCAAAGTTTATACGATTCTCTGCTCGGCGTTGATGCTTTGCAAACAAACAATATTCACCTTTTGATCCTTTAGTTCTGTTGACTCTCGTTTTCCTCGGTTTCTGTTTGGTTTGATCCCTTTTCGCCTTTCCGTATTCTTAATTCTATTTCTTCTTTTCCCTACTTCCCTAATTCGTTTACCACTTTTCCTACAGTCTGATTCTTCGAACCCTAACTGAGGCAGAATGCCGATTTTCTCTGATTTTCCCTTTGCTTATATACTCCTCGAAATCAGGATGACAAATGGTTATTGCCGAGCCAATCTTTCGTTTGACATTTTCTCCTACGTGTTTGCTTCGGCTGTCATCCATAATGGTCCAACGAATCCAGATAATTAATGGCCCTACCGGTCTTCCTACGCGTGCTATCTTCTCCTTACTCTTTTCCCATTAATCATTGTGTCAAGCTAATGGGCCCAAATCTTCCTTTTGTTTGCCTTTCTTCTTGTTTACCCAGCTCGGGTTTCCTTCATCTCTCGGGTTCTCCATTGGCTCGGGTTTCCCATTAGCTCGGGTTTTCCATTAGCCAATTAATTAATTAATTAACGTTTTCGGTTTTCATACATTTGAATGTTTTTCAACCCTTTCTAACCCTTTTCTGATAAATCCCTAACCGTCATTTGTTGACCATTAGCTAATCTATAACTGTCCCGTTTTTCCCATTCGATTTCGATGATTTTTCCATTTATTGATTTTTCTCGGATTTCCGGATTCTCGCCTTTCGTAATTGCTTTTTGCATTTTCTAATACTGTTTCCATCGCACTTTCATTTACTATTAATTCTGTGCACGATCCCGCTTTTATTTGCCTTTTTTCTTCGCTTACTTTCCATTTGAATTATTATCCTAAATTTTATTTAAATTTTTAATTTTAATTTACAGACCTCAACATATCTCCCCCCTTAAAAAATTTTTTCGTCCTCGAAATCTATGTTTTGCTGTGATTATGTATTATTATTATTATTAATATTACCCTTATTATTATTATTACTATTTATCCGAATTATTACTTCAAAAAATATTCTCCAAACAAATATTTCCCCAATATCTTCAGGTAATTTATAGTAAATCAAATAAATTGCAATAATCGACTTTCAAAATTCATTTTCCAAAAGACCTATTAATTTCCCATTTGCATTTGTTGATATTCCCGTAGCCAAAACGTCACTCTGAAATGGATCCACGGTCCAATTCTTATTTGCGCAATTGTTTTTATTTTATTTTTGTTTCACTGAAATAAAAATGTACTATCACAGTTTCATTTCATTTTTAGTAATACAGTTTTCAAAAGACTTATTTATGGTGTCGACTATAATTTGCCCCTTATTTTATAATACATTTTAAAATTATAAGTTTGATTTAAAATTTATAAATTAAAAATTTCAATCCTATAAGCTTTTTTTTTTTTTAAAAAAAAACCTTTTTATTTATTTATTTCCCCGGGCTTATTGTCAGAAATTTTTGGGAAAGAATTCCCAGAGTGAAACTGTTAGTATTCTTTTTGAACTCAAATTTCTAAAAGTTCCACTTGTTGATTAATCGATATTTAATTCTATGCGAATTTAATTCTTTTTTTTTTTTAATTTTTAACTAATTTATATTAGGAAACACGTTGAAATATTTTATTTTGCTTTAAAAATCAAAAATAATTTAAACATTCTAAAATTAAATTAAAACCTAAATAATTTAAATAAAATATACCATTTAATAATATATTGTTTCATTTAAATTATATATTAGTGTTATTAATTTTCAAAATCAAGAAAAACTTAAAATAAGGAAAAATAAAAACGAATTTATTAATAATAAATTGCTATCAATTTTCTGTAGTACCTTATCTAAAGAGACAAATTTATTCAAAAATAGAGAAACAGATAAGCTTCAGTACTCGTTTTATCGCAGCCGCGTATCAGTCAATAAAATCTATTATAATGTGTGCTGGCAATCATTACTCACAAAGAAGAATGATTAATTGTCTACAAATCTGGGAAATTTTATTGGAAGTCATTCCTTAATTATCGATTTGGATTTTTAATGGGAAAATCATTTCAACAAAATAATGTAAGTGATTTGTAAATTGTATAAATAGAATTAAAATTTTAAAAAATATTATTAAATTCATCCCTATCAATTTTTTTATTTTTTAAATAAAAATTCCTCCATAAAATGATTATATTTTCTGAATCGGATTCATTTTATTGCTTGTTTGTGTGTTGGTTTTATTATAGGAATTGTGTGTGCTGTGTTTGTATGTTTTATTTAGTTTTTCAATCCTATTTTGAAACCGACAATAATTTGTTTGATAGAACTGCTAATGAATTCACCCAATAAGCTGATGTGTTTCTTATACATGGTTTAATATAAATGATTGGGGTTGTCTTGTTTTCATTATATGTGGTTTCTATCGAATGAAACCTGGTCGTCAGCTTTATCATTTTTATTATTATTGGGAAATTTTTGATTAATGTCATGAAATTGATATTGTCAGAAATTTATCCTTATCGGCCAAAGAATTCATATAAAAAGAATAGATTTAATTATATTTTGCTTTTTACTTCAATTGTCGGATATTACTAGATATAATGCCAATGAAACAAATCACCTCATCTTTTACTAGTTTATTTATTTTTTCAATGATTCTTGTGCTCATCAACCTAATTTTCGCAGAAACGACAGATCCCTTGGTAAGTGTAAACATAAACAAAATGTATCTATAATTTATATTTTCATAATATATGTACATAAGTAGTTTTAATTTGTTTCATTCAGAAAATATTGAATAAAAATGTATTCGAATAATTTTATAATTTTATTTTAATGGGGTAATTTTTTTTTTTTTTTTCGGATTTTTTTTTTTTAAATATTTTATTACAAATTTAATTTAAAACCCAAAAATTAACTATTTGTTTTAAACTTTTAAACTAGAATATCAAATTTTAGGCAACACTTTCTTTTAATGAAATTATGAATGAGGAATTTTTTGTTTTATATTTGTTTTCTATTTTTAGAAAAGGTTTGAACAAGAAGATTGGGAAAAATTTAATATTATTAGCAGAAGAATTCCTTATTTCAATGAATTATATGGACATCAACAAATTCACGATGGAAAACGATCTTTTTGTTGGACCATGTTTTGGATGATTTCAGTAAAAATAAATTTATTATACCGAATTTCAACCATTAAAGAACATCAGGCAGTGTGCCTAAACCTCATTAGGTTGTTTATTATAGATTATATGATTTTATTAATTTTATTATTTTTAGTTTAATCTAAATGAATTTTTAGGTATTTTAAATGCTTGGAATCACCTCACATCTGTAAAATTACTAAATTACAAAAAAATTGTTTTCAATCTTTTTCCTAAAACAATGTCAATATTATTGAAGCATTACACTATTTTGAATATTTGGAATTTTGTTTTTTTTTTTTTTTAATGTACCTTAATGATTGATAATCCCTTAATGAATGTTTCTATGTGTGCATTTTTTTATTATAAGGCAACTGTGATGTAGTGACAAGTCGAGCTTGTTTTTTTAATGAACTACTTCATTTTTTTTTCACTCTCATATAAATTTCTATAATAAATTTTAAAGATTGAAAATAGGAGCTCTTCTCCGAGTAAGTGTGTACGATTTGTTATAGAATTATTTTTCTTATATCATAGGATTTATCAAATTAATCTTAATGATTGAAAATTGGTGTAAAAAGTTAATCTCCCCCGCACCGACCGACTCATGATATCACTTTGTTTACTCAGCTTGATAAGGTATCTGCGATGAACATTAATATTCCGAATGAATTTTTTACTTATCCTGCGGTTTTTGACGTAGCCGATACTGATAGGCTCTATAATTAATTACCCTGTGGTTTCTTAACGTAGCCCGTGCTGATAAGCTTTCTAATTAATTACCCTTTGGTTTGTTAACGTAGCCCGTGCTGAAAAGCGTTCTATATAAGTGTCTGCTTTACCACTTTTCGTTAGTTTTGTCTTGCCAATCTTGAAGTAAGCATTTTATATTTTATTTTTCTTTTTCATATTTTTTTTTTGAATTTTAGTAACGCCATCCCTCAATTACTATGGACGTAAGTGATTACTTGTCTTTTGTTATTTTTTGTTTTTGTGACCATGCTGTCCTCAACTACCCTCATAGTAACCGAACACTTGCAATCGCTGTCCAGGGTAGCCAAACCCCGGTGATTGCAAGTGCTCGTGTTGCTTATTAAATTAACTTATTGATGCTTATTAAATTAACTTATTTACTGTTTAATTTTAGTTCGTTAATTTGTTTATGCAACTACCTATACCACACTCATGTGTTGGGTCATATATTTTTGATTTTCTGATTTTGTATTTATACTAAAAGCAAACCTCTAATTACAGCTACTCGTATTTTTCTGACAATTTTAGCCGTATTTATACTTATTAATTTATTACGCAATTCTTAAAATCAATTACTTGCCTGCACTAATTATTTGTCGAGGGCGCCATGGTACGGAGTTTTACACAGTATTTATTTCATTTTTCTTTTCAACCCTTACTATTTTAGGTCCCAGAACCTAAGTTTGAGCATCTCGATGTTATGCAATGGTTATTTGACTGCCATACTACCAGGTTTTTTTTAATTTCTTTTTCAGGGTCCCTTTGCCACCGCGCCGAAAGGGATTGAAACGTACCTTTGCCTGTGTGGATACAGGCAGTAGGTTTGAAAGACGCCCGCCTTGCAATGTACGCAGGGAATGGGACTGTGGCATCCAAAGTCCCGTTCTGTTGGACTCTGATGACGAATAAAAACGAATAAAACTTTGAATAAATGTTCAGCATACCTTTGTTTTTAATTTATGTCAGAAAGTGTGGGGTAATTGTGTCCCTCTTCGCGATTAGTCTTTGTTACTACTAATGTAAAATTATTCCTTACTTATTTATAATTTTGTTCTCTCGCCCCAGTAGGTTACCTACCCATTGTTATATAGTTATGCTAATTCATTCATTACTACTCAGCCCTTTAATATTATTTATTTCTAATGTTCATTTAAGGTTTCATTTCATTATTTGCAACATTTATTTGAGTTATTCTATTTGCTTTTGTTCATTTTTTATCTATTATTCATTTATTTAATTTATCACTTTTTTAATTATTTATTTATATCAATTTGTCTATTCATTTGATTATTTACTTGGTAATTTACTTATATTTATTTACTATTATTTTTTTTTCTCGAGGACGAAAAAACACTAACTGGGTCCGTTTAAATAATTTTTTTTTTTAGTCTAATTGATTTATCTCACCATCGTCTTCCGATTCCTCTATTTCTTCTACTCTCATTCGAAACATCGCGAAATCGGCCTCGTGTTGAAACAATAAGATTTCCAAACGGTCCAACCGCCTTTTCAGACGGAAGTTTTCTTCCTCCAAATCTGTTATTCTGCCCTGCATGCTACGAAACTTTTGCTTTAGTTCTTGCGTACTTGTTTTACACTCTTTGCATGACATCTCCGAGGCTTCTTGCATTCTCTGAAATTAAATGATAGTAATTTTTTTTTGTATCACTCTTTATTCGCAAAGCATCAACACCTCGCTTCGAATCTCAAACAAATTACACCGTTCATCCTATGGTACTTATAAAACATGCACATTGTTAATATAAATGTAATATATTTTATACTCTATTCATGCAGATCACAATTTATAGTCTTGTCTCATAATATGAATATGATGGTGGTTGAAGGATAGTTAGTTGTCTCTCCTTTACACATATCAAAATGGTGATGATTATGAATGTTATTGATAAGATGAGAAAACCTGTTATTAAAATGTAAATGAGATATTCACAATAGTTGACTGTCAAATCCGAATTTATCATCATTAGTTTATTTGAGTTAGGTTTTGTCGTCTCTTGGGTCGGTAATTGAAAAAGGTGATGTGGTTGTATCTGATTTTCGTTTCGATTCATTGATTGTCTTGACTTCCACGAAAACTGTTTGCCATCCGCCTGGTTCGGTTATCCATCGCTGATATTTAACTGTTAATTCCCATGCCGTCTCTAAATCAGAAGTGTAAAGTGTAAAAAAATGATTACCGGCATCTAATATAGTCAGGGTTTTTTGTTTGTAGATAATAACAACTCTTTCATCATTTCCTGATTTTCTATATATCGTTACCGGTCCATTTCCAACACTCAGGGTTATACGATTTGACTCGTCTCTGAGATAGATAGACTGGGTCTCACTCTTCAATCGTGACCATTGGTTTCTCACTACCGTTCCATTTTCGAGGCATATGTTCTCGTAGTAGTTTGCATTGACTGAATAATTTTGATTCATTTTCAATTTCTCGTAGCGGATAACTGATTTTCGCGAGTTAAGGGTGTCGACATTTAACCCTTGAAATGTGATTCGCACTTTCACCAAGTCCACTGGCTTCCAATATATATTGATTCCATTTATCTCTGGTTCTATTTCGATCAAGTTTCGCATCTCTTTTGTGTCACTTCTATCGGAATTTGCGTGTACCACTTTGACATGTTCTGTCTCAACAGCCATTGGTATTTGAAATTTGGCTTTAACTTTCGTACCGCAAATATATCTTTATCATAATTCAGTTCTACCACTGGTGCCGTATTGTCTAGTAAATCAATAATTTCTATTTGGTCTGCGATCTCGCATTTACAGCTCCATACTATATTTGTTAGAGTGGAATATATATGTATTTTCTCCATTCCTCGGATTTTGCTTACCGCATATGGTAAGTCAATCTTTTTGCCGCTCGCAACTGTTACTAACATCAGCATTATTGCTACATATAATATCTTATTGATGTAGCTGACTGGTGTTGGATTTTTCGTGAATTTCTGTTTCAATTTTGTTTGACCCGTTACTTTATTCTGCTTGGACCTTAAGGGTATCTAGATTCATCTTCCTCTGGCACTAGTTTACATCGATTTGCATGCACAATCATCGGGTTAGCCTTTTTACTCCTGAATGGTAATAACTTCAAATTGGTTTCGGTGGTGTCGCACACTTTGTAGGGTCCTTTAAATGGTCTTTGCAATTTAGGCGATAAACCTTTGAGAGGTTCCGGCCTGTTCAGATACACTAGATCTCCAATCTTTATGCCATGCGCATGTGCTTTTTTATCGTAGGTTTCTTTATATTTCTCTTGGTTATGCTTTATTGTCAAACCGGCTTTAGTCCATACTGACTGCATTTTTTCTTGCATCAATGCTTTATAATCGGGTATCTCCATATATTGAGAAATTGGTGGTTGGAATTTGAGATCAATCGGCATATTATTTTTCCTTAAATACATCAAGTAAAAAGGGGTCTCTCCTGTACTTTGATTTACTGCATTTCTGTAGGCAAATAGACACGGCTTTATGAAGTCGTCCCAATCTTTCTGTTTTCGATTCACATATGACGAGATCATATTTATCAGTGTCCCATTAAATCGTTCCACTAATCCATCCGTTTGTGGATGATATGGTGACGTATTCAATTTCCAAATTCCAAATAGGTCTGTGATTGATTTGAACATTTCGCTTTGAAAGTTCTTTCCTTGATCAGTTAACAATTTCTTTGGAGTACCATAGCGAAATATTATGTTTTCCACAAATATTCTAGCAATCGTGTCTGCTTTTTGGTTTGGAATAGCGTATGCTTCTGGCCATTTGGTAAAATAGTCACAAAAAACAACAATGTATTTGTTTCCTTTTGTTGTTTCCGGTAATGGTCCCAGAATATCCATTGCCGTCATCTCCATTGGTGCTGCGGGTACTGGCATCGGTTTTAATGGTACTTTAATCTTTTTACCAGTATTTCTGCGGGTGATGCATACTTTGCAACTGTTACACCAATTTTTCACGTCTTGTTCCATTGTTGGCCAAAAGTATTTCAATTTTAATCTCGATAGCGTCTTGCGCGTTGACAAATGACCTCCCAACGCTCCATCATGATACTGCATCAGTAATGCGTCTCTGTGCTTGGCTGGTATAATAATTAATGCTTCCCCATTTTTCCAAAATTTAAGTATTCCATTATGAATTACATATTTGCTGTTTGCATCTGTAAGTCGTTTCCAGTCTTGTTCTTTTCTTATTTTGACCGCTTGTTCCATAAATTGTTTAATTCACTATCGTTTTCCTGATCATTTTGAAGTTCAGACATATTATTAACAGCTTTGATTGCAACGAATATAGTACCTTCCACTTTTTCAGGTGTTCCCTCACTATTATTTTCTGGGATTCTTGACATTGCATCTGCGTTCGCGTTAGCTTTACCTGTCCGATATTTAATCTCAAAGTCGTATTCTTGGAGGGCAATCGACCATCGTATTAATTTACTGGCTGAATCTCTGTGTTTCATTAACCACTGTAATGGATTATGATCTGTATAAACAGTAAATTTTCTGCCCAATAAATATTGTCTAAAAGTAGTAATTCCATACACTAACGCTAACGTTTCCTTTTCAATCGTTGAGTAGTTTTTCTCGTGAGGCCTCAGTGATCGGCTTGCATAGGCTATTACGTGGTCCTTTTCACCTTCAAATTTTTGTCCTAACACCGCACCCAATGCAACGTTGCTTGCATCCGTCATCAAGATAAATTGTTTTGTAAAATCTGGACATCTTAATATAGGAGTTGTTACTAATTTCTCTTTTAATGTATTGAAAGCGTTTTGTTGCATTTGTCCCCAAATAAATTTATTGTTTTCTTTAGTAACGTATTCAATGGTTGTGCGATGTGAGAGAAATCTTTTATAAATTTTCTGTAATAGCTCGCCAAACCTAAAAATTGTCTAACCTCATCGGCATCTTTTGGTACTGGGTACTCTTCCACTTTTTTGATGTTATCTGGATTAGTTTGTAACCCTCGCCGTGATATTATATGTCCTACATAAATCACTTCTGCTTTGCCCCATTCACATTTCGATGGTTTGATTTTTAATTTTGCACTTTTGAGCCGTTTAAATACAGTTTCTACATCTTTCAAGTGTTCATCGAACTCATTTGAAAATATTATTATATCGTCGATATATACCAATGCATGTCGAATACCTCGTAACACATAATTCATTCCTCGTTGGAATGTAGCTGGGCTCCTGTTAATCCAAATGGTAACACATTGAACTCATACAGTCCTTTGCCATCCGAGAACGCCGTCTTTCCTCTATCTTCCTCTTTTACCCTAAATTGATTGTACCCTTTGTTTAAATCAATAACTGTGAAATATCGTGCCTCTCCCATTTGATCGAACATTTCTTGGGGTACTGGAATTGGATAAGTGTCTTTCCTCGTAACTTGATTTAGCTTCCGATAATCTACGCAAAATCGTAAGTCTCCATCTTTTTTCTTAACTATCACTATTGATGAGGAGAATGGTGACGCACTATCTCGAATTATTCCAAATTCCTTCATTGCTGTAATCTGTCTATCACTTTCATCTTGATGAACGTAGGGGATTCTGTATGGCTTTATTTTATTGGAGTCTCGTCTAATAACGGTATTTCATGCTCAATTACATTGGTTAGACCTAAATCATATTCGTGTTTGGCAAAGATATCTCGGTATTTTCTCAGCAGTTTTGTGAATTCCTTTTTCTGCATCTCATTTAAATCATTGCTTACCACTTCAGGCTCCTTGTACACCTTGACGTTTCTTGGTATTTTACAATTTGTTTCAACAGACATTTTCGATAATTTTCCCAATTTTGTTTTTGGGTGTAGCTGAACCGGTTTCTTACTGCTATTCGTTATATGGACTGGTACTATCTGATTTTCCACTTTGACAACTTCGTCACATATCGGTAAATCATATTTTTCGACTAGCGTTTGATTTGGTTCGAATATAAAATCACCATTATCCACACTCATGGTATTTGCACAATATACCATCTCCGATTGTGGTGGTATCGTCAATGTCTGATTCACGAACACTTCACCTGCCCTGTGAATTATTTTTCCTGTTTCTCCTGCTATCAAATTACCTGTCTTTAAATCAAGTGAGACTCCGTCCAGCTGCTCTAATATATCCATACCGATCAGACATCGTACTGGGCTTCCCTTCATTATGAGCGCATTGTGCGCTATTATTCGGTCTCCAATATGGAATATGACGTTAAGTTGTCCAATTATGTTTAATTCATTTTTTGATAATGACCTCACTATTTCGTCTGTAGCTTTATTTGCATTTCTCCTTCACGTCTAATACATTTTCCGATATTATTGTGTGACTAGATCCCGAATCAACCAAAGCTTCTACTTTATGTTTGTTCATTTGTATAAATATTCGGGGTTGCTTTCCTCTTTTTGTTAATGTCATCATTGAGTAGTTGCATGGTAAGCCTAACATATTCTTTCTCTCGATCTCTGCGCTAGAAGGCTCGATTCTCTCTCCTACCATTCCTTCACATTGTAATGCGATATTTTCTACTGGTTTCATCTCTCGTAATCGATCAACTGGATATACTGGTGCTGGTTGCATAAACGATTTTGGTATACACAATTTTGTAAACGTGTCTACGCTACTCGCATTTAACAGTGGCTCTTTTAAGATTTGATAGGTTCTCAACGCTTCTTTATTCATTCCACTTAGTTCTTGATTGTCAACATATAACGGTGCACTATCACCCTCGTTGTCATTGTCATTATTCTCGTCCCTTGAAGGGGTTGTACTAGCGTAGCTCACCTTTCTCTTCTTTAATATTCGCGCTTTGAGTATCTCCAACTCCTGATATTGATGATGAGTAATGAAGAATCTAGCCAATAATGGTATGCAACCAATTACTAATTTCCACGACCAACCTGTGATCGCGTATAATCTGTGTGTTGATAGGAACTGCGATATTATTACTTTGATTACAACACATATTACATAAATTCCAATCAATCCGGCACACGCTTGTCCAATGAACATAAACTTTCCCCAGATCTTTTTCATTGTATTATACGTCGCTTTCTTGTAATGATCTGGAGTTAACAAATACTCGTAATTTACCTTCCCACTTCCGCTTGGGAGAATTGTATCTACCATCTCCATTATTACTCTTTCTTTCTTTGATGGAAATAACAAGTTTCTGCGGGCTTCCTCAATGTCTTCGTTCGAGTAAATTCCACTTTGCGATAATTTCTCTAATGACGTAAAATTTACCAGATATTGTAATTCTGTCAATTCTAAGTTTTCCGGTGTCTTTACTTCTCGATGATCTGGTAATGCAATCCAAGATTCTGGTGTTAGTCTGTATAGTGGTGCCAACAATCTATTACACTGTAATACTTTCGGTTTCACGTCCTCTTCCAGTAAGATTCGTGTTACAGGCTCCATAAATCGCAACTTTCCATTTAAATTCACTGGTAACTCGTTGGTGCATTGGTCATACTTTGTCAGTTTAACTGGTACCGCTTTACATTTATAGCTATATAGTGCTTCACCGAAAATTCTGGCAAACACCCCATTTTCTGCAATTAACATTGGTGCTACCAAATTAGGATTGGTTATAGCCATTGCCATCCGATTTCGGAGTATTTCTTTGTTGAGATTGCAATCATTTATAATAACTTCTCGGTACACATTTTCAACAGTATTTTGACCAAAGTGAAATAAATAATCTATTTTGTTATTAAAGTAATTTGTCAACTTGATATCTCCGGCATGTATGTTTGTTTGGGCCTCTATAATCATTTTCTGAGATACATATATACCTTTATAATTTGTCTCATAGACATTTTGTCCACACTTTGTTTTAGTTTCTTTTCTCAGGAATCGCATCCCGTCTTCCTCTGAGGTTGACATTAACACTGTTGGAGTATCTTTCATCCGTAGAGGTGTGATTCTTGTTGTTGTACTCGTTGCTGGATCCATTCTTATTTTCTCGGGCTTTTCCCTGATCTGTTCTCCCGTTATTTCTTTAAAACTCATTGACTTCAATTGCACTAAATTGCACTTTTTGGTATCGACATCGTACACCAAAATTGATTCTCCTGTCTGACAGCTAGATTGTTTCATGTTGCAGAATGGATGTGTTTGTAGTTTACCAGTATCATCATCAAATGATCCATCAAATTCTCTTAATTCTGACATGTACTCTTCTACAACCACGGCTTTGTCAATTATAGCATCGTCTACTTTGTATGGCTCTCCTTGGCAATCACCATTCGACTTTATTATCCCTCGCACGGTTACAGTCTCACGGATTTTGTGGTTAAGCTTTGCTTGTAGTTTGATATCTGCATTAATTTTCAACTGTCCTGTTTGAAAGGCTGCCAAACAATTCTCCGGAATTATTTCTATCGGTCTAGGTATCGATTGCATTTTCACCATCGATGAGTGGCTCCATTTTCCACAATAAAATACAAAAGTAGTTCGTTTCACTGTACACTCTCTCACCTTTGATCTTCGAAACCCCGATTCTTGATATACATGATATTTTACTGGATTTGTCACTTTAAATTTTACTGGATATGCATCCGAACACTCTGCTACGTTTACCAACGAGTATACTCTTCCCATTTCGGTTTGGGAGCAGTCATATGCCACCAATGAATTCGTCGTATTTATTATTCCCAATAACATAATAATAGAAATCATCAACCATGGAAATGCAAGTTTTCCCTTTTTCCTCACTGTCTCTGTTTTTGGGCTCTCAGCCTTTTGTATTAACTCTTCCCATCCGCCATTGTTTGCGATCCACTTCATCAAATATTTATTCGTCATTTCAGTAGCTTTCTTATCAATGATTTTGAATTGTCACTTTCCAGATACCCATAAGTACCAATCTCCAATATTATATAGGCTAGCACTGTCAATATTACATCTCGATCTAACTCAGTTCGTGTTAAGTCCTCAATTACTGCTTCCTCACAAAATTCCTTTTCTTCATAATTTCTTTTAATTATCGACGGTAATCTCCTCTTTAATTCCGTTGCCAATCTTTTACAACTCTTTTCTCCCCTCCGAAATATCATCTTCTGTTTCAGTTTCATCTAACAAATACAATTCCGTTACTAAACTTTTTAATATTCGCTCAGTTTCGCTTGATTCATCTAAACGCTCAGTTTCGCTTGATTCCTCTAAACTCAAAGATTCAATTTCCGCATCATTCTGTTTTATCCCACATATCGCAATGTCATTTTTCGTCTCAACAAAGTTCTCTTCACTTTTCATCTCATCTATGCTCGGTAGTATCCTATTATCGGTGCTCCTTTCCTCAACATCCCTTGTAACTTCATTTTCTGATCTCATTTCCTCATTTTCCATTGTTTCTAATCTCTGCAATTCATTAATTTCTTGATCAATTTCTCCTGGGTCATCTACAACTTCAGTTTTAATCTCTACATTATCATTGTCCACTTCCTCATACAGAGGCCAAAACGGTACTATTACTGCATCTTCTTCCATTTCACCACTTTGTTTTGTTGCGTACACATTATTAATACAATTTGGGTTACATCCGTAGTTTAACAAATATTCGTCATCATCCAATTCTCGTCCTTTGAACGTCAACACGATAATTCCGTCATTACCTAATATCTCCGCTGCTTTTTGTCGTATTTTCTTTGCTTTTACACTCCAATGTTCCTGATAACATTCAATCCTTTGATCCGCAATATTTAACGCTATTATCAAAGACTTCGCACTATCGTCTGCCGCCTCATAATCATGTCCTAGTTTTCGGATTACCTCTTTTAACTTTGCCTGATAACTCGTCGGTTTATTCGTATACGGTACGATGCATTCGAACAACCCTTCTTTCATGTCTCGATCCATTTCGATGCTCATTATGAAGTCGATACTCGCATTAATTTTATCTCTATTCCTGCATACAGGGTATCCTGTAAATCTGCTAGAATCTTTTCCCAATTTTGTCTGTCTGAATTCAAAGTATTAACAGCATTAACAACTTTTACTTTATTTTTCCAGCCTGGTATCAGACCGCAATCTACTAAGTACTCCTCGTCTTCCAGACATCGATTCTCAAATTTTAGTTGCACTTGCCATCCACTGTATTGACGCAGTATTCGCTCCTTTAGGTCTTTGATTTGTCCGTAGGCCTTTACACGGAATTGGCACTTCACATTATCAAGTCCCGTCGTTTCCACTATGATATCATCTAAATCCCTTGTTGACCGCAAAGCCTTGCCAAACTTTTGCATTTGCTTAAGTATCTCATCATCTCTGTTTCCTTTGAATAACTTTGCACATAAATTTATGGCTCTCTTTAGTTCGCTTTGGGTTAGTGACATCACACTGAGTTCTGCGATCCATCGTTTCAACTGGGAGTTGTCAGTTTCCATTTTCTCAAGCAATTTTTCAACTCGGGCTAACAGTGCAGTCGGATTCTCATCTGATGCGATCTTTCGCACTTTCGGGCAGGTTTTCCCTCACCTTCTGACACGGTTCTAATTATCATATGAGATTCAGTTTCTTCACCTGATTCGAATTTAGCCACTAGTTTGTTCAGCTTCTGTCGCATTTCTCGAAATTCCTTTTCCATTTTGTCTTGAAATTCCTCTCTCTGAGCATATGTCATGTTACTGGTGTTTGGCATATCTTCTTGGAATCTGATTGATTTCTTTAAAATAGGTCTGCTGAATCTCTCTGAGTTCCTTGGGCATGATCGCGCCATGTGGCCGTATCCCTTGCACGAATGACATTGTATCTGTCCATTTGTATTCACTTTGTCCCTTTGTGGTGAAGGTGACGCTGACGATGATCTTGATCTGGTAAAACAGTTTCTGCTAATATGCCCTTTCTTCCCGCATCGATAGCATTCGACATCACTGCTGATCCTTTTGTTTTCTGTGAATCTCTTGTTAGGGCTGGGATTTTTCCCATATTTGAACCAACATTGATTTGAGTAGTGTCCAGACTTTTTGCAATGTTCGCATTGAGGATTATTTACCTGTCCATTTGATTGTACACTCATCGCTGATCTACCGGCTTGAAATCTAGTATTTGGTCTTAAAATTGGACTACTGATTTGATTTATTTCTTTTCATCCCATGGTGCTCTCACAGGCGTAATTGACCGCTCACGTCTCTCCACATTAACTCCAAAAGCATCTGATCTTTTTGCACTTTTTAAATTCAGCTCTATCTTCATGGCTTTCTTCACGAGCTCATCGAAATTGGAAAAATCCACATAACATAGGGCCTTTTTGATTTCGGAGTGGACTCCGGTTATAAACTGATCTTCTAACAGCTCTTTAACCTGCTTGGCCATATCTACTTGATCGGGTTTGACTTCGAAGGCTTTATCTGCTAAAGTGGTCAGATGATAAGCAAACTCACTGACCGATTCATCTGGACCTTGAACTCGATTATAAAATTTCTGTCGCATGATTCTTTTGATATCTCCACCAACTAGTTTCAGTGCCATTGCATCCTTCAATTTTGTCCAATCATTGCCAACATTTCGTTTGTCGACTTGCTGCCAGGCTTCTCTTGCTGCACCCTTCAGATAGAGTGGGAATCTCTGAACCATAATGGCTTGTGTCCATCCGTATGCTGAGGCGTACATATAATAATCTCCCATGAAATCTGCAAATTCAACAGGGTCTCCCCCATATTGATTGACGGGTAATTTCTGACAACTTGCGAAATCAATCATCTCTCTATTGAGAGGCATAACAGCATTATCATTTGCCATTTGGACTTGTTTCTGACTTCTGAGGTTGTATCGGTTCACTTTGAGCTAAACTTCAAGCGTTAAACAATAATTTAAAATTACTTTTCAACTTCTTTTAAATCTCCCAATAATAGCCTTTTATAATCTCGTTAATACTATTTTCAAACTTCTAAGCCGACTTTCACTCACGTCAGTACTAATTCTTTTTATAATTCCTTTTTCACTAGCTTCCAATAATTTCCCTCCGACTTTCAATCACGTCGGTACTATTTTTTTCAATAATTATTTTTTCACTAACTTTCAATAATTTTCCGCCGACTTTCGATCACGTCGGTACTATTTTTTTCAATAATTATTTTTTCACTAACTTTCAATAATTTTCCGCCGACTTTCAATCACGTCGGGCTCACCAGAATATATGTTGGGTTTTGGATTATTTCAAGTCGGTTCTCTCTGACTCCTGGTGTTCTTTAAATTAAAACAATGAACGACCCAACGTATATTGAAACAACAGGTTCACAATTTATTATCACGCTACAATGACCAATCAAAGTTTATACGATTCTCTGCTCGGCGTTGATGCTTTGCAAACAAACAATATTCACCTTTTGATCCTTTAGTTCTGTTGACTCTCGTTTTCCTCGGTTTCTGTTTGGTTTGATCCCTTTTCGCCTTTCCGTATTCTTAATTCTATTTCTTCTTTTCCCTACTTCCCTAATTCGTTTACCACTTTTCCTACAGTCTGATTCTTTGAACCCTAACTGAGGCAGAATGCCGATTTTCTCTGATTTTCCCTTTGCTTATATACTCCTCGAAATCAGGATGACAAATGGTTATTGCCGAGCCAATCTTTCGTTTGACATTTTCTCCTACGTGTTTGCTTCGGCTGTCATCCATAATGGTCCAACGAATCCAGATAATTAATGGCCCTACCGGTCTTCCTACGCGTGCTATCTTCTCCTTACTCTTTTCCCATTAATCATTGTGTCAAGCTAATGGGCCCAAATCTTCCTTTTGTTTGCCTTTCTTCTTGTTTACCCAGCTCGGGTTTCCTTCATCTCTCGGGTTCTCCATTGGCTCGGGTTTCCCATTAGCTCGGGTTTTCCATTAGCCAATTAATTAATTAATTAACGTTTTCGGTTTTCATACATTTGAATGTTTTTCAACCCTTTCTAACCCTTTTCTGATAAATCCCTAACCGTCATCTTGTTGACCATTAGCTAATCTATAACTGTCCCGTTTTTCCCATTCGATTTCGATGATTTTTCCATTTATTGATTTTTCTCGGATTTCCGGATTCTCGCCTTTCGTAATTGCTTTTTGCATTTTCTAATACTGTTTCCATCGCACTTTCATTTACTATTAATTCTGTGCACGATCCCGCTTTTATTTGCCTTTTTTCTTCGCTTACTTTCCATTTGAATTATTATCCTAAATTTTATTTAAATTTTTAATTTTAATTTACAGACCTCAACAAACATATCTGTTATATACATTATATACACACTCCTGACTATGTATTACTTCATCGTCTCCAAAGGGTCTACGCGCAAAGTGCGTATCCCTCCGCATCTCTCGTCAGTTACATGATATATATCAATCTCGCTTGGCCGCTTGAGTGGTGCTATTAGTGATGCTGGTTGTCTTATTTCCTTGTATTCTACTGAAGTTTGATTTTTATTATTATCTCGGTTTTCTCCCTTTTCGTTATCATCTTCCTTTTTCCTGTCTTTGTTCTCATCGTCCTTTTGGTCCTGTTCTTTATTACATTGAGCCTTTTCAATCCTGTTGCCCTCGACACTTATTTCTTTGATTATCTCTTCATACATCTTTATTATCATTTTTCTTCCATTTCTGATGTCATCAATTTCTTGTTTACTACCACTAGATTTTCGTTGTATCTGGTGCCATTTTCCTACCAAGGTTTCTAATTCTTCCTTTCTGGACCCTATTCTCTCAGGCTCTCTTTTATTGTCCGTGAATTTTATTTCTCCTCTTTTTAACAGATCATTTATCGTCTTTGGTAATGCATACTCGGAATTTATTGCTCTTTTTAGTAATATATTTTCATTGCTTTCGAATTTGTTTAAGTCTATGATTTCGTTATCGGATTTTCTTTTTCTCCAATTGATCAGTTTTGCTGCTGCTTCATCATATCCTCTCTTGATTGCTCCAAGGATTGGGTTTAGATTTTGTCCTATTATATCGATGTCATCTTGAATTGCATTTATCGTAACGAAATCCATTGCTCTTGCTTCTCGCGACATCATAATATAATTTAACATCGTTTTTCCCTCATTGTCCTTCTCATTTAGAGTTGATCCTGTTTTTAATAACTCCCTCGGAATTTTCGTTGACGCATCTCTTGACACTGCAATCATCATGGGTGTTTGTCCTTTCTCATTTCTGATATTTGTATGTTGTCCACATTGGTTCATTGCCTCGATAATTTCCATCGTTCGTTCTTCGTTTTCGCTTTCTATGGCATGGTGCAATGGTGTATTACCCGCTATGTCAATTATTGTGAATAATATTCGCATTCTTTTCTTTAAGATGCTGATTTCTGCTGTTGACTTTAAGCCTTTTGCGTAGTTCGTAATCATCTTTGTTACTCCTTCTAATATCTTGGAGGTATTCTTGTTTCTGGTCCATTTCGGCATTATTTCCTTAGTTATTTTGATTATTGTTTCCATCTGTTTCCGGTAATTCAATCTAGCATGGCTAGTTGTGACTATAGTAACTTGTTTCGTCATGCCTAATAGGTTTTTCTGCCTTCCCGTTGTCATGTCTTTTCCTGGTTCGTAGCTTGATTCGACACTTGTATCATTCGCTGGCTTTATTCTGGTGTTAGTATTGATCTCCTCTGGTTTCCTATTACTCCCTCTCATTAGTCCCACTGTTCCGGATGGGTTCTGAGTTTGTTTGTTTGGACAATTCCGAGCCAAATGTCCCCATTTTAGACAGTTAAAACATGTTCCGCGTGTTTTGTGAAAAATGTTATTTACGTGGCCTCTCTTCCCGCATTGTTGGCATATTTGATGTCGATAGCAGTCGTTCTCTGCGTCTCAGGATTTTAGACATGTTTTACAATATTCTCTGATATTTACGTTGTTAGCTTTCTTATCAATTGTCCAGATATTTTCTTCGTTTGTTGTGGTTTTCCTAGTTGTGTTTTGTTGTGCATATCCATGCCGTATTGTAATTTTCCTTTCCACATGGGTTGTTTCGCTGAGTTCGTCAACTACATCTTTTTTTGTCTCGATTATCTATTCACTGACTGTTTTTGATCGGTCTTGTATATTTAGATTTCTTGCTTGTTGCTCTTGGATTCTCTTTTCGATTAGTTCTCCCTCTGAAATTTTATTAACCGTTAAAATATCTATTACCTCTTGTTCGATTGAAGTCACTCCTATTCCTATATTGTCCCCTGTTGTTGGTATAGATTTTGACTCCAATACTTTACTTTTAACATTTATTTGAGGTTCCTCTTTCTTAAACTTTTCATTATTGTTTAGCCCTTGTTGTAACATTTTAGTTTCGCTTTCCTTATCGGTTCTCTTTTCATTTTATGTAGTAGTACCCTCGTATTTTGATATTTTGTTTTTTGTTTTTCTGATATCTTTTTATCGCTGTTTTTGCTGCTTTTTCGTCGTCTATCATTCTCTTCTATGGTGAACTCTTGTATTATCTTTATTTTTCCTCGGTACTCAATTCTTGCTCTGATTTTATCTTGTCCTCTTGTGGTTCATCTTTCTTAATTACTTCTTTTTCTTTATCGTTATTTATTGTCATATCATCCTCGCTGTTGACAATACACTGCTCCGCAGTGTGGATTTCTTTTGTATTGACTATTCTGGAAATATTGCTTCTACTTGATATTTGATTTCTGTTCATCCGTCTTTGTCGAATTTCTTGGATTTCCTCTCTCTGTAATCTCTCTCATTCAATTTGTTGCTGTTCCGGATATTTTCTGGTCCATTGATATCGAACATCATTCATGTTTCTCCTCGTATTACTTCGTTGTATTTGATTGTTTGCGGCTATTCGTTGAATCATACCTCCTAATTGATCAATCTCTTGTCTTTGATTGCTTTGTGTACTTTGGCTATAATTGTTCGGTTTTGGTTGTCTCTATTTTCTCTCTATTGGACAATTTGCAGCTATATGTCCGTTTAGGTTGCAGTTGTAACAGGTTCTATTCTCGAATCTTGTGGTTGTCCTCATTATAGTAATATCTCTTAAATGTCTAATCTCTTGTGTTGGGTTATTTTGTGGACTTTTCTTGAATTGATATGGTTTTGTTGACTTTGCATCCTTCTCATTCGACAATTCTTTGACATTTGACTAGTTTGATCGCGATTAAAACAGGTTATCATTTCTTCTCCTACGTTCCGTGTAGGGTTCATTAATATTGGTTGTTTTTTGATACTTTCTGTACGAACTCTTCTATCACTTCTTTGGCAATTCCTTAATTGATAACCTCGGTCAGTTAGGGATCCTTCTTTTGAACAGATATTACATACTGAATTGTAGCTCGCGTTGTTAATCCCGAAATAATTATTATAATTTATAAATTTACCTCTACTGTCTTGAATCCTCTTAACTGGCATATCTCAAATTCGTGATGGTTTTTTAATGTATTGATTTGTTTGCGGGTAAATATCTTTCGTTTGTCTCGTTGTTTCCATCACTACTTTTATTGGTTCTGATACTTGATCGTTTACCTTGGTTTGATCATTTTCTCTTTCGACTCTTTCTTCAAGTGTGGTTAATATTTTCTCTTCCATTATGATTTCCGTTTTCCATGTTTCAGCTATTTTTGTTTCAACTGTTTTCATTTCCGCATTTCCGGTTTCTTTTTCGTCATCTAAATCTTCTTCGTTGCATTTTCTTTATGAATGTATCTCCTGTAAATTCTTCCTTGAACTCGAGTATATTGGTTCTTGCTTCCTCATTTCTGGTTCATCGCGTGTGATTTCGTACATTGTTGATTCTCTCAAATATATTTCTGTTTCATCAGTATTTTTACTTGGCAACTCTTGGTTAATTTCCTCTTTGAGTTTTTTCATCTCTTTACTTGTACTTGTTTTCAACTGAATTGCAATTTTTGGTTCGGGTGATTTCGCGTTATTTCCTTTGTCAGTTAACTTTTCATTTGATTTATCATATTCTTCGGCTTCTGTTTCCAAATTTTCTAATCTTGTTGTAATCATTGGTTCTACTGTCGCTACTGTATTAAGTTTTCTATCTGTTGCTGCTTTTCAATTTCTCTGACTTCCAATAAAATGGTCTATTTTCTTTATCCTTGTTGACGAAATGATGTATGACGAAACGGAAAACCTGAACGACAACTTTGTTTTAAAACATCCGTTTTTAAACATAATTCACAGGTCCAAAGTAACAGAGGGAACAGTTATTAATTTATTACTATTAAATAAAGGAGAAAATTATCATTATGTAGGAATAACATCGCTTAATAGGTTAATTAATTGTCGAAGTAAAATAATAATATATTACGAATTCAATCTTTATGGTGTCATAAATGTCTGAACGGTTTTAGAGATAAGGTGGCATTGGACAAACATGAGATATTATGTATGAGAAATCAGTTAGGGACAACTTTATATACTTTCCCAGAAATTAATTTTATTAAATTCCCCGACTTGTCCAAAGCCGTAACTCCACCATATGTTATATATTCAGATTTCGAATCTGTCTTGCCAAAAGACGACGTACACCATCAAATGCATTTACCCATTTCTGCCGGTCTTTTATTAATATATAATTTTGATGGGAGTACAATATATAAAGAATTTATAGGTGAAGATTGTGTGGAACAATTTTTAAAAGCAGTGGAAAAAATAGCAAAATATACAGTATTACGGTATTATTATAAAATGGGAAGACAAACAATTAAACAATTAACGAACCTACAACAGATTCAATTTGATACTTGTATACAGTGTTATCTTTGTTTGAAAGACATTGTTGATCCAGTGTGAGATCATGATCATTTTACTGGGGAATACTTGGGTGCTGCTTGCAATGACTGTAATATTAATAGAAAAATAAACAAAGTATTACCCATTGTTTTCCACAACTTAAAGGGATACAATATGCATCACATATTAAAATATGGTTTGAGTAAATTTAAAAATTGGGCTTTAGGATGTATCCCAATAACTGAAAAATTGATTTCATTAATTGCCCACTTGGGAAAAATTAGCGTGAGATTTATTGATTCTTATCAATTTGGAAACGACTCTTTAGCAAAAGCGGTTAAAACCTTTGAATAGATCTGTTTTTACGGGAACTATAGTTGATGAAAAGGGGATCTTTCCGTACAACTTTGCAACTAGTTTAGATGTTCTTCACGATACTTATGAGTTACCAGCGATTTGGAAAGGTGTCACTTAGGCTGAATATGAAAAAGCTCAGATAATTTGGGATGAAACTAATTGTAGGACTTTACTTGATTACATGAACGTTTATTTGAAACTCAATTGTTTTTTTGGCAGACTTTTTCGATAGCACACAATAGATTAGAGCCTTTAAATTATTTTGATATTCCTGGAATGTCTTGGTCTTCTGCTTTAATGTCGTTGGATGATCCTATTGAATTAATTACTGAAAATGATATGTTTAGCTTTTATAAGGGAGGTATTAGAGGAGGTCTTACTTTTGTTAATAAACACTATGTTAAAACTGATGAAAACACTGAGTTGCTTTATACGGTTGGGTTTTAAGTCAACCTTTACCTTGTGGTGAATTTAATTGGATAATTGATGGATTTGATTCAATAATATCTGATTGTTTGACTTTGAATCTTGAATCTTTGTCATATGGGTATACTCTTGAAGTTGATCTTTAGATTCCTTCTGAACTTCATGATAAGTTATACGACTTTCCTATTGCTACTGAGAAAATGAAACCTGAGGGTTCAAAGGTTGAAAAGTTGTTGCTGACTCACTATCCTAAAAATAACTATGTAATTCATTGGCGATTATTAAAATTATACTTGTCTCTTGGTGTTAAGGTTACTCATTTTAATCATGCAGTAAGATTCAAACAGTCTACTATTTTTAAAAACTACATTGATACCAATACAGAGTTAAGAGCAAAAAGTGCAAACACGCTAGATAAAAATTATTATAAGGTCTTAAATAATAGCTTGTATGGTAAAACAGTCGAAAACTTGAAAAAAAGAATAAATTTAAGATTATTTAATACAGAAAAGAAGATGATCACATATGGTTCCAAACCAACTTTTCAAAGAAGTATCAAAATTGCTGATGATTTAATTGCTGCTTTGTTAAATCCTGACTCGGTATGCTTAGATCGACCGAGTTATATAGGACAATCGATGCTTGACTTGTCGAAAATTCGGATGTACGAGCTTCAGTATAAGGACTTGGAAAAATATCGAGGACAATTTAATTGCGAGATTAATATAGTTGCTGGAGATACTGACTCTTTCTTCTTGGAGATTAAAAATTGTAAACTTAATTGTTAAGCTTTTAATTTATGTTTAATATACTTTGTTTAATTTACTACAAGTTATTTTTCGACAGGTGATAACTTCTTTTCAAATGGATTTGTTGCATTTTTATACTGTTTGATAACCGGATTGCGGAACCCATCATAAGATGTCAAAAATAATAAAATTTCTTACTTATAAAAATTGTTTCACGAATTATTGATTTAATATCAATTACGATTCATATTTTAATAGCGTTGCGAGTTTGCAGAAATTTCAGTAGTCAGCGCATCAAATCTAATTGAAATTATATAAATTTTGTGCAAGTTATTTTATGCTTCCAAAACGAAAATTAATTAAGGGTTAAATATCAAAAATCATAATATAAATATTTAGAATAATGATGGTAATAATATTGTTGATAATTATTCTATAATTTTAGACTAATGCAGAATTTTGGCTGCAATCATTCGATCTCGATGAGTTGAATTCTAACTGGACAAATCATTATAATTGTATTTTTAAATATAATGGGTTTGGTGGGTCCTCTTTACCCTTTATTAAATTTTTATTTGCAAGCTGGTCGTCGTGGTTTGCGACTGTAATCTAGCTAGTCGGAGGCCTCTGCAAATAATTATTTTTGTCAGTAATAAAGCATTAATTAATTTGCTCAATGTGCCTATGACACTTTGTCGTGTCCACGTATTCACAAGGAAAGTTATGAATTGTGTAACTACCCCGACAAGCTAGGCTTAATTTGTGCCATGACGCCAAGGTACTTTTTGACCCCACTTGAGGGAGGCACAGACGAGCCTTGGGCACGTGAACAAATATCAGGGTGTCTTTTAGGCACAGGTATTTGGTCACCACCTAATAGACCTGGCAATAATAAAGCATGCACTTCATCTTGTCCTCTCTTGCCTTCAATTTTACTGTTTTTAATAATTTACCTACATTATTTGATAACCATTAAATTTTAATTAACTAAATAACTTTGTCCCTCACTAATAATAATAATATTTTAGTTTTGAAAATATTAAAATAATAAAAATAATCTTATTAATAATAATTTTATAATAATATTGTGAGAATTATAATAATAATTTTGTGAGAATTATAATAATAATTTTGTGAGAATTAGAATATTAAATTTGCGAAAAATAATAATATTGTAAAATTATAATAATAAATTTGCAAATAATACTTTTGTGAGATTTATAATATTAAATTAGAGAAAAAAATAATAAAATTGTATAAATTATAATATTAATAAAATTGTGACCTATCTAAATAAACTATATATTTTATAAATTAAAAAAGGTATATAGATTTTAAAGTTAATCATTATAATTATAATACTAATAAAATAATCTATATACTTTTAAATATGACTTAAATAAATAAACTATATACATTAAATTATTATTAATAAAATAATCTGTATAGTTTCAAATATATGACCTACATAAAATAGATTATATATATTTTATAAATTAAATAAACTATATAGATTATACAGTAAATTATTATTATAATTATAATTATTAAAATAATCTATATAGTTTTAAATATATGATCTAAATAGACTATATATAGGTTATATATTAAATTATTATTATTAATTTTAATATTATTAAAATAATCTATATAGTTTTAAATATATGACCTACATAAAATTTATAGATTATATACATATATATATATATATATATTATAAATTAAATAAACTATATAGATTATACATTAATTTATTATTAAAATAATCTATAGTTTTAAAATATGACATAAATAAATAAACTATATAGGTTATATATTAAAATAATCTATATAGTTTAAATTTTTGACCAACTTAATTAAACTATATAAATTTTATAAATTAAATTTGACCTTAAAATGACTTTGACCTACTTTTTTGACCTTAAAATGACCTTGACCTACTCAAAAAATTTTTAGCTTAATATTTTTCTAGGGAGGTTGACCTATATCTGACGGGCTCACATCATACTACTACATACAACACAAAACTTGATTACACCTGTTTAAGATGAACAGCAACTTTATTAAATAATTTACTTACCAGCCATTTTAAAAATGGCTAATACATAAACTGCATAATAAATGCGGTCAGGTGTTTCTTCATATTTCTATTATAGAAGTTGTTTATTAACTGGAACAGGTGTATAATTAATAGTCATAGCCAAAACTGACATTGAATAAAATCAATGACATTGATCAATGGCTTACACTATAGATGGAAAGAAAATTGCAGTATGAGCAAGAAAATAAATACCTGCACATAGGCATGATGCATAAAATTTCTATAATAAAAATTAGACATTGATTAAAAGTCTTCATATTTAAAAAATATTAAGTTAATTTTAAAATTTGGAGTTTATTAAAAGATTTTTATTCCATATGTTGGGCCAGAACGTAAACGGCCTTGAGGAATGTTTAAATGGATCAGTAACACACACGCAAATATAACATGCAATTTAAATAAACCTATTGAAACATCAATTAAACCCTATCAAATATGAGAAAAAAGAGAATTAAAAATATAAATTAATAAACATAAAAATAAATTAAAATAATAACAAAACGCACCAAGATCCGCACGATACCAACACAAACATAACAAGAAAACACAACAAATTCGACAAAATTGAAAAATTAATAAAAGTTCATGAAAATGAAACTTAAATCAAAAGATTTGAATTAGTAATAATTCAATAAAAATCCTAAATGGAAAATTATAAAAATAAATCAAAAAAATAATAAAAATAAAGAATAGAATTTACTAGAAAATAACAAGGTCGAATTTTGTTTTACTGCATCAAATTTAACATGCGAGGAAAATAGGTATAAATACTGATCCATTTTCACATTAAAGTTAACCATTTTTCAAACCATTTTGAAACCAATTTTGAAGTTGTATTTAAAACTATATTTTCAAATCTTAAAACCATTTGTGAAATCGTTTTTGAAATCATTTATCAAATTTTACTTAGGTGAGAAATTTTCATTTTGGAGCCCTCTCTCCACGTCACATCCTTGCAACCTCGGTAGAGCTCTACTCGGATGTCGGCGTGGGGGGAGAGGTAATTTTATTTTTATGCAATATCATGCTACTTTTTATTATTATGGATGGTCATTGGATGGTAATTATGTTTATTTGTTTATAATTAATAAATATTATTAATATTAATAAATTGTTTTATATATTTAAATGAACTAAAATTAATTCTGTCAAAATTTTTCCGGCCCACAGCCAACACATAGCGCAAGAAAGCAAAATCTACATAGTACAGATTCATGTAAGTGCGTGGAAGATCGCCAATGATATGTACCCGTGAAGACTCAGTGTGAGGAACGCAGGGGTCGTAACGTCAATATTATCCTTATAGCTGAAACGAGAAATAAGGAAGGAGTCTCCGGCTGCTTCCTCGTTTCTCCTTTCTGTAAAATCGACCTAAATTTATATTACATACGGCTAAAAATCATCACATCGAGTAGTCCAGTGGGCACTCAGTAAATATAATATAAACACAATATACGCCTAAGGTCTATTAAAGGGAAAGGGTACGGGGATAAAATGAAATCGAAATCGTTGATATAGCTAATTCCATGTTAATACGTTGAGATAAATTAGATAAAGCTTATTGCTAAAAGTAAATTAAATGGTTTAATTATATTAGATAAACTTATTTCTAAAAGTAAATTAAATTAATAAAACTTATTTCTAAAAGTAAATTAAATTAATAAAACTTATTTCTAAAGGTAAATTAAATTAATGTTTTGAAACCAATTAGATAAAACTTATTTCTACAAGTAAATTAAATTAATGTTTTGAAACAAATTAAATAAAACTTATTACTAAAAATAAATTAAATTCATGTTCTGAAATAAATTAAATAAAGCTTATTGCTAAAAGTAAATTAAATTCGTATTTGAAACAAATTAGGTGAAATTACTGGTAAATTAGTAGAAAACCATTACATTTATTGATCCAATTAAATTAAGTAAAGTAGTTATTGATTAAACAAACTAATCCTCTGATTCAACATAAGGTAATTCATTGTCTAAAAGTAAGGCAACTATTGATAAAAACTAATTCGTTGATTCAATTAATGTAATTTAATTTAATAACAGCGAAGTAATTATTGAGTAAAATTAACGAAATTCCATTGATTTGAAATAAAACTCAATCTGAAAATAATTTATTGATTGAAGCTAAATTAAATATAAAATGAAGAGTATAAGGATAGAATAAAATAGGTCGTAAATCGACTCGTTATTCAAAGGTAAACCAAATAAATAAATCGCTTAAAAGGAATTAATGCAACTAAATCGATTAACACGAAATTCATAAGAATCGTTGACATAAGGTAAAGATAGTAGTGTAATATTATCAAAAATTTACTAAGAACCTGATGATATTGAGAATCATGACAATATATCCCACCCTAAAAATTCATAAAAGCCTGCATCATTTAAGTACATATATAATTCCAAGTACACTCCACATTATATTCGCAAGCGAAAATGACGTAACAATATAGCAAAAGTCCGATACGAATTCGAAATGAAACGTGAATATGCATAAGATGAGATTCAAACAGATAAGTCTTCCTTGAAATGATTTAATATTCTATTTCGGAATGCCATAAGGAGATCAAAGACACTGTTTTTTTCCTAAAATTAGGCAATAAAATGTTTAATAAGAGTAACAGACGTACATAACATATCCCAAAAATTGCCTCATAGCCGCGCACGACCATAGTAGATGTCACGATGTAATATCAGAAAGTAGTTAATTAATAACCAAAGTTATCCGAAATAGTAAGCGAATCGACCGGAAACTGTAAGTCCAAATTTTAGTAAACGCATACGATCCGAGAGATGGAAATTTCCGTAGACATTAGACGTACCGGATAAACAGATCAAATGTCATTCACTAGCGCATTCGCATTAGATAGCGGATGCGGACGCCCCACGTTAGTGAGATAATCTAGGGCGAAGGTCAGCTAAGCATTACGGCACATTTCGAAACACAACGAATGTAGAAACGGAGGCCCAAGTTAATGTAAATCTTACCAAAGTCCGTTTTGTTGATGTCATACAAATTGTAAATACAATTCGTTAAACACCACTACAGAAATAGACACGTTAAAGTCAATGTAACGCCTATCCATATCGTAAGTTGGTAAATCTGTAAATTTATCTCATTCAACGTCAACTCTTAAAATGTAACAAATTTGGAAATACCTTTTAATTGATATTATGGGTTTAACAAATATTAAACACACCCCAATAAATGATAAGCCTTATACCTATTAAAATTTAAAATCAATTGTTACAATATTATCCAATACTAGGTATTCAATAACTTTTAAATGAATTCTAATAAATAGCACCACCATACGCACGACAAACTCTGACTTGACAAACATTAATACCCGGTAGATTGTAAGTATCGACTCACCCGTTAATACGGCAGCAGAATTTCCCCAACGTCTCACAATTCGGGCAACCACTAAAATAGAATATATAGGAGTGCCGTGATGAAAGCGTGGTCAACTAAATAGCTTGCCCCAAGGGCTCATAGTTGCACAGCCTATTCAATTTGCCGAAGATTGTAGTAATGATTAGCGCTAACCGCATTCGATATGTTTAAATTTAGATAACTCCACTAACAATAACATAGGCACCATCCATTCGATTTTGATCTAACGTGGATGAATTAATTGAATCGGATAATGATGATATTTTAGACATGTCGCACGAACAAATTGCCAGTCAAGGAACGGAACACCAGGGACGGGCAGGAGCCCCGACAACTACAGAGATATTCAATGAGATTCGACAACAGTGGCCGTACCCCACTACTTGGAGGATACTGGGCCTAAATAGCGACCCATGCGGACTCGCCGGACAACAATATCCGGCAGCAGAATCTTATATCCACGCGCGAAATCTCCTCACCCAATGGGAACGGGTGCAGGAACAGGTGGATCTGCAGGTGGTCAAAGCGAGGATGTACCTCGCCAACGTAGAAGATGACATCCTCGCCGGGCGAATCGCAGAAGCCTACCCACCTCGCCCAGTCCGCGATACCCGACGCCCATACCCCGTGGCTCCTCCGAGAAAGAGCCGAAGGAAGTCGTTTCATGGAAAATAGAAATCCCAAGGACACTGACGATAACTACGAATTAGCTTCGATTTTTTTTTGTTGTTGAAAAAAGAAATGTTCGTTACCCTGTCTTTGCGTTTGATCATTTGCCTGAGAATATCCGTTTCAATCGATATGTTTACGATAATTATAAAAATAAATTATATAAATTACTAGAGTCAAAGTTAATGAACTTACCCATTATAGTTATGGCCACCAGTCAAATTTTGCAAGCGGTACTAGACCGTATAAGGAACATAAATACGGACCTCCTTCACCAAATACTCCAGATGACAAGAGAGGTCCAACAGATCAAAGCGACTTGGTCGGATCCGAAAAGGGTCAAAACGTTATATCACCGACTATCTGCAGCACAGAAAGGTTGGACTGAAGAGCGACAGCTCAATCAGAGCCTGCGCACCCAAATACTAGGACTAGAAGTAGCCCTAGCAGTTTGTCGGGAGGGGGAAGCGGTCACCTACCCGCTCGTATTCGCCCCGTCCCAGATGGTGCAGAAGAATCCTCAACCAGTAGATCCGTCCTCAACTCAACCAATAAATCGTGGGCCGGGACGCAAAGAACGTGCTCGACGCCGAGGTGCACAACAATCAAAACCGTCCCATTAACTTTTGATAATGTCATATTTCTGTTTGTTTCAATAAAGTAGTTGTAGTTGTAGTTCAATTATTTCCTAAGGGCACTTACACGCAGACGTTATTATGAGTACTCGCATCGCAACTTTAGATCACATCTCCACATTCGATCATGAATTTACTTCTACAGGGACAGAGCTAAGCGAGCATAAGTCTTCTATCGACAGCTCGTGAACCCGAGGGTTGTCCGAGCAATTACAGTACTAGCGATAATACTCAATTTTTGCGGACAATCCACCACTTGAACACATTACCAACGTTGCCTAGCAACGGGTACCAAGTGGCGATTAGCATCATTTTGTATGGCGTTACTGGGGCAACCACAGGCCAATTCAAACAAATAAGGAAACCCCTTAACCCACCACATAGCTATTTTCCATAGACAAAGCTATTTAGATGTGTTTTTTAAAAAATTTGCTAAACTATAATTTTTATAAAATTATTTCTAAAAAAATGTAAAAACATAAAAATCTATTAAACAAAAAAACTGTAGGTAAGATAATTTCAACATAAATTTTAAAAAATATTATTAAAATTTGTTATTCAAATAAAAATATTAAAATTAATTTCAGTACTGCATTTTCAAATGTTGCTGCCAAAGCTAGGCTGTGAATTACATGCTTTAGTTAAACTTTCTAGTCTTTGACATACAGAAACCTAAGATACAAAATTTTATTTGTCTGATCAGATTGAAAAATCAGATCATACATCTATCATATTTTATTCAATTTTTATTTCGATTATTATTAATATTTTTTCTAAAACTGACTGATAATCTTGAAAAACTTTTTTTATTGAGACTAAACTTTTAATTATTGACAGTTATTCTAGTTGTAATTTGGCTGAATTTACGCAGCATTTTGTATTATAGGAGTTATTGTTCATTCGAAACAGGTGTAAATTAAAAATGAAATTCATAAAAAAGAGTTTTCAACATTCAAGTAGATTTGTGTTTTTTATATTATAAAATCATTGATATTATTCTATAGAAAAATAATATGAATTGAAAACCAATGTAGCGACAGCATTTATATTGGTAGCACATCAAATCGCTCAACCACGATGAATTTATATAAACTTGAATTAGTGCATTATTCTAAGTTTATAACATTTTTTAATATAAAAATATCTGTCGTTTTGGGATCATGGGTAAAATGGATAAAATAAATGCAAAACAAGATATAATTCACTATTTAATGTGAATTAAAAATCACGAAACAACCAAAATAAAATCTCATAAGAAATTAATTTTTATTATTTGTCGACTTTAAGTATTTCTAAGATTTGTAAACTAGAGTGATTTCATATCATAATATTTATAAAAGAAAAAAAAATTTCTAATTTGATTTTTTTATTCTGTCATACTTCCTTTTCGTGGACCCATTTCTCTCTTTAATTCTTGAATGTGACACGGAATTCTGCTTTTACCCATAAAATCTTTTGGTGCAAGCATCTAAATATTTTTAATTACCTTTTAATTATTTAAAATGATGATAATAACGATATTATTTAATAAAAATATTAATAATAATAATAATAATAATAATAATAATAATAATAATAATAATAAAATTGTTCGGAGACTGTTTAAGTAAATTAAAATTAATTAATTAATTGTTAGCGGACGAGACCAAGGGGTCTTGTAAAATAAATAAATTCCCTTTAGACAATGACTAAAAAAATAAATGTAAAAAATAAATGACAAAATTTAAAAAAAAATTTAAAACACTTTAAAATTTAATAAGACTTTGTGAATTTTGTATTATGAATGATCAGGATCTTGTTAAGATCGCAATATTTCATATTTTATGAATAGATTTGTGGAAATTGCTTACACAGTTATTTATTAAATTTATGTTTACATAAATGATTCCGCCATCGACAAAAAAAGTATTTTTAAGTTTATCTTTATCAGTCAAAGCAAAGCAAATGTCGACAAAATCAAAATTCAGAAAAAAAATTTTTTTTTTAAATGACTGATTTTATTCAGTTTTAAAATATTAAAGGTTTTATTTTAAAATATTTTTAACTATGTTTAAATCTTTATACAAATGTATTATTTAGGTTTATTCATTTCAAACGTCAATAATAGGTAAATTATTGGTTGTGGTGTTTCTTTTGTGTGTTGTGAGTATTAGGACATTTGGTGAATAAATTTTTTTTTTTCAAATTCAGCACTCAATTAAAATTATATTCCTGCACTAATGCCAAAATTACAAATGCCTCAGTTGTTTGAATGTTAGAAAATAAATTAAACAGATTTTGAATATCGATATTTTAATAAATTTTTATGGAAGATTTGAATTAAATTGTGTCAAACATTATGAACTACTTTGTTTAAATCTTATATTCATATATTAGTTTACTACAATATGCATATAGACTTACATACACTCGTTTGTCAACTGCATTATCAGAGGCAAATGCGTAACCTCCGAAACGATTAATTCTGAAAGTTGAAATAAAATAACAATATATAATCATAATTATCTTCATATTTACTTTAAATCATTTTTCATCAAGGTGAATACCGATGCTCCGACAGCCAAAATTGTTCCAATTATAGAAAAAAAAGCTATGCTAAAAACCTAAAAAATAAAAAAAAATATTAAAAAACTTTAAAAATATTTTTTAGCTTTATTTCTACAAAAGGAGGCGCTTGTTGAAGGTTGACTTCATTTTGAGATGAATCATAGTTTTCAACTTTATTATTATTTGTGTAAGTCTGAACTTGTATATCATTTTGTCTTTTTAGTTTCATTTAAAAATGTTATAATCAGACCATAGTTTTGGTCCTGGATTACACAATAATTAGAACATTATCCCAACTAGCAACAACAATGGGATAGATGTTCAACCTAGGTATGTACAAATTATTTCATGAAATCAATCATTCATATGAATAATGTTGTATCTTCCCGAAAATAAGCCCTAATATGCTTTTTCAGGAAGCTTTGAACTTATTGCTGAAATACAGATATTAAGTCGTATTTCTTAATGGATTACTTAATGCACTTTGCAGTATCAAAGCTTTAGTGTGGAACATCATTCTTAATTATAATAATTTTTGTTTTAACTTCTGTCTTCTAAGCCTTTAATTAACATTTGATTAAATCAGTGTTTCTCAAGCTTTTTTTAACCATTGCCCCCTTAAGACACAATTTGATTTGCCACCGCCCCTAAAGATTATTTAATTGTATAATATACAAAATGGATTACATGTAAATAAATTTTAATGGTATAGAACAATTGCTACCGGAGTGCTCCAATAGCATTATTTAACAGAAACTTGTTACAACTTGATTGCGTACGGCGTGCTGGCTATCTTACGAAATCTATGTTAAGTATTTTAAGTTTTTATACCATCATACGGGTAGGAATATAAACTAATTATTTGTTATTGTGTAGTAGGTAGGTTTTAATTTTAGTGAAATTTAAAATATAAATGAAATGAAATTACAAATCTACCATCGCCCTCTTAACCCACATCAACGCCCCCTCATTTTTTTCTGGGCCCTTTAACGCCCCCTCTAGGTTTCAAACACCCACAAGGGGGCGTTATCGCCCCTTTTGAGAAAGACTGGATTAAATGATATATTGAAAAAGAACAATATTTGGATACCAAAATAAAATGAGTGCAAATAAAAAGGCAATTCCGTTGAGTATAAGAAATGAATCGAAATAAGACTCTCATCACAAGAATTTTAAAATATTCTGTAAAATGGTCCCAAAATGGTGAGCATAGTATCATACCCTCAGTCAGTAGACGGATGATAGAAATTCTAAGAAGCGTAAATTTAGATCAGATTGAAAGTCATTACTTTCTGAGCTGAAAGACATAATCTGTGAATGAATTACTGAAAAATTAGTAAAACAGAAAACTTAGCCTTATACGCGAAATATGTATGCAGAAAGTCTAAAGATGCTCAAAAATTTACAAAATTTAACTTGAAGCTGTTTTATGATTGGTTTATAATAATTAACCCAAATGAACAAAACCAATTATAAATTACAATAATAATTTTATGTGAATAATAGTGTAAAAATCTTATATGTAAAACTCTAAATATGTTTGTTTGTTATCTTATATAATTTTATAATAATTATGTCATTAAATTATTTATTTTTTAAATTTATTTGTCAATTTGTCGATATTAAATTTAATATAACATAAATAAATGATTATATTAAGAAGCCATATCTTATTAAGCCGATCTTATTAACACCATGAGTTTAATTTAAATACTTGATGTTTTCATATATAGCAAAAACTAATTTCAGCCATGCCCAAGAGACGACGAAATGAGAGTATTGAATAAACTGAGACACTTCTTGCATCATAACGTTTGTGAACTGCTACAAACCGTTCCAGTGAAACTGTAACTCAGAGAGAGGCACGGCGTGCTTCACAACCTTTGCAAACTGCTGCCAGTCGATGCAACGAGATTCTTGAAGAATAAAAAGAACGCCGAATTTCAAATTGCATACGAAATTTAAATTCAACTAGAAATAAGTGGTTATGTTTAAAAAATATAGGTTTTAATATTGACCCTCAATTGGATTATTCAGCATTTCACGAAATTAAGATTGACAGTATGCCTGCTAAGTGTGGTTTTTGCAATGCCATGAAATTTCAAGGTGAGACAGCAGGTTCTTCTGTTCTGGAAAGAAAATGTTATTGCCCGTGCTACCGGTCTTACCAGAGCCATTGAAAACCACTGTGAAAGGCGAACATCAAAAATCTACAGATTTTCTAAAGCATATTCGCAGATATAATTGTAACTTTCAAATGACCTCATTCGGAACATCAGTGCCTATTCTCCAAGTAACAGGATTCATGCTGACATTCAAAATTCAAGGTCAAGTCTATCACAGAATTGGCTCACTTCTACCTCAGCGCAACACGGAAGCTAATTTTTAAAATATTTTCTCTCTTGGAAACGAAGCAATAGTAATGCAACGACATTGTGCAGTGATTCCAGAAACTGATCAAAATTTAATTGTCACATTGCAAAAAGTCCTTCACAAACATTAAGTACAACAATTTAAAATCGCAATTGATGTTAACGAATCTGAAGATCTGTAGATCATTATCAAGGAAGCCACCGCAAGTCATGCACGTGTATTTAATGAACTGTAAGTCAATGAAGTAACAGGAAATTAATTTGAAGCGCGCGATATTGTTTTAAAAATGCGAAGCAATGAGCTTAAAAATATATCTGAGACGCATATATCGTATGTTTTTATATCCCCTGATGTTTCCTCGTGACAAGGACGGTTATTCCATTAGTATATTCCATCAAGTTCAGCCAGGGACGCCAAATAAGGGGAATAAAATGGTATCGGCTATGTCGTATTATGCATGTTTCGATCGAATGAGAATCGACTGCTAAATTATCGGCAGTCGTTGCATCAATTTTTAGTTGATACACCAAGCGAAGTTGAGATAAATCACCTATAATATAAAAAGAAAATCAATAAATTTATAGCATATAAACACACCAACTCACCTTGAGGTTGCTTGTAAAATAGTCAATGGGACAAACCCTACACTATAGAAACAGAAAAAGTGACAGAGAAATAAAATAATGCACATTAACACAACCCATAATAAAATATGCATGCAAACTTTTAACATGTAGCCATCCGAAGTTGAAAAAACCCTTATATTAAATAATTTTATAGACATTTTTGAGATAATTTTAGAAAGAAAAATGGCGGAAAAAATTTTTAATTTAAATCTTGAGGTTTTTGCTAGGAAATTTCGAGTAAATGAGGATGTATCTTCATAAGATTTACCCTTAAAACTAAAATTAATTTAATATATCAGATATTTCTGTCGAAAAAAAGCAAAACGTGAAATCCGAAAAAAAGCATAAATTTTTAAATTATATTGGTAAGTTTTAAAAAATAATCATAAACCAAATTATTTTGTGTACATAATCGATGATTTTTTACAAAATATGTATAAAAAATATAATTATTTAATGCAAATAATAATTTTTATAACTTCAAAAATAATTTAACTCACATTTTTTGAATAATATCCGAAAAAAATACATATTTTTGGAGATTAGTTATTGTTACTTAATTTCTTAAATATTATTTATTATAATATATATGAAATAGTTGATCAAAGTTATATTTAAGAGCTTGAATTATGATCATATTTCCTTATGAAATCATAATTCAACTCTTAAAATTTAACTTTAAGTTATATAACTATATAAAAAATAACTTATTTAGCAGCCATTTAAAAAATGGCTGAAATGCATTTATTTTTTCACAAAATAAATTTCGCCAAGTTGATTTATGTATCAACTTGAACTATAGCGGAATTTATCTCAATGGGGCTTGGTGTATGTATGTCAAGATTGAGACAGAAAGATTGCTTTTCATCTACCTTAATCAAAAGTAGCTACGAGTCGACGATCATATTCATTTAAAAGATGCAATTGTAAATGATGGCAATGCAGAAAATTATGGCAAATTAATGATTCTGCCATCAACATATACAGAAGTTCCAAGAAAAATGCATGAATATGCCCAAGATGCAATAACTTACGTTCGCCATGGTGGTAAGCCGTCATTATTCATAAGTTATACATTCAATCCAAAATGCAAAGAAATAGATGAAAATTTGATTAATGGCCAATTGAAAATAGACCGACATGATTTAATTGTAAAGATTTTTCAGCAGAAAACTCTAAAGTTTATTAATGTTCTTACAAAAGGTGAAATTTTCGGCACATTGAAGTACTGACTTTATTCGGTCGAGTGGCAAAATAGGGGTCTCCCACACGCACATGTTTTAATTTGTTTAACAAATTGGCTGAGAATTAATCAAATTGATGTCATATCTCTGCTGAAATTCCTGATACTACCAGTGATAAGAAACTATGATATCGTCACAAAAAATATGGTTCAAGGTCCTTGCAGACATTAATTTCAAAATTAAAACCGTAGCGAAGCATGGGTACATGAGTAGTATATTATATATAGTTTATATTTAAAATTAGTAAACTAAAGTCAAAATTCAAAATGTTATTTTTTATAATTTTTTAAATTTCAGTCATTTAGGTACCCTCGACGGGCGCGCAGTGCGCCCTTGAGTAAGCGCACCACATCATTGTGTTTGAGAAGATAATGCCTTGACCAGAAAGGAGTTCATTTTTGAGAAGATATTTAATAGTAAAATATCATACAATGAATGCTGGAAGTAAAACTTTATTACATGAATAGCGAGACCTAACATAAACAGTAACGCAAAAAATGTAAGCAGTGAACTAAAGTACCGATAACCACAGCAAACTACTGTAACGCCATGTTACAGTGGCGCAAGTACTAACTGCATTGAGCGACTGCTATGTTTGGTAATTCATGTTGTTGTTGTTGGCGTTTTGTTTAAATTTTAAAGAACGAAATAGAAATCACATTTCACTATAATTTGTTTTCGGTCAATAATGTCTTCTCAAAAATATTTGAAAATTTATTATAAATTATTATAAATTTGAGTATTTAATTATTATTCATATAAAATTCAAACATTTGAAATTTTCGTAGTCACAGCACTTTGCACATTAATCTTTGGATCTAATGACCTTATCAGCAATGTTTCACATCTCTGTACTCGAGTTCTAGAGCATTGTCGATTGAATGGTTTGGCCAGTATTAGTGAACACAATGGAGGCTATCAAAGTGAAATCGGAATGTCTGATTTTAGAATTTTTTTGAAAAATTTAAAATTTAATTTATTATTTTTAAAATTTAATGTAGTTCTACATTTAGAATTATTTAAATAATTTAAATGCAAATCAGTCACTTACTTCCGGTCTTCTAATATTTGATAAGAGTGTACGGAACTTTTCCGGGGGTATCATCTTATTTTTACCACCTATTTTAGCAGTTGAGAAATATTTTCATATAATTATAATTATAGCTGAATTGAATATTATTTATTTTAATCAATACAAAAATTGTATAGTTACCATTTTATTTAAACTAGTTGAAAAATCTGCTGAACCAGGCAACTGTATAATTTTATTTATTAATCCCTTAGCAACGCAAAACAGTTCCAAGTTAAAACAAATCTTAATTATCACATAGTCATGCTTACACAAATAAGTTGTTATATGTGTTCATATATCCGGAGGGTGGTTAGAATGCGATGATATTAACCAAACGTTCTCACAAAGGTTAACATTTTTTAAAAGAACTATTAATCATGGAACGCAAAACCCAAATTTAAACCAATCTTCATCATCATCTAACAACACAAAGGGCGTGTACATATTGCCAATTGCTTAAACCGGAAAATTGCTTTATATTTTACTTTATAATTATATTCAGATATAAATTTTTAAAAAATATATTTCAACAATAAATAAATGGATATTACATTCTGTAAAAAAAACTAGCAAAAGAATGTAGACATAAAGGGTGAAAAGTATAGGAAGAACCACAACTCAAAACAACCGAGGGAATAAGAAAACCAGATATTAAAACTGAGGAAAGAACAATTGTATGTGACTTGTTGCGGACAGCTCTAATTGCCATATTGAGGAAGCAAACGAAAGAAAGATTAAATACTGCGACAAAAATGAAATCAAGGAGCAGATAAAGATATTAACAGGAAGCAATAAAGAAGTAACAGGAGCAACCTTTAACTGGAGAGGAGGAATATCAAAGAGATCTATGGAAGAATTAAGAGGATGGCTTAATACAAGAGTAAAGATATATAAAAAAAGATACAGAGAGACAATAGTGTGATGGTGATGATGTGTCAGCAGAGAACTGAGGTAAGAAATGCGAATTAGACTGCTTACTGCGTAAAGAAACTACGCACTATGAAGGGTAACGCTTAAAACCAAAAGGAAAGATATATCTGGAAAGCAGGACAATAGAGCTTCTACCACTAAGAAACTGAACGGTTAAGCTTGAGCCTTAAAAGCTTATATTCCCTACTGTTACAAAGAAACATTTAAAATTTATTTTTAAGTAGGTAAAGCTAAAATATGTACAAGGTCATGTATGTATATATATATATATATATATATATATATATATATATGTTGGGTTATTATTATTGGTGGGTTACAGGGTTACAAATCTTGCTTATCCTCCCGGTGACCCTAGTAACGCCATACAAAATGATACTGTTCGCCACTTGGCACCAGTTGCTAAGCAACGTTGGTAATGTGTTCAAGTGGTGGATTGCCCGCAAAAATTGAGTACCATTTGCTAGTACTATAGTTGCTCGGACAACCCTCGGGTTCACGAGCTGTCGATAGAAGACCTATGCTCGCTTTGCTCTGTCCCTCATACTATTCAGGAATTGGTTTTTATTAGACTGTGGAACGAATTGGCGGGGTGATTAAAATGTTTAGGACAATGTTGGCATACGATTATGTTAAAATAACAATTCAACTAAGGTTAAAACTATTCTATTCGATCTAAACGCATTATCATTTACTGCTTGACGTTTTGGAGTGGTGTTGCGCGACGTCGGGCACGTTCCTTGCGTCCCGGTCGACGATTGTTGATGGGTTGTTCTGTTGGCTTGGTGGTTGTCTGCGGCATTTGGGTGGGGGCAAAGATGAGCGGGTAAGTTACCGCTTCACCTTCCCGGCATACCGCTAGGGCGACTTCGAGTCCCCGAATTTGCGTGCGCAGGCTCTGGTTGAGCTGTCGCTCCTCTGCCCAGCCTTTCTGTGCTGCAGTCAGGCGGTGGTACAGTGTTTTTACCTTTTCTGGTTCCCTCCAGGTTGCTTTAATCTGTTGTATTTCGCGGGTTAGTTGAATAATCTGAGTGTGTAATTCCGCGTTTGTCTGTCTCGCGTGGTTCAATTCAGATTGTAAGATTTGTAAGGAAGACATTACTACAATCAAATAGATGATGTTAATTTATTATTGATCAAGTTATATAATTGTTTATTTCGTTAAACAAAACACGAATAACTCTAGCTATAAGAAGAAAAAAAAATAATGACACACAAGTTTCTAATATTTTAAATCAATTACTACATAAAGTCTATCAGTGTTGGTTTACTCGTCCGGACAATATCTCTTCAGGCTTCGTTTGAGAGCCTCCACAGTATAGGGTCTTCTGGTGTCTCGAACTGGGTGAGGTGGATAGGCGACTGCAAATCGCCCGGCAAGGATGTCTTCCACCACGTTCGCAAGATACATCCTTGCCTTAACCACCTGTAAATCTACCTGCTCCTGCACCCTTTCCCATTGGGTGAGGAGGTCCTGTGCGTGCAGGTAGGTCTCCGCGGCTGGATAATGCCGTTCCGAGAGACATGATCGTTGCAACTGGTCGAGTATCCTCGTGGTCGGCGGGACTCCTGTCTGTTCCAGTCTGGCGGTCTCTCGACGGGTAGTTCGTTTGGGCGACATGTCTAAACATTACTGTTATTAAGTTCGCTTGATTTATCATTCTAAGTTATTAGCAAGCCAATTGGGTCTATGTTACTCGTAAGGGTGTCATACGCGTGACCATTGCCTTCCTTTACGCGGTGGGACATTCATAAGCAAGTTGGGTTACTTTGTGGGTCTGGTTCTTTAAGGTGCACTCCTTTATAGGGAAAGTATATAATTATATGATTAATCATATGGATGGGGTAACCTGATGTTTCACTTATTCGATATATGCATCTTAACATTTAAATTTTTCATCTAGGCGGATACTCGTACATTGACTTAAGGGAATTTGTACATTGATTTAAAGTTTGTTTACTAACTTCAATTACAGTTGTTCGAACTTTAAGATCTAGGCCGGATGTTGGTCCGAGATAACTTAGTCGCGTGTAGGTGTATCCTGGTGGATGAATGATTTCCGGCGGATTTTACCGTTACCACTTAAGCGGTTGGCGAAAGGTGAGTTACATTGTTTACATCCGGTGATTGTATTATTCGTGTCATCGTTTCAGAATTACTGGTCCAATGTTCGCCTACACTCGATTATCTCAATTTCCGGTAAGTTATTTCGTTGACTAGTTTGAATGTACTTTACTAACAAATTTTAGGAAAACTTCTACGCTTACCGAGATTCCTAAATAGATGCGATACCCTTTTGTTGGAGCGTGGAATTTAATGTGATATTAATATAAATTCACTCTTGTCTTAAACTTTGATTTTCCAATCCTACTAATTTAATTTACGTAATAATTCATTCATATTATCTTTAATCAGTTTGCTGTAATTACCGAATTTATAAGAATTGAAGAAAACCTTTTCCGAATCTGTGAATTTATTTTGGTTTTAACTAAGGGGTCGTGTTATTGGTAATGTATTCTGATGTCCATTATTCAAATTGCTAATAGTTTTCCCTAAGGCTATTTGGATCAACTATCACTTCAGCCCACAAAGTTATTTTAATGCTAATGGTTTTAAATCCGTGAATTCAGTCTTAATTTAATTTACATTTTTACGGTTATTCAATTCATCTCTAGTCTTAATCTATGAATTACTTTAATCTACTAATCATAGCTCGTTAAGGAACTTATTTTATTTATTCTTATTCAATACTTTGCTTTACCAAAACTAGATTATCTGGGTTTTACTCAATAGCTATTTGGACTAATTTAATCATCTCAATTGTCACCAATAAATTGATTCAATTTAATCAACGATATTTTTATTTGTATTCATTTTATTTTTAATCAATAATTTAATCTAAATACTTGCATTGCTCAATCACTTCTTCAATTTTATCAAGATGAATTAACAGTGAATTATGTGGTGTTACATTAATTTTAATCAACAATTTAATTAAGGGGTTCCATACTTTTATCCGAGAATCATTTTTCTTTTAATTGATACATTTCTTGATTTGAAATCAATGAATTCGATTCTTAATTGCTTCCCTTTCTATCGGGGGTTGATTAGATCGATACATTACTCGTTCTTACTCAAAGATCAGATTACTTTTACCGAAATGAATTATAATAATTTAATTGATGAAATCATTTGCCATTACCCTAATCAATAAGTTATGAGCATTTAAATTATCTTTACCCAATATTTACTTCAATTTTTTGTCATACAACACTTTACTTTTACAATCAATGGTTATTTTAATTTTTATCAATAATCTCAATTTAATCGAATTCAAGGATTTCAATAAATTTTATTTATTTCAAAATGTTAATCCAAAATAGTTATAACAACGATTCCAGTTAATTTAACCCACGTACCCTTTCCCTTTAATAGGCCTTATACGCGTTTTGTGTTTATATTATATTTACTGAGTGCCCACTGGACTACTCGGTGTGATAATTTTAAGCCGTGTGTAATATGATTTTAGGTCGATTTTACAGAATTGAGAAACGAGGAAGCAGCCAGAGACTTCTTCCTTATTTCTCGCTTCAGCTATAGGGATAATAGTGACGTTACGACCGCTGCGTTGCGCACGCTGAGTCTTCATGGGTACATATCATTGGCGATTTTCCACGCACTTACATGCCTCTGTACTATGTAGATTTTATTTACTTGCGTTATGTGTCGGCTGTGGGCCGGAAAAATTTCGACATTTTAATTTAGTTTATAAAAAAATATATATATCAAACAATTTATGTATATTAATAATATTTATTAATTAGGACAAAATAACAGAATTACCCTTCATAACCATTCCAAATATTTTCATACAATAGCATAAAATATCATAACAGAAAGCATAAATGCCTCTCTCCCCACGTCGACGCCAAGCAGAGCTCTACCGAGATGCAATGGACGTGACGTGGAAAGAGGGTTCCAACATAAATATTTCTCACCTAAAATCAGCTGAATTAGTTCAAATAGCTTGAAAATAGGGTTTTAAAATAATTTCACAACGATTTGACAGTAAGATTTCAAAATAGTTTACACACGATTTCAACTGGTTTGAAAAATGGTTTCAAAATGGTTTACAAATGGTTAAGTTAAATGTGAAAATGGATCAGTATATATACCTAATTTTATGGTGTGTGAACTTTGATGCAGTAAAACAAAATTCGACCTTGTTATTTTCTAGCAAATTCTATTATTTATTTTTATTATTTTTTGATTTATTTTTATAATTTTTTATTTAGAATTTTTATTGAATTATTACTAATTCAAATTTTTCGATTTAACTTTCATTTTAATGAACTTTTATTAATTTTTTCACTTTTGTCGAATTTGTTGTGTTTTCTTGTTGTATTTGTGTAGGTATCGTGCGGATCTTGGTGCATTTTGTTAATATTTTAATTTATTTTTATGTTTGTTAATTTATATTTAATTCTTTTATTTCTCAGATTTTATATGGTTTAATTGGTGTTTCAATAGGTTTATTTAAATTGCATGTTGTATTTGCGTGTGTGTTTCTGATCCATTTAAACATTTTCCAAGGCCGTTTACGTTCTGGCCCAACATTATTAAAAGTCGGTTCCCTCTGACTTCTCGTGTCCTTTTCGAATCAAATAAGCAAACCCAACACAGAATAATTTTATTTGAACTTTACCACAGTTACAACTCAATCCGATTTATTTCAATGTTTTGTAGTTACAATTTTACTGATTTATTTGCACCCTTCAACCAACGATTAAATTTGATTATCTTAAGGTAGGTTATCCAATGGATAATCACCTTATCTGATAGATAACGTTTGACTTTACTTGAGGTTAGACTCTTTTACTGACCTGACTAGACTACTCATTTGCTTCGACCACTGGCCATTTCGTGTTTTTCCTTTTACCTTTTATACTCCTGCTCAGACTGTTGTTACATTTGCTACATTATTAAATTATTAAAAATAATTACTTTCCACAGACCACCTTAGTTGACATTTGTCAACAACGTTTGCTACATTACTAAATTACAAATTAGGAAATAATTACCTCTCCGTAGATCAGTGGCGCCCATTTAATATTGTTTGGGCCAATTTATTCCGTCTACACGCCGGGTTTTCCTCATCTCTCGGGTTTCCCATTGCCTCGGACTTCTCATTGACTACGGCTTCCCATTAGTAATTAATTTTTTTAATTAATTTCTTTTTTTGTCTTATATTATTTTCTAAGGACCCCTCACTAACACCCCTCTCTCAATTTGGTGTTCAACCATACCAATTTCCCCCTATCAATACTACTTTCAAATTTTTGTAAATTTTTTAATTAATGTTGCACTTTTATCATTTTGGTATTTTATTAATTTCGCTGTGGTGTTGGGCCAGAACGTAAACGGCCTTGAGGAATGTTTTAATGGATCAGTAACACACACGCAAATATAACATGCAATTTAAATAAACCTATTGAAACACCAATTAAACCCTATAAAATATGAGAAAAAGGGAATTAAATATAAATTAATAAACATAAAAATAAATTAAAATAATAACAAAACGCACCAAGATTCGCACGACACCAACACAAACATAACAAGAAAACACAACAAATTCGACAAAATTGAAAAAAATTAATAAAAGTTCATGAAAATGAAACTTAAATAAAATGATTTGAATTAGCAATAATTCAATAAAAATCCTAAATGAAAAATTATAAAAATAAATCAAAAAATAATAAAAATAAAGAATAGAATTTACTAGAAAATAACAAGGTCGAATTTTGTTTTACTGCATCAAATTTAACATGTGAGGAAAATAGGTATAAATACTGATCCATTTTCACATTAAAGTTAACCATTTTCAAAACCAGTTTTAAAAACCATAAAACCATCTTTTCAAATCTTAAATTATTTGTAAAATCGTTTTTCAAACCGTTTTTCAAACGTATTTTTAGGTGAGAAATGTTCATTTTGGAACCCTCTCTCCACGTCACATCCTTGCAACCTCGGTAGAGCTCTGCTTGGATGTCGGCGTGGGGGGAGCGGTATTTTTGTTTTATGTTATTATATGTAATATTATGCGATTTTATGGATTGGCGATAGATGGTAATTATGTTCATTTTTGTTTATAATTAATAAATATTATTAATATTAATACATTGTTTTATATGTTTAAATAAACTAAACTTAAATTTTTCTGTCGAAATTTTTCCGGCCCACAGCCAACACATAACGCAAGAAAGCAAAATCTACATAGTACAGATGCATGTAAGTGCATGGAAAATCGCCAATGATATGTACCCATGAAGACTCAGCGTGCGCAACGCAGGGGTCGTAACGTCAATATTTATCCCTACAACTGAAAAGAGAAATAAGGAAGAAGTCTCTGGCTACTTCCTCGTTTCTCATTTCTGTAAAATCGACCTAAATTTATATCACATACGGCTCAAAATCATCACACCGAGTAGTCCAGTGGGCACTCAGTAAATATAATGTAAACACAAAATGCGCTTAAGGTCTATTAAAGGGAAAGGGTACGGGAATAAATTAAATCGAAATCGTTGATATAAATAAATTAGAAGTAAATTAATCATCGGTATGCTAAAATGATTAAAATATAAAATCACCTAATGAGTAGTTATCAATTTAATTAGAGCATTGATTAAAATTAGCGATTACGGGGTAAAATAAGCATTACATTAGTTAAAATTAAGTAAATTGATTGATAAAAATTAAAGTAATACGAATAAAAATAACCCAATAAATCTTCAAGTAAAAGTAAGCATAGCTTTGAATTAAGAATAATGAAATAATTTATAAACATGAAGTAGACTATTACTTAAAATACTTTATTCGAGTGATTGTAAATGATACAAATTAAAGACAACTATAAATTAAAAGGTAGTAAGATGTACTAATTGAGTAAACGAACCTTTCGGTAATTAATATAGATCCATGGAGCAAAATTAGAGTAGATAGCAAAAAAAATAGATAGCAAATTAACTCGTGGATAAATTCAGTAGTCAACCTAAGGTAATTCGTCCATCAAAGTAAAAGTAATTCGTTGTTTCAACTAAAGTAACAGTTAGATGAAACCAAAATAACTCATCGCTTAGAATTAGTATAATAGCTAACGAGAATCAAATAACCCTTGGGCTGAATATTTCTTTTTAAATAATTTATTAAGGCAATGTTTAATTTAAGTCATTCGAATTAGAAATAGGGTAATTGTAGAATAAAAATGGATAACTTATAAATTACAACTTTAAGATGAAGATAAATAAATCTACAATTAAAAATAAACACCGGTTTATTGACATAAGATCATTGTTATAGGAGTTAAGCTTTGCAGCATTATTAAATTCAATCGACATTGATGAGAATCAGGAGCGTGAGTAGTTTAAGGCGCTGTGAGAAAGAACGAAATCATCTTCACGATAGTATTTGTTTGCCTACGGATTAGAACCCAAAACTGTTGAGAACCCAGAAGCTCCACGACTGTCTCCTGTAAGATTAAGCCAAACGACTAGAAGTGTATTACATAAACCAAAAAAAATTCATACCGAAAATTGGCTTACTAATCTGAACCAGTTTATCCTCCATAACATGAGAGCCTTGAAATTGCTAACATCGGAGTAATAATGTTGACCATTAGTAAAACCCAACGGCGCTAACAGACGTACCGCCAACATGTCAATAAAGTTAAAATTCCGATAGAGCGAAGTAGTAAACCATCCCAAAAAGTTAGAACATAAATCGAGTGAATGTAACCGAGATTCCAACCCGTTCATAATAAATGAAAATGCCATGACCTAGCAGTGTAGCAAATCGACCAACCAGCGGAAATATACCGGATGTTGGATGATGACGGAAATTCACCGCAAAGTCATACCAATCTACCAAAACATCCTCGAACATCACCAGCTAGTAAACTAATATCCGGACTAAGTTTCTACCAAACCTAAAGTCAACTGACGATCAATCACGATTCCATTTAACCGGAAATCCGGTCGATCATTACTAACAACTTTATAACGTACAAAGTTAACCAACGGAAACGCGCCACTATCGATTAAATCAAGAATCTATAGTATCCTTTTTCGTAAATAAATAATTTCAATTTTAGAATTATAAATCCTTAATAAATAATAATTTAGTTCCAACTAAGATTTAAGCATTTATCTAACGGTAACCACCCCTATTAGTAGCATACCCGATTCAGATATTGACTCCCAAACGCATTGTACCAAACTACCAATTTATTCCGCCCTCTCGAATCTTCTAAACAAGAACACCCGTGAGCATTTGAAAGTCCGAGAAATAGGTTATCCCCTCGCGTTTCTAACTGTTACATGCATAAACTCGAATGAATGTGTGAACGCTTTTATATCGAATAAATTCCTAGACACCCCAATACAGTTCGTCCCTCCAATACTGTACCGATCACTGGTTACTCAGATACAGGATAAATTCAGTATCTTAACTACGAGGAATGTTAATTAGTCTATGAACCAAAAGTCAACCTAAAATAACTGTAGAGTACAGTATATTGCTCGTCATAAGTAAGATTTCTATGACCGCTGATAAGGAGTCCAATTCGCGAGTGTTAACAACTTTCGGAACGACCGACAACCATCACGAATCCCGATAGACGTTAATAATTATTTCGCCATGGGGCTCCTACAATTAATTAACGACCATCCAACCATATAGCCAGGTTGAATAAAGTTCGTTTCAAATTTTACGTACCAAATGATTTATCCCTAACATCGTTGCAGATCATGCCACGCGATCAAACTACAACCCAAGCAACTAACGCAAAGTACTCGAGAAAGGGCCCACAAGCCACGGACGTCATCAACAAACTCCGATCACAGTGGCCTTACCCTACCACTTGGAGATTACTAGGTCTCTCAACGGACCCTTGAGGACTAGCCGGTCAACAATATCCGGCCGGAGAGACGTACGAACATGCCCGAAACCTCCTCACCCATTGGGAAAGGGTGCAGGAGCAAGTGGACCTTAATGTAATAAAGGCCCGGATGTACCTCGCGAACGTGGAGGAGGACATCCGCGCCGGGCGTATTGCGGAGACATATCCACCTCGCCCAGTCCGCGATACCCGACGGCCTTATACGGTGGCGGCTCTAAAGAAAAGCTTGAAAAGACAATTCCCAGAGGAATGACTATAAAAACCATAATGTTCATGTCGTAATGGATGTAAAAATTAAATGTCGTTCATGTTCTTTATCCTTATCGATAAATTTGTTTTCATAAATTTTGTTTAACTGAATAAAATGTTGCTCTAATTAAGTCGATAAGAAATTAAAATGTTCTCTTTTGTTATAGTGATTTCCTCTCTACAAACCCTACAAACTGAACTGGATCACGCGAGGCAGTCAAACGCGGATCTACTCGCCCAAATCATCCAATTGACCCGAGAAACACAACAGATAAAGGCAACATGGTCAGATCCAGCAAAAACGAGAGCTGTCTACCACCGACTCACGCGGCACAGAAAGGCTGGGCAGAGGAGCGGCAGCTCAATCAGAGCCTGCGCACTCAAATCCGGGGACTCGAAGTCGCCCTAGCAGTCTGCCGGGAGGGGGAAGCGGTAACATATCCGCTCGTCTTCGCCCCATCCCAGATGCCGCAGAAAAGCACCCAATCAGCGGAGCAATCCATCACTCCAGCAAATAATCGTCGGCCGGGCCGTAAAGAACGTGCTCGTCGTTGAGCAACCCAGCTTAAAACTCACTAACTCATAAATGCCACGTGTGTTGTTGATTCAAATAGAGTAGTCATATTCTTAAATTATTTACTCCTTGGATACATTTGCATGTCAACGTTATCATAAATATTCGCATTACGTCACCGGACCTTCGTCTCATCGTTCCATAGACAAATAAGAACTAAATCCTGAATTTACTTCCACAGGGACAGAGCTAAGGGAGCAGAAGTCTTCTACCGACAGCTCGTGAACCCGAGGGTTGTCCGAGCAATTACAGTACTAGCGATAATACTCAATTTTTGCGGACAATCCACCACTTGAACACATTACCAACGTTGCCTAGCAACGGGTACCAAGTGGCGATCAGAATCATTTTGTATGGCGTTACCAGGGCCACCATGAGGATAAGCAAATAACGGAACCCTGTAACCCACCAGTGGTTTTTTCGTAATACCCCAACATATATATGTGTGCGATTTTGTTTATTTGTCACCTTTGATCTGATTACTTTTAATAATTCATATTTTCATAATGACTATAGATTAAAGTGAGCAGATATTTTTTATTGAAATGTGAAACATGTTCAAATGAAATTGTTATAAAACATTTAACACATTAGCAGACAAAGTTTTCTTCGATTATTTATTCGTACGTTAATATAATGGCATTATTTACTTTAAAAATTGACAATAAAATTTATTTATAGTGAATTAATTAAACAAAATAATTTTTGTACTACAAATAATTTGATATCTAAGATGAAGTAGAGGAAACAGAAAAGTTATGAAAATGTTAAAAGATTTTTTTTCGTAAATGTTAAAAGCGCTAAATGACTGACGCGGGACACTTTCCGGGACCGTTTTCATTTGCATAATAAGTAGCATAATTTTTGGCACTGCTTTTATCAAGTGCTATATTTATACATTATAAACGAATGTAAATCATAATTTATTCTAATCAATGAAAAACGTATCAAAGTAAATGTAATAAATGACTATGATGATTTGTTATATTCTCTTCTGCACAGACCCTTAATCGCCTAATAAGTGGTTTATACATATTTTCGGGTTTGATCTGGCCCATGATAATGAAATATTAGTAGGTGGTTATGTTCCATTGGGGCTACCATCCTAGAAATAGTAGGTCAACTCAAAAATCACTGTCAGTCACGTAATTATTGAAACAAAAGGAAATATATGAAGTTCAATTGTAGTTCACCGAGTAATGTAAATCCTCCTCCTACACATGACCCGTACCCCGATAAATTTTGGTTGACCTACTTTTTCTAGGGGAGTAGCCAGTATGGAAATAACTATTAATTGTATTTTTATTTTATACATTAAATAACTTTGTCCTAGAATTACAGCTTCTAGTACTTGATTGAATTTAGGTATTATTGGCTGGTAAATCTTCGTTGCTTTATCAAAGAGCACGCAGAGTCAGATATTCAGGAAATCACTAGTTTAAACAAGTTATAATATTATATATTTTTATAGATATTTGCCTCAACAGTTTTAAGATAGAATAATTTTCAACATCTAAATAAATTTGTTTATTTTATTCATCACAATTTAAATAAATAATTTTAAACAATATTTTCAAAATTTCAAAATTATTTAAAATCCATTTTTAAATAAATTTTTATTAAAATGAAGCAACACCATTTTTGTATCAAAGAAGAAAAAGAAAAGAACTTGGATTACATAACAAGACATTATCGGCCAGTTGACCCTCCAATTTGTGAGTTTAATGTCTATAAAATAGGATGTGGTTATCCAAAATGTGATCCATTAACGAGGGAGAGAATTGAATATCCAACCACTGTTCCTCAGCGGTATGTTTTTACAAAGCCTCTGGTGCTTCATCCAACACACGATGATGTATATTACCCAACTACACATCTCCCAGTTGAATTGGGATATAAGCCGAAAACTCCATTTGATATTGTCCATACAGAGGCAAAAGGTAATGGTCTTCGATATCAACAGGACCTATTTGGAAGAGCCATAATTGATAGTATATTGAGTCCACCATTTTAAAAGAAAATGTACTTGTCAATATTAAAATAATTCGGTGATTTTTGAGAAAATTACTTAAAAAATATCGATATACAAATGAGAATTTACAGGAATAATTTTGGAACCTAAATAAAATTAATACAATATTACATAATAATGACAATAATATATTATTATCCTTATTGATCATTTTATGAATTAATTCTGCTGAAATTGGCTTAGATGGGTTTTTGATCACTGCTTAATTTTAGTTCATATCAAGATATTTTTGACTCTAATGAGCTTTTAATATGGGTGGATGTATGCGACCATTGTAATATAATGCCATTAATTTTTATTACTGTTGACTCCAAGACCCTTTTTGCACAAAAATTAAATAGCGAAATCTTTAGTAATGTTTTATTAAAAATCAATAAAAATTAAATGAAATATAAAAATAAAGAAATGAATATGAACTAGAATGTAAATCCATTCGAATTGACAACAACAATAAGTTTTTATTATGCAAATTATATATGATTGCCTAAATTACCGCAACGTGTTATATAGGAACAATCACGACAATTCCCACGTATGACATAATAATTTTGCTCTTCTCGCATACATCTTAGAATATTTAAACGATCATTGCGAAACATCATTACATAGAAGATAAACTAAATTGTGAAGAATATGAATCAAGAATTTTTGACCGACAATAGTGATTTAATTAAATTTTATTGTTTTCTTTAAAGTTCAGTATAATTAATAATAACTTAGTTGTACACATTTACAAACAAGTTTTCAAATAATTTAGATACGCGAAACCCAGCTGTCCAAAGATAGCTTTTTACAGTAGACTCGACTGGGCTCTAAAATTTCTTACAAGCACAAACAACAATTCCACACAACACAACATTAATGAGTGTCAGACGAAAACCACAGTAATAACTCACATCTGTCGAGTTTTTTTCAAATCCCGATTCCTTTTAGTAAACTTAGTATAGAAGTATAAAAAATAGTGAGTTCTTTTGACCGAACACAACAAACTCGGCTCTTTTAAAAAAAATTAAAGCAAAAATATTAAACTGTAAATGATAGAAAATAAAAAGATTAACAGTGCTAAAAAATTACCAAAACAATGAATTTACCAACCACATTCCTGATTTCTTTACAGATGAAAATGGCTCCGTTTATACTAGTCAAAATAATTCCTTTACTAGCCGGAATAAATTCACCCAGACTTAAGTGCTCACGCATAGTAACAGCACTTCCCACTACTGAATGAAATGAAATTACCGATCTATATTATATAAAACGTAATGAAACCATTCAATTCAATCCATCTCCAGAACACCAAATATTGGCATTGCTTTAATATAGATCAAGCTACAAAAATGAACCAGAAATTGAATCTCTTCTGAGTACATATAGCAAATTACCAGAACCAGTTAACACACCATACGACTGTGCACTCAATAATTACAAATGGAAATCTAGTACCAGGAAGGTGAGACTACTGGGTTTCCGAGGAACTACCCGGGAACTACTATAAAACGATATAGTAAAACATTATACGTTAGGTTGGTCCTCTGGTTTGATGCTTATGCAATAAGCAAATGTAGAGCTTGTGGAGACTGCAGAATGCTCAATAGGATTACGGAATGCCCAACAAAATTGTCAGATACTTAATAAACGTATTTAAAGGAGCCAACGACTTTTCAAAAGCATATTAAGAAACTAGAAATAAAAACTCTGATTTGTTTATTCGAATACAACCGAATCAGTTTTGGTTTCATAAATGTTGCAGCAACACTTCAACGTTCCATGAATCAGGCGCTGAAAAACAATGAAGTACAATAGCTTATCTAAACGACTTATTTATTACCAGACCTGATAAATAAGCATATCTAAAATACATCAAAAACATATTTGAAACGATAGTGAAGTTAAACTTGAAAGTCAATGTGCTAAAATGTGAATTTCGTAACCCTTTCGCTCCTATTTGGACAATACGTCCAAGAAACTTTCATCATAATACTACTGGGATATTTTCAAAGCAATTTTCATTGTTAGAGTTTAGTTTTAGTGTTTCATTGTTCTAGGATATTCGGAAGCGCCACCTTAACAAAAATAAGAATATTTCATATTTAGGTCAATATTAACAAGTTCCAAAATATAAATTTAGCTTAGTGTCATCAGCCGAAAGTCGAAGCTAAAGGATTAAAGAAATCAAGCCAATAACTGACAAGCTAAATGGCATTCAAAAGTTCATATTCAAACATTCCAAATTGGAGGTTACTATTAGCACCACTAAATGACCTAATAAAAACAAAGAGAAATGTCAAAATAAAATTGATCAAAACAAACAACAGAAACATTTAAAAAAGGTTGAAAATACATCAAAACAAGGTACTGAAACTTCGACCGAAAACTTCTCGCAATCAATAATGCCATAAAACACTTTCACCATCTAAATGAAGCTAGACATTTTAAATTTTACACAGATCACAAAAACCCCTCATAAATGCAAAGCCGATGAAAACCCATTACGAAGACAAATAAAGCGATTGGATTTTGTTTCACATTTAAATTGGACGACCAATTATGTAACGGGAGTCGTAGACATTGCAGCAGACACACTTTCCAGAATTGAAACCGACATACTCAAATTCGGTAAACTCATCTAAACAAACAAACAGAAACACTCAAAGAACTACCTACAAAACAAAGCCTAAAATTAAAGAAAATTAATAAATTCAGGTACGACGCTAACAACGAAAGCTCACTACCAATGGAATTCAGAAACACATGTGTTTAAAAATTGCATAACATCAAGCCCCCAAGAAATAGAGTCACATTGATATAACATTTTATAACAATTTAACTTTGATAATTACACTTTATAATTCTCACAATAGTCAAATGAATGCGACATATAAATTCTCAAATCGGTTCAGTTAATATTTTAAATGGTTCGACTGGAACTGTTTCCTCTGAATCCCATGTGCTCTTTAAATCCCTATGAACTAACTCAGCACAGGAATAATCTTGATTGATACCAAATTTGTACAATGATTTACACTTTCAAATAAATCAACACTGGTAGCGATCCCTATTGGAAGCCACCTCTTAATCTATTATACACTAGAACTTCCTGGACCTAAGTTTGACTCGTTTCTGTTTTTACCATATTTCTTTTGTCAATCTTGCAAAACTCGTAACTTTTCTAAATTTGTTTTTTTCAATTTGATGGCTCAAATTTTTGTCTCAATTTTGTGACCCAGTTGTTGATACGAGATTCCCTTATAAAGAAAATCTCCTTAACAATTTATTGCCTTGAGTCAAATTTGAATTGGGCTCCCGTGAACTAGAGAATTTCTCTCTAATTTTATTTCTTTGTTTTCGTCATTTAATTTAATTAATTTGTATTTTCCTATTAGCTTTTTAGGGGTCCCAAATTAATTTATATTATTATTGTCGTCTCGTTAATTGGTATCGGCACATACCCATTTCTCCCTGTAAATATTGATTTTGATTATTTTAGTTTTCTAATTTTTTTATTTAATAATAATCTAAAATTACATAATCCAAACAAATTCTTCTAACATAATTAAATTTCTGAGATTCCGATTTATTTATAGCTTTTACTTTTACATTTGATGAAGTTCATATTGAGGTTAATAGAACATGGCTTAGGATCCTGCAAGCATCTTCCTAATTGTAAATTGCAAAATGAGGAAATCAAATTGAAAATTATCCATAGCTTAAGGTAACCTATATTCGACCTTTTATGATATAAGAAAAACTGGCTTTGACATTTGAAATTATATTGTATTATGAAAAAGAAAATCATATGAAAAATGTATTTTCAACTTTGTGTTTGATTTACTCAAATATTATTTAACCTTATTAGCATTGTACCAATTGTCCATAAAGTAAGTAGTGCTGCATTCACTGCAAATCTTGTTCATGTCTGGCATGGTAATTAGGGTAGCAGCACATTGCAAACAGCGTCTTGGGGTATCCTTTATTTCATTTAGATCAACATAAGTCGTTTTCCCTTCTCGATATTGCATTGGCTGAGACATCCACCATTCATATTCTCGTTCCTGCTTTTTGCGCTCCAAGAGCCGATCTTTGGAAACCGAAAACGCGGTTAAACCAAGCATATCACAGGCCGGATACCGTGGGCATGATTTAGGAACTTTGTTAGCAGCCATTAAACACAATTCAAAAAGATTGATTGTAAAATAATTAATTAATAAATTTAAATTCAAATTAATTAATTCTATAGATAAATAAAATTTAAAATATATTTAAATCCTAAATGCCCATCTTAGAAATCTTAAGGTAAACGTAATTAATTTGAAATTTCTTACTATAATTATCACTAAGAGTTTTATCACAAAAGGAATTAATTTAAATTAAATTCTCCCTTTACATATTGTTCGAATTATGATTTCAGCATAAAGCATTTTGTAATATAAAATTTATTCTCAGATAAGATTTTGTTTATTCGAATTAAGTTAATTTACTTAGCCATCTTTAGGTAATTTCCAATTAATTTTAATTTAATTTATTTAGCAAATTTTATCTTAAAGATTTATTTGTTCGTAAAAATATTACATTTTTTCGCATTTTAAATTTTTCGTAAAAACTGAATATTTTTCTCTGAAAAATTTAAATGAAAAATATAGTTGATGACCATAATGTGAAAATCTGATTGAAATTTAATAAATTATTTTGTGTTTGGTTAAACATGCCTCGCTCATACGGTGGGTTCAATTCCAGACCACTGCTGTACGCCTAGTTTTTGACGAAGATGGTTTAATCCATTTCGGATACTTTTCCACATTCTAATTGGTATTCATTGTTAAGGATGAATTTTACTTATTTTTCACCTTTATTATTCTCCGTTGTTACACTACCTGTACCAGTTGGATTTTCTGGATGGTAGTGTTCTTTTATTAGGTCGGAACGTGTCATCGCTGAACACTTATGTCGCTGTTTGCCTCTTTTCTCCGGTCTTTTGTGCTCGCTTCTTAGTTCCACTATTGGCGTAATTATTACCATTGGCAATCTGGTTTCTGTTATTACAGTTGTAGTGACGTTGGTTTCCGGTTGGGTATTCTTCTTTGGCATAAAAGCAATAATTTTCTGAAATTTATAATCTCTAGAAATTCTGATGTTTGGTTAAACATTTATGCCTCGCTCATACGGTGGGTTCGGTTCCAGACCTCCGCCGTACTCCGAGTCACTTGCCTTTTTCACTCGCTACCACATAAACACCTTAAATACATTTAAATAACATTAGCCTAGCATATTATATATATATATATATATATATATGCGCTAATATAAATAACAGCCAATGGTACAAATTAGAATAGTCGAAATTTTAAAATAACTGAGATATTCGCACTTTTATGATTTTGTTGGGCCGAGACAGGATTTTGTTTAAACGAATCGGTAACACGCACGCAAATACAACATGCAGATTGAAAATCAGACCCATAAAACATCAACTTACCATGCTAAAATATGAGAGAAACAATTAAATATAAAATCAAGAAACACAAAAGTAAATTAAAATAATAACAAAGTACAACAAGATCTGAACGAAATAAACACGAAAACATGAAAATTTGACCGAAATTTGCCAATTTACCAAAAAAGCGAAAGTCCATGGAAATGGAACAAAAGTTAAATAATTTGAATTGGAAACAATTCAATTAAAAAGTTTAAAAAATAAAATTGTTAAATTAAATCACGAAAATAATAAAATTAAGATTAAAATATACCAGAAAATCACAAGGTCAAATTTTGTTTTATTACATAAAATTTAACACGCAAGGTTAGGGTCGTACAATAGGTATATATACCGATTCATTTTCACGGAATTTTAATCAGTTTTTGCAATATAAAACTCGAACTCTCGTCTTACAGTACGAATTTTTCTAGCAACACTCATTCTTCAATTTTGATGTAAGTGAAAGAATATCCGATACTTTCTCTACGAGCTCTGTTTGAGCGTCGGCGTGGGGAAAGGTTTGTAATGAAGTTTGAAATGAATTATGTCAGATATGTTGTATTATTATGTACTGAAATATAACTTAAATGAAAGTGATTTATGTCGAAATTTTCCGGCCCACAGCCACTCACGCACCACAAGAAAGCAAAATCTACACAATAATTCAGGCTGTGTAAGTGTGGTTCATCCGCCAATAGCCTGTGCCCGTGAAGGTTCCGGCGTGAATAACGCAGGGCCTAAACGTCAATATTATCCGTTATAGGGGATACTGGGAGGAGGGGAAGTAGTCTTTTGGCTGCTCCTCCACCACTCATTTCCTATAATCTCGACTAAACTAAAATCATTCTCACATAACGGCTAAAAATCATAAACATTGAGTAGCCCGGTGGGCACTCATAAAATCATAATATTGATACAACTATCCTAAGGTCAAGCTAAAAGGAAGGGAGTGGGGAAATAATTTGGAAATAATTGCTATGTCATTGCTAAACTACTTTAACTGAATCTTAAATTAAATTAATGAAACGAGGTAATATGTGAAAAACCCGAGAAATCGACTATCTCCAAGATAACGAGCTAGAGTAACTCAAAAACCGTAGATAGAAATTTAGTAAATGACGATGAAGGTCAGATACTATGACTATCGCTACAAATGGCATAGATTGATTTGACCCTAATGTAATGTTTCAACCCACAAATTTAATCCGCATAAAAATTAAAATAAACAAAATCATGGTAAGATAACCTTTGCCGTAAAATTCCCCAGAGTCAGTCGGAACGAGCATAAATATTAAAAAGGGTAATGAACAAATAATTAAGGATTGCCACCACCGCGTGTTAAGGTGCGCATAAATTTTTTAGAAGTATCCAAATTTGATTTAAATCATTCACTCTTGATCAAAATTCAAACCCAAATAATTATTAAACGATTACCCAGAAAAGACCTACCCCAACCGAACCCTAATTGTAACTAAATAAGTCTGATAAAATATTCAAATAGCACAGTATATCAATCATAACAGGATTCATAACACAGTAATGAATCTCTTCCAGTGATCAACAAAAGAATCAACCGATCAATAGGGATAATTGAGTTGTGGATTCCATGGGGTGTCTGGAATCCAAAATCCACCAGAGCCATAAGTAAATTACAATTCATCCACAATTCGACGCGAATCTCTAATTAAAAATTCATTCACCTAAATCATAGGAAAATTCATCTAACCCCAGATCTTGGCATCGAAAAACCATAAATCCAAGTGAAATCCACCATCGAACGACCTAGAGATGACCATAGAAGTTCCAAATTAAATCGGTGACGTGATATCGATCGATCGGGACGGCAAGGAGAGACTGAGGACCTAGAGTTGCCTTATGTGTCAATAAAACGGGAGCCAGGACGCAATGCAGCCCGAGAGCTTCGGAGCCAAGCTGAAGATATTTTAACACGCCTAGAATCCCACCAAAGAAGGACGGACAGGAAAGTTGAGCGAGCCCAACGCCAATTGGATCGGATAAATGCGGACATTGCAGCTGGCCTGATTCCGAGCACGGATAGGTATTCCCCTTCCTATGGCATCTCATTCGAGCTCGACGACCCCAGATTGAACCAACCAACCCAATCCATGAACGTGTACGTGCCAAGGTAAATACTCCCGAGAGGAATGAGAGGAGAAACAGAAAACCGACGAATAGAATGGGATCACTCCTACAAGCGGAGGCCGTCGACAAGAGATCCAAGGAACTCGTATCGGAACACTCGTTGTTGAGTTTAACAAAATACATATTACTAGTTATTTTGTTCTTTTGCACATAAATTTATTATTTAAAAAAATAAAAAAAACCATCTAATTAGAATTAGTATTGTCAAAATTTATCTTAAGCACCGGATCGCTGATAATCCTTGTTATATATCTGACGAAGTAAACTATTATTGATCTATTATTGTAGAAATGGACTCTTACAAGATTCAGAATATGGCCCTCAAAAGAGCACGCAAAGAGAATGCCGATCTCCATCGGCAGTTAATTCAACTGACCAAAGAAATTCAGCAGGTCAAATCAACCTGGATAGAACCGACCAGAGTGAGGATCCTGTACCAGCTGGTAACGGCCACCCAACGCGGATGGGCCGAAGAAAAACGGCTAGGGCAAGCCTTAAAGACCCAGATTCGCGGCCTGGAGGTGGCGCTATCGGCCTGCCAGGATGGCCAAGCCGTCACATACCCCCTGGTATTTGCGCCCGCACAATTGGCGTATCGAACAACAACGGATACCACCAAACCAGCTGTGAAACCAGCTCAACATCGTCCCGGAAAGATAGAACGCGCAAGACGATGATCGATGAAAATCTCGGGGCAGACGCAAAAGGCTTTCATTTTATTTTTCTTTGGATCATTGGGATTCTCGGCGTGAATAGTCTTAGCAAATGTTCGGTGTGTATAATAGGCTTTAAAAGTTGAGATCACTTCTTGGTCCATGGGCTGCCGAATAGATATAGTTTTAGGAGGAAGAAAAATAACTTTAATATCTTCGTACATTTCCATTATAACTTTTGGGTGGCTGGGAACATTATCACTTAGTAGTATAATTTTAAATGGAATTTTTTGCTCTAAACAGTAGACCTGGACACTTGGCTTAAAATATTCCGTTAACCACTTCGTAAATAGATCGGTAGTGATCCAGACTTTCTTGTTTACTTGGTAGGCTAATTATGGAAATATTTTCATGGCCCTAGGATTTTGCGAATGTTATACTACCATAGGCTTTAATTTAAAGTCACCAGAGGCATGGTCTCCTAACAAAAGAGTCTACATATCCTTGCAAGCTTTGAAACCTGGCATTGATTTTTCCTTTTTAGCTATGAAGGCTCTAGACGGTAGCTTCTTCCAGAAAAAGGCTTTTTCATCAACGTTATAAATTTTTTGCTTGGTGTAGCCTCTTCAATTATTAACTCTAGCTCAGCTGCATATCGTTCTGCAGCTTCTATATCAGAACTAGCAGCCTCACCTTGAACCTTAATACTGTGTAGCTGTCTTCGTTCTTTAAATCTCATAAACCAGCCTCTGCTAGCTTCAATCCTTTCGTCTTTAGCTTTGTTAACTTTTCTAGCCTTCATTTAGTTAAATATAATTAGGGCCTTCGATTGAATTAGGCCTTGCCTTAATGGAATGTTATGGCATTTTCTCTATTTCAGCAATAATGTTATCACGTTTTCTAATCATTGTAGTATTCACTAGAGAATCATTTTTAATTTCTAACTTTTAAGCCAAAGTAAGTGGCTTCCTACTTTTCTTTTCACTAGGCTTAGGTGCCATGCATATTAATATAGATGGTAATACTTAATAAATATAACATAATATTAAATACAGAAACGAAGTTGAGAGCGATGAACAAATGCGTGCTAACACGATTGAAACAAGCTATTGAATGCTGCGTTGTGGCGGAGTGTATTTATTTTTGTGTCCACATTACCGAAACACTATAAAATATTTTTTGGCGGTTGTGCATTCAGCCATGCGCATTTTCATGTATTTTTTTGTGTGACCGCCCTCTGAGTGAAACACTACAAAGCAAGTGCCTTATGAACGAGGTATACCTGTATTTGATATATTTAAACAAAGAGCATGAGAAGTCAGAATTAGCATGTACTTTAATAATAATAACCTCTCTAATCTTATAGGGAAGGCAAGTTTTAGGATATCACTAAATCTTCTTTCTATAATACAATTTAAATAAACAGAAACAGTTAATTTCATTGGAAATAAGAATGAAATATCATAATTTACATTGACAGTGAATAAGTACAATTAACGACTTTCTACCTTGTCCATGTGTTAAAGCTAAATATAAAATAAATTGATAAGATACATCCTTTCCAAATTCAATCTGCTATATATAGAAAATGTGTTGCAATACTAACTTTAGTAGTTTGAAATCATGACAATTGGACAATCACGAAAACGTATATTTAACGCATCTATTGAGGTTTACAGAATCTCAACTTGATGAATTTTATATAAATAACGAAATTAACACTGATAGATGAAATTTATTTATTTATAGGTTGTAAATGTATTTAATCTATGTACCTCTAAGTTCGATGTTTTCTAGGCCCTGGTTTAAATTAAAAAAAACTGATTACTAACAATACAAAAGACACTTAAAGTCTGATTTGAATGAAAAAGTAGTCAGTATCTATTCCTAACTATATATCTATCACATTTTAAGCACCTCCTTGCTACCATGTCAATTAACACTTGCTCTCAAATTGGCACTCATGCTTTAAAAAAATATATTTTATCGATAATTTGAACACTTTTTTAAAACTATTTAGATTGAATTTAAACTACTTATTTTAATAAGTAACTAATTGTCTTACAAAGTTTATCCGGCAAAAAGATTACCTAAAATTTTCTATATTATTCAAACATTTTTCATAAAATCTTTTGGTCATGAAATTTTTTTCTTCATTTTCTTTAGTAGACAACAATACGAATTATAAAATAAGCATAAAAAATTTAAATTAAAATTTATTGATTGTAAAAAAATAATATTAATTTAAAAATTATGAAATTAAAAATACAATTTTAAATAATAATTAAATTTTAAAAAAAAATCAATCAAGCCATAACAACAACAAAAAAATGAATCTCAATCAAGAAACCATTCAGCCGTTCCACTCCAACCCACGATATGAAAACAATTGCGGCAATTGTCCAAACAAGGATTCAACCCACCGGATCATTCCTTTTTATCCGATGCGTAACTACGTCGATAGTGCAGTCAATTCGATGATGCTTCCGTACAATACACCGGCCATGCAAAACACCATTGATTACAGGGCTTACAATCCACCAAGAAGAACCGATTTATTCAATTTATCACATTGTAGCACAAAGTTTACTCCATGCAGTGCCTGTTATGGAACTCGAAACGATGTATACGATAGACCAAGTGGGAAAAATTGTTTTCAATGTGGTCACACAGTGTTTGAAAATTGTTGCCCTTAAATTCTCAATATTAACGTATCTGCCGGACTCAAACTTGAAGCATCACCTCATCGGATGAAACGAAATAATAAAACTTAGAAAGAGTTTGTCTTTTTATACATTGAAAGATCAAAATAATACTAAGATAAAATAGAACATTTAAGGACTTGGAACATATAGCTTATATATGTTTTATAGAATATCATAAAATTTAGATTTGACAGACATCTGCAAATAAATACGGCTTTATGAGATATTTGTTGACTCATGAAGTTGCAATAGAAAATGCTGTAAAATCCATGTAAATATTTTTGACATATTTAACTATTTGCTATATACTCGTTTAAAAATTTGTATATTTTATAAACAGAAAAATATGAATAAGGCTTGAAACATGTAAAAGCACATTAGGGACATGAAATCAAAAGCACGTCAATTATCGTATAATTGTTTGGATGTCGATAAATTAGATCTGACTCACACCGTGTCGGTCAAAAAACACCATTTCCAGGCTTATAAAAGTCATATTAGACAATCGCCAATTTAAATTCTTATGTTTTAATGAAGTCGACATTATTTTAAATTTGAGTTAAACTATTAAACGGCAACTTTATTAACTTAAACAAAATCATTTTTAGGTTAATTTTAGACGAAAATCCTGATATTAGATTCAGTAGTCATGATTTATGGGTACTTTAGCCAGTTGTCACTAATGTCAGACTTGGTTGGATTTTGAACGAAAAATCGGACTAGGTTAATTTTTGTCAAGAGTCATGAAATAATGGACATAGATGCGTCCGGGCATAGATGGGTCAATCTGGGTCGGATTTTGAGAAAAAGAATTTTGAATGGACTTTTTTGTCCGAAATTACCTAAAATGAACGAAAACTCTGACCCCTTTCAACGACAAAACAGCCCAAAATACCCTTAAATTATGCTTTTGGTGACTTTTGAGTCTTTTCGTTCAATATTAACCTAAATATAATGTTATTTGACCGAAATTCTAAATGGATGTGACTTTATTAAAACAAAATTTCAAAATGGAGACAATTAGGTACCAAGATTTCTACCTTAAGCCTTGACCACATTCCTCGTAGTATGTTACTAATAAGTGATCTTTCAAATTAATGATTTGCAAATTGCTTCTTCAATCGAACTTCATCGATATACTCGTATCAATCGACTGGGTACTTTAACTTCGGCTTGCTTGTTTTAATCCTTGTGATACTGTTTTCCTAATTTTTTATCTTTCTCCAAATATTTCTATATATTATTTCTGTATCACTCTCTCTCTTAGGTTTTCTTCGGATGTCTCCGTGTGTTTCTTCCTTTTATAGGTTTTTATTTACTTGAACTTAGAGATAATTCCTAAGTTGTTTTCATTTTCTTTTGGTGATCTGTGGCCTCTGAACTCATTCCTGTTATTTCATGCAACTGAAGATATTTGTTGGGCTCAGAGCCAAAATTAAAACAAAAATTACAAAACCTATTTAAACAAAAAGGTGAAAATTGTATAAGTTAAAACAAAATAATTAATGTCGTTTGGAAATTGTCAATATGGCTGCCGTAACATAAGCACTCACCGCAAGAAGATATCAAAAATAAAATAAAAACATATTAATTAAAACAAATTAAAAATATAACAAAAATTAAATAAAACAAATAATTAATTAAAATTCGGAAAAATGCCTACAGATGCAGAAAGAAACATACGAAAAATAAAATAAACTGCCAAAACCTTGCAAAATAAGGTTTAGAAAAAACACAGGCAGAAGAGGCGACCAGAAAACAAAATATTGGGGTTTAAAAATAATATTTTAAGAAAATAATAATAAAAATAAAATCCAACAATAAAATATTAATATATCAAAAAATAAAGAAAAATATATAAAAAATTACAAAAATATTTTGAAATAAATAAAATAATTAAAAAGCCCTAAAAATGGCGAAAAATCGCCCATTGGTCGCACACAGGCACAAAAATACTATATATACGGCAGTCATTTTCACAATTTTTTAGACTGTCTTAGACATTTTTTCAGTCAGGTGACTACTAGAAAAATTTTTAGACATTTTTAGACTAGCAGTGAATCATTCTTAGACCAAATTTTGTATGCCAATTTATGCCAATTTTTCAAATCTGGTTGTATGACTGTGGATTGTAAGTATTGTTTTCTTGTATAAATATATATTTCGAAGTCTTGTTACTTTGATTTTGTTCTGGATGGTCGTGGAATCTTTTGGTGCCACTGACAAATCCCCCTAAAATCTTATTTATACTAAGTATTTAAATAGATGGTTCATGGGACGGACCGTGTGCCGGCTAGTGGGTGAAAACCCTTAGTTGAGCTCGTGGGTCGTGCCTCGTGAACCCCTCGGCAGTCCGCAGTCGGGTCTGGCGATAATGCACAGGACCGCTACGCAGGGCGCCGTTGTATACTCGGGGCGGCTACTGAAAAGTGGCCGGAACGAGTCGGAATAACATTCGGGAAGTGCGACTTTAGTTAAGGGGAATAAAGTTTTGTAAGGAAAATTTAAAACTTCTTCAGGAAATTAATTGAAAAATCAAGTAGGAGAGGATAGGATAGTATAGGAATGCAAATTTGAAAGTAGTTTTCTAAAAGTTGAACGATATAATCTGACAGAAGAGAGTAGCATTTATTAAAGTGACCGCAGAGGGTTATAATTACTTAAAATCATGGGGAACGCAGCGGGAATTAAGGAATTGTTGATCAAAATTTTAATATAGGGAAAGATAAATGTAAATTAGGAAAAATGTAGTCGATTCCGTGATTAAACAAATGAAATAGGAAATTTACCTAAAAATAAGGGAGGAACGCTGCCCAAATTTTTGAAGGATATTTTTATAAATAATGGGTAAAAATGATGAATAAGTATGGAAATTGTAGGAATAGACGAGTAAGGACCAGGATATAGAAAAAGAAAGACGTAAGACCTTCCATCGGCAGTCCAGAACCCGAAAGTGAAAATATCATGAGGAGTAGTTCTAGTAATGGAGCTCACCTGCTCATGAATTTTCAACCTCTATGTACAGTACCAACATGGCACTCACCATGGGTACATAGGAGGGATAGAATAATAATCGTGATGGCGTTTAGGGGGGTAGATGCACAAAAACCCTAGAAAAAATAAATAAAAACCAACCCCATTCGCCAACATGATTTTGGGGGCTCAGCCGGGATGAAACTAATGTCAATTGGAAAGTCAAAAATCAAGTGAAACTTAAAAATTTCAGAGAGTTTTAGCAATGAACCCGCAGCCAATAGTCGAGTAAAAACTATGCCGATAGGATCGAAATAAGGATAACATGAACCTGGAAAGAAATTGTGAGAATGGAAAAATACCAAAAGTTAAATCATTAGAATAAATATGTCGGGACGACATTTTAAAAATCGATAGGGGACGACCGAACAAAACGCTACAATAATAGTTTTACAGGCAACTCTTAAAAAATTTGAACAATAATGTTAATAAAAGTAACAAAGTGGTAAAAGTATCGATGATTAAAAATGGGAATAATAATAACAATAATAATAATAATAATAATAATAATAATAATAATAATAATAATAATAATAATAATAATAATAATAATAATAATAATAATAATAATAATAATGATAATAATAGTAGTAGTAGTAATAATTGTAATAATGGTAATAATAATAATAATAATAATAATAATAATAATAATAATAATAATAATAATAATAATAATAATAATAATAATAATAATAATAATAATAATAATAATAATAATAATAATAATAATAATAATAATAATAATAATAATAATTATAATAGTAATGATGGTAATAATTGTGATAATAATCATAATGATAGAGATAGTAATAATGGTTATAATAACTGTATTAAAAATTATTTTTGAGCTTTTGTTGATTGATAAAATTATTACATTTTACGCAAATATGTATAAAGTAATAAAGCATGGATAGGTAAACTGAATGATTGATGAAAATTAGGAATGTGAGGTAGAAGCATGGTATGATGAATGTATATAAAATAGGATGATTGAATGGTATGGAGTTTGATGAAGTAAAAATATGGAGTGAGAATGTGGAACGATTGGGTTTAAACAAAAAATTAAAATAGCAGACAAAAATATATAAAAAGACAACTATAACAATAAGAATTAAACTGACGTGAAAATAATAGCAATAAAAACGATAAATAGAGGAAAATAGTATTAGGAGTAAACGGATGACGGAATAGAAAGACAGCGAAAAATATCACAGAAAAATGAATTTTAACAACAACAGTAAAAATAGAAATATCAAAATGAAATGAAAGAGAATGAATAGAGTCAATGATGATATGTGAAAAATAAGATGCAACGAATATCTTTATAACGCGGAAGTTGAATAACAGAAAATACAAAATGAATAAATATCGAATAATATCATCGATAAATAAATGGCGATAATAGAAAACAAAAAAAAATCGAAAAATAAAAGGGGTAAAACCACTAATCATACCAAAAGAAAAATACAGAGACAACGAATAACAGTCGAATGAGAAAATTAACGCCATTTTAGACATACAATTGTAAACTACAACCCAAAAACAGTAATGAATCGCAGTATGAAAGACTTATATATGAGTAAAAAGGAATAAAACATCAATGAAGGACAAATAAAAATTGGAGCGAATAAAATTAAACACAGTAAAGAGAAAGAATTGAAGAGCGCAAAACAGTTGAATGAATGCAGAGACAATGTCAATAAATTGAAAGTTACGCGGAACTAGCAAATGGAAGATCAAAGCCATGGAAACAATTAAAAACATCATGGATAAATTATAACATGGGAATAACAGAAAATAGTCGAAAAATATAATCTAAACAACGAATAATACCCGATACACACAATAAGGATAATAATGTTCGGTATTCAAACTGATATTGTTAAAATATATAACGAACAGCATAAAAGTCAAAAGTAAATTACAATAGTGAATGTACAAAGTAAAATGATAAAATAAAATACAAGACAATAAAAGTGTCAATGAGGGAATATAAAGATTATAAAAACGAAAACAATAAAATGAAGGGTAATGGCAGTGAATTGCGACAAAATATCGAAAGTCGAAGTGCCCAAACAATAAACACAAATAACATTGAATAATTGAGGAACGAGAACAGTGAATAATATAACAAATGAATATAGAAAATAAAGAATGGCAACACATTTATATAATGAGATTGAATCAGAAGGAAATTGAATATCGACCAACAAAATAAAAAGAGAATGAATAAAAATCATTGAATAATATACAAAATAATAAATAGCGTGAAAGTAAATATGATAACCACTAATAGTGGCAAATGTAAAAAGAAAACTGATGCTTGAAAATAGCGAAAAGCACCGACATTGACTTTGAAAATACTCGGCAAAATGTGAATAACAGTAGGGTAAATTAACATTCAGTGACAGTAGAGAACAACAAAATTACAAAATAAAATAGATTTACATCAAAGAGGGAGCATTGAAATGAAACTAATAAGATAATGAATAACACCAAAATGATAAGAATGTGTCGAAGAAGGTTGACCAATGCAGAGGCTAAAAAGCAATACCAGCAATAGACCAACAATTAATAAATAAATAAATAAATAATTTAATTAATATCGAAAAGGAGGAAATAAGAATACTAACCATAATTAATAGCAAGTTTGAGAAATTAAACGGGGAATAACATATTTGAATGTTATAATAACGGATAATTAATAATATCAAAAAAATCATAAATTGAAATCGGAAAATATTGAAAAGAGGAGGTATGTGAAAAGGCAATCAGTGAGAACGTAGACCAAATATCAAGGGTACAGAGAAATAGTAAATAACGCCGACCTAAATATTCAATATCACGCGATAGAACAACAAGTCAAACAAATAATAGGCGAGGTTAAAGATGAGATTCATAAAAGAGTAGAATACACACACGAATGTTGCATTAGTCAAATAAAGTGAGAATAGAAGTGTTTACGCTCCCCTGTGGTCACTTCAGTACTGCCGACAATGTGCCGAAACAATGAAAACTTGTGTACTTTGTAAAAATAACATTGACGAAAAGTAGTCGAGTATTACGATTAAATGAAGTTGAATTAATAAAAGTCCAGCAGTTGACCCTTCCTGCGCCTATATCTCTATATATAAAATATGAATATTTATATGTAAAAATAGAAAAGTGATGAATGGAGAAAGTTAAAAAATGAAGGTGTCCCGATCATCCAGAATAAAGTTCAAAAAAAGGGGTAAAATACCTTTGAGCTACCCTCGGGTAATCCGTCTGAAGCCAAATCGGGAGGGGATAACCTATCACCCAGAGGAGAAGTATAGGACGACCTTCCGGATAGGTTTGCCAAGTTGAGAAGCTACTGTGGTAAGGCTGATCACCTTGCCGTTGCAGTAGTGGATCAATGAAGCCGTTTTTGTATTTCAAATTTGGGGGGTAGGCGAAGAATTCCCGAGGAGACAGAATGAAAAGCGCGCGTGTAAAGAATAACCAAAAGAATAAACAAAGAAAATAAGAAAGGACAACAACGAAGAAATGATTAACGAGCTCGAATGAAGGATAGATAAAACCTGAAAGAACAGAACGATCACGAAGCCGGCAGGAAAATGTATTAACAAACCGATGATTATCGATCCGTATTAAGGAGACGAATCTTAATCGTAATAATGGCCAAGTCGAATGTGAGGGACAGGTATTAACGGAACCTGACCTCAACTCGGATTAACGAAACGTGTGCTAACAACAGAACTTAGTCCATTCGCATTACTTCAGCTCAGACTGACTTCGTACTACAGAACATTGGTTCATTCGCATTACTTCAGCTGAGACTGACTTCGCATTACAGGACATTGATTAACTCGCATTACTTCGGCTGAGACTGACTTCGTATTACAGAACATTAGTTCATTCGCATTATTCAGCTCAGACCGACTTTGTATTACAAAACTCGGTCCATTCGCATTACTTCAGCTCAGACTGACTCCGTACTACAGAACATTGGTTCATTCGCATTACTTCAGCTGAGACTGACTTCGCATTACAGGACATTGATTAACTCGCATTACTTCGGCTGAGACTGACTTCGTATTACAGAACATTAGTTCATTCGCATTATTCAGCTCAGACCGACTTTGTATTACAAAACTCGGTCCATTCGCATTACTTCAGCTCAGACTGACTCCGTACTACAGAACATTGGTTCATTCGCATTACTTCAGCTGAGACTGACTTCGCATTACAGGACATTGATTCATTAGCATTACTTCGGCTGAGACTGACTTCGTATTACAGAACATTAGTTCATTCGCATTACTTCAGCTCAGACCGACTTCGTATTACAAAACTCGGTCCATTCGCATTACTTCAGCTCAGACTGACTTCGCATTACAGGACATTGATTCATTCGCATTACTTCGGCTGAGACTGACTCCGTATTACAGAACATTAGTCCATTCGCATTACTTCAGCATAGTCTGACTTCGCATTAATAGAACACGGTCCCGGCGTATCAAGTTAATACTATCTCAATCCATATCAATGGGACATAGTCCGAACGTGTAAATGAGCAGAGTCTCAAATCATACTAAAGGAGCATAGGTCTCAACGAAATAACGGAGCATAGTTTTGACTATGTTAAAGAGCGTAGTTCTCAAACAAAGGAAATGATCAAAGGAAAAACAGTTGAAGAAATCGAAGAAATTAGTGAAATAAAGAATAAGAAAATACCCGTGCACGAGGAATTGAATATATTGTGTAAAAGCTATAGCAGATAACGATTTTAAAAATAAAAGATTAAGGAAACGGAAAACGATGTAACCGATGATAAGTATGGACAAGAAATAACGAAAACGGGAAATATGGATTAAGAAAATGAAATGATAAGACAAAAGATGAATTAGGATAAACCAGACGAGGTTAAAACAAAACTGAGATAGATAAAACGATGAAAGACAAATGAGAAAGGGGGAAAAATAAGAATGATTTAAGGATAAATAAAAGGGGAATACGAAACGCAAAATGAATAAAAATAAAATACGGTGGGTAATAGAACTTGGGAAACGGCGTGGTCGAACGAATGGTTAAAAATAAATAATTATTACGACTATATAGATAATTGTTACTACCCCACATAGATAATTAAAAATCGACGCAAAACAAAATCAACGAGATAAAGAATACTGATGGGAATTATAATGAAAAATGTGACGAAGCCTGGGGAATACGAATTATCATAAGTACGAGTAATATAACCGAGATAATTCGGAGAAACAGACAATATGGGAATCCTGAACAACGAGGATAAGTTAACATTGATAAAAAGGACAAATGAGTAAAGAAAATCTAGATGAAATAAAAGATGGTTAAACGCAATTATAAATACCGTTGGTTGGAATTAAAAATTAATAACGCAAGTAAAACGAACAATAAAATGCTATGTGATGTAATCATTGTAATGTACGATTCATAGATGTTTAATAAACAGTCGAGAGGTGATATTTTTCTATTCAGGTAAATCAATCAAACGAGACAACAATTCAGTATCGACAACAACCAAGCCAACAATTTAATATCGATAGTGACAAAGAGATTAACCCCGTATCGACAACAACCAAGCCAACAATCCAGTATCGATAACAAGCAAGTCAATAATCCAGTAGTAACAACAACCAAGCCAATCAAGAAATAAAGCAGCAAGACGAGATTCGTAAACGACGATGAATAACGAGAATTCTGAGAAATATTGTGATTACTACCAAAGACCAGGTCACAGATCTAGTAAATATCATGCGCAAATAGAATGTTGGAATTGTGGAAAATTAGGACATACCGCAACAAGATGTAGAATACCCAAAATAAGTTTCCAATGTTGGCAAGAGAATCACCTCCCAGGTGCGTATTGAACAAGAAGAAATCATGATCAAAATAACAACACCGAAACGCCAGAAAGCAAGTCAACCAAGATGCAAAATGGGATAAACATGCCTGCAAGAATGTGTAGCTATTTGGCCGTTGACCAACCACACACGGAAACAAATCAACAATCAGAAACAAATGTACTAAAAGATATATCAACGAAACAACAGATAAAATGTGATCCAATAAAACATCAGCAAGACTGGAACACGTTGAAGATCACCGAAGCATTAGAGGCAGAAAAACGGTATTGTGAGATGGGAACATTTCAAGCATATATAGAAGAGGAACGTTGGAGAAGAAGGAAAGAGGAGTTGTTGAAAGCTGACATAATAAAATTAACGACCAATGATAGCCAAGTAGAAAAGATTAACGAAATGTGGGAAAAACGAATAAATAGAATACCAAGAATCAATATGGTGCGAGCAATTACAAAAAAGGAACCAAGTGTACAAAGAATTCCACAAATAAGGATTGAAAGCGAGATAATCGAAAGAATGGAAAACGTGAATTGGAATAATGAGGATCACAATGAACCGGCAAGGGGAAGTGATGTAAATAGAAATATCGAAACAAGAAATCAATTCGGAAATACAATGTTTCAAAAGAACTGTAAATCACTAATAAACGAGGAAAATGAAAAGAAAACGAACACCAATGAAGATTATACAAAACGAATAAACGAAACTACTGAAATCAGAAGAATAAACCGAACCGGGAAAGACAGAAGGAGTGAAGGAAAATTCAAACAAGGATATAAAACTTATGATAACGCTATCAGATACTGTAATAAATGCCGACAACAAGGTCACAATGAAAGCGAATGTTATAGAAAGAACATAAGTCCGACTTATCAAAGAAATCGATACACGAAAAATCAAAACTATCGCGCAAAGTTATGTTATGAATGTAGTGAAGTAGGGCATTTAGCAAACAGCTGCCCAAATATGAAAGATAAATTGGGAAATCAACTCCAGAGAAATAATGGAGAACAGATCAATCAAATGTATGTAAAGAGAAGAATGTATCAGTCAGACATAAGGAAGTATCAACCAACGGTAACAACAAGGCAACAATATACGAATAAAGAAGAGAAAAAGAACGAACCAAACAAACAACTAGATATAAACTCATACCCAGTATTGAGAAGACAATGTATTGAACAAATTAGGATAATAAGGGAATTGATTGTAAAAGTAACTAAACAGGATGAAAAAATTTTAATGTGGAAGCAAGTAGCAGAAAACAAATCAAGAGAGAGTGAAACACTAATGACAACAGTACTCAGACTAAAAGAAGAGGTAATGTTAGCAGAATTAAAAATAAACGAAATGAAGGAAGAGCAAGATGAATATGAGATATTGATTAGATGTACAAAATTAGTAGAGCTGAAGAAGATTAAAAGTAATATAGAGAATAAAATGAAGATAAACAGCGAAGTGTAGACGAAAAAGTCAAAAAAGATATGTATATAATTAAAAGTACTATCGATGTATATGTAGAATTTGATGTATAAGTGGATAAAATAAAAGTAGCAAAACAAAAATAGGTGTATATTTAGACATTAATGTAAATATTACTAAGTATCAATGAATATGTAGTTTAAAAAAAAAAAAAAAAAATTTGAAGAAGCAGTTTTAACCGGATATAGAATGTTAAAAACATATAAAATTTTGATAAGAAAAATCAATGTCGAGGACGACATTTTTGCGAAGACCGAGGAAGATACGCCTAAAGATGAAGACAATGACAATCAACAATAAAACATCGACGAAAAGGAAACAACGAAAAGAAAGGAAATGACAAGGAAAAGAAAGCTAACGGGTGTAACAACAATAAAAACAATAGAAACAACAAAAACGAAATCAAAAAGACGAAATATGGAAAACGCACTGTATGCCTACCGTAAATAGAAATAAATTTGGAAAATAATATTACGACGTTACCAATGATACCAACAACTTGGAGATTAACCTTAGCTCAACAGCGAGTAACAATCAATAAGAGAGAAAGAGAAAGTATACGAATAAATATAGCAAATGAATATAACAAATATCAACGGTCAGACAATAAATCAAATATGCATTGCAAGTATTAAACGAGATGAATAACCTATCGTAATAGGGAAGCGACTATGTATGAGAGAAATGTCAAAGTATTACAATATCATTTCTGCAAACCCATAAAGGATCATCGAAATAAAACAAATAACCTAACTTCAAAAACAAAATATTCCGTAGGTAACGAAACGGATGGTGATATAAATGCAATAGCAACATAACCAATCGTAGAAAACAACGAAACAACCAAATATATATATATATATATATATATATATATATATGTGTGTATGTATGCGTTATATGGGTATATATGTGTATATGCGTATGTATATGTATGTGTGTATATATATCACGAACTTGAAAAAAAAAAAAAAAAAATCCACAACAAAAAGGAAACAGACGAATCAACAAAAAGGGAAACGATCAAACAAGAAAATGAACTATGAAAACAAAAGCGGTGTAGTGAGGTGGTTCAGAAAGTCAGAACCTCACCTAAATTATAACGAATATAGATAAAGGGAATATGAGTGTATATAATGTATAAAATATATGTATAAAAGTATTATAAAGCGTTATGTATAGTATATAACCCATCCAAAAATTTTGTTAACGTTTAAAATTAGATGAGAAAATGAATAATGAGTATAAAAATTAAGATAAATGAATCAAAACTATCAGGAAGGCATAAACGTTCATTGAGATGTGGAAACAGCAGAGAATTTCGTTAACGAGTACAGTAAACCCAGTACAAAACAATGAGCTGACAGCCTAATGATGCTGTAAAATACGAATTATTACCATATGTCGAACATTGAAGAACAACAGAGAAGAATTATTAGAATGGGAAGATAAATTGAAACGCTAAAAATACAGAATCAGTAACAAAGAAACGAACTGCAAGGCCAAACTCAACCGGTAAAAGTAGATCAGCAAGAGGAATGGACAGATTGTCTGCTGAATCAAGTAGAAGAAACACAAGAACCGGACTCGTCTAGTAGCGTGAAAGAAAATGACAAGAAATGTACTTGTGTAGAAAGATTAACTGTATAAATGTAGAATGAAAATTCAAAATCAAAAATATGTAAAATTCGATATATAAAAGTAAAAAGAAATCAAAACTACGTAAAAGAATAAATGGATAAAAGTAGAAAATACAAAGAAAAATATGGTAGAAGATGAATTCAAAAAAAGGCATGACGAAAATCAACGAAATTATCAAAATAACCAGGAAACAACCACAAATAAGACTAGAACCAAGATTTTGATGCGGATTATGTACGGAGTTACTAAAAGAGCCAAGTCAAACGGAATGCGGATAGAGATTGTGCACCGAGTGTATAATAAGCCGAACATTAAACGGTTCAAAGAGATGTCCTGACTATGAAGATACTAAAATAGAATCCCTTAAAGAAACTCAAGAAGACCGAGCAACCACCAAGAAATATTATCCATGAGAATAAAATGCCAAAACGAACCGTGCAAGTGAAAAGGGAGAATCAAAGACACAAATGACCATATGGAAAAAGTTAATTATAAAAGAAAACCATGTGAAAGATGTCAAAAACCAGTAACCAAAGGTGAGAAAAGTGTCTGTGAAATAGGGAGAATAAAATGTGAACACTTAAACATGACCGAAATGTAGAAACAAATACAACAAAAACATGTGAATATAGAGGAGGAAAAGGTCGGTTGCAAATTCAGATGATCATGTCCAAGTCAATGTGGGTAATAGAAGAAGTAGAGCTAAAATAGCAATTGGAAAGATTCAGCCGAAAGAGAACAGAACGCCTAATGGTAAAAATGAGATGTAAAACAAAAATTTTGAAAGAAGAACTGTTACAATAGGCACCGAAGCTCCCAAAATAATGAAGCAGGAAACCATGTGGAATTATGTGAAAGACAATGTGTTGTTAGTAAAAGTATCGATGAGAAAGACGGGAGCCGGGGGATATCAGATTGAGTACGCCGAGAATGTAAATTGATTATAAATACATACATGTATATATTGTAAAAGTATGACCCATAAATATTATAAAATCTGTACTGCGTAAAATTAAAACGATGAACACCGCAAAAGAAAAATAATCTGATTGTAGAAAATGAATACTGAACAAATGATAATTGATGTGCGAGTCGATATTCCGACGTTAATGGTGATAAAAATAAGGAACAACGAGGGAAATAAAGCAATTTTGATTAAAAACGATGCCACCGAAAAAATAAATCGAATAAAAACCGAGATGAGAAGACATAAAGTGATGATGAAACAGTTGAGAGAACGAACCATGAACATATACAACCATCAAACAATTAAACTTCACGATAGAGCGAATTGCAAAAAATATACGAGAAAGACATGGCGAAAATGAAGGAAATGATAGAAAGTAAAACGGAAAACGATGTCGGAGCAGCAAAGAAAAGGTACATTTTGCAACAAACGTCAACAGTACAAAAAAAAAGCGGAAACGGAAAACTATAAATGGCAAGCCGAGTGGTGAGAAAAGAAAACCAAAGAAAAGAACGAACAAGTAAACCAGTTGAACAAAATAAAAGAGTCCAATAAAGATCAAGAAATGAAATTAAAGTATAATAAGGTAATGTCAGAATTGCAAAATCGAAACAACGGGCAGTTAGAAAACGAAGTATATGAGTAAAGCGAAAGATTGATCAAAAAGATAGACGAATAAGGAACGATGAGAATCAAACACCTTTGGACAAGTAACGAAAGCTGCCTACTGCGAATACCGAGAGAAACAAGCAAATAAGAACAGAGAGAAACTTGAAGCCCAAGTGGAGCAAGTGGGAAACGTACAAATAAGAGTGAGAGAAGAACCACCAGAGAAAATACCAGGAAACCGCAAGAGAGCTGAAGGAATTGCCGCAAAAGTGGACACCTCTGGATGTTTGGAAAATGTGGGAACAAGACCAGATAAAGATTATCAACGAGATGCAAAAGCAATTAAAGATAACTGAATAGAGAGAAGAGGATTCAAAATCGATCTTAGCAATTCGAGAAAACGAGATAACAGTGGCGCAAAGAACATCTAGAAAACTATCAAGATTAAAGGAACAAAATCAACTGTGAGTGGAAATAGAGCAGTCGCGCTCAGAACATGATGAACGAGATGTGGTAGGATATAAGGACATGTGTGAGAAAAGAGACAAATTGAGAAAGTGTGAAAAAGGCAAAATACACAATGGGAAAATAAGAAGGAGGCACTTGAGACGAAAGTGAGAAACTTGGAAAGTGATGTCGAAAAGCTCAAGGCCCATGAAATTACTACTATGCCAGAAAAGGAAGTAGAGGATCTCATAGAAGAAGTAAACTAACTATCTTATATGTTGGATGGAGAAATGGCTACCACACAAGAATCGCGAGAAAAATGAAAACGAAAAAACAAATATATATATATATATATATATATAATCAAAAAATATATAAAAACCAGAAAAATGTATAAAAACTCATAGAAAGATAAATTTCAAAAAAAAAAAAAAAAACAGAAAATCAAAACGATAATAAAAATAACAAATATCATGAACATAAAAATGGTAGAAATATGAATAGTCAGATAGAACCAACAACCATAGAAGTAGAGTCCGGCGAGACCTTTATCAAACTCATCAAAATTGAAGTAGAGAACGAATTTTCAATACCTATGGAAGGTAAAATCGAGGAATCAGCGGAAACAAAAAAATAACGAACAAGAAGAGATGATAGAAAAGATGAGAATATCAATGGAACACCAACCCCGGGAAATAGACAGTATTATGAAGTAGTGGTTCAGTCTAGAAAATTTATTAAAACGTTAAAAGAGGAATGTCTCATTCTGAATAAACAAAAAAAAATATAGAAGAGGAAAACGAATTGCTCAGACAACAAATGGAAGTGTGTAAAGGATTGGAAGAAAAAGTGGACGAATTAGTAGTTAAATGGGCAAGATATGTACTGGAAGAACAGAAACTAATCGAATTCAAAGAAAGTATCAGAGAATTAAAAACAAAATTGAACCGAGCTTATCAAGGACTCGAAAAATATGCAATAAGGCAAAACAACAAGATGCAAAAATTAAATGAACAAGCACGAGTGTTAACCAAGAATAATAGAGAGTTGAGAATAATATTGGAAGAAAAGGAAAAGTATATTACCACGATACTTGAAATGAAAAATCGATTAATGAGAGCGGAGTTGATGCTGAGGAATAACCCAACCCCAAATAATCGAGACGAGACCAAACCCAGAGTAAAATAATGCGAAAACAAAAAGTGTGTAGAAGTGTATATAAACAAAAGATGAAAACTCTGTAAATAGAAAAATGAACTTACACCCACCAATCTGTGCATTCTTAATCGTAATCTTCATCAACAAATCAAACCCAAACCCTCAGAAAAACCAAGAAGCCCTCTACTCAATTAAAACAATCAAATCAGAGCTCACCCGAATGCAAAAATATCTTCTCCGAAAACCCTCATGTAAAAATCTCAATCTACATCTGTTACAGAAAATCAATCAACTCTCACAACTCGAAAACACCCTCTCGCAAATATCAATACCGTCATCCCACCCAACTCCTGAAAATCCGAAACCAAATAAATTCGAACCTTTAGAAAATCCAAGAAAACCCTCTATTCAACCCAAACAATCAAGTCAAAACTCAACCGAACCCAAGAATATCTTCTCGGAAAATCCTTATGCAAAAACCTCAACCCACACCTATCAGAAAATGAACCAACTCTATTTTCTCGAAAACGCCCTCTCGCAAATATCAATACCGTCATCTCACCCAACTCCTGAAAATCCGAAACCAAATAAATTCGAAATTATCATGCCTTTAGAAAATCATCAATCCACACCTATCAGAAAATCAACCAACTCTATCTTCTCGAAAACGCCCTCTCGCAAATATCAATACCGTCATCTCACCCAACTCATGAAACTCCGAAACCAAATAAATTCGAAATTACCATACTCTGTTTGAGAATCGTCTAAATCGTTGTCCCCATCCTTGCAATAATCTGCAAAATCATCCAGACCGCGAAATCCTATCAAAATTTCAAATTAATCGACATCGGAGAAGAAGAGAACAAAACAATCAAACTATTCGTTTCGAAAAAACCCATCAACCCGAATCCGCAATACCAAAATAATTCAATAATAATCGATCAATTCCAATCGCAGTAATCTCACCCAGATCGCGAAATCTTACAGAAGATCCCAAATCAATCAACACCCAAGAAGAAGAAATCGAAACAATCAAACAATTCGCTTCGTAAAGCCTACTAACCCAAATCCTCAATATCAAAATAACTCTGCAACAATCAATCAACTCCAGCTCATCGAATCTCAACGTAAACCAATCAACCAAGACAACGTCCCAGACCCAAGTCACAGACACTAATCACAATGCGATTCGACTGATTCTAACGAACTTCATCTTGTGTATGTAAATAAAAACGCACTAACAGTATTAATTTTATGTATAAACATCCCATCACCTTAAGTGATGTCTGCTTATACCTTGTAAATTGACATTTCATCTGTATAACCTTTTTCTTGTGTTGTATAAAAGTATTGTTAATGGAATGAGAATGTGTTGATGAGAAATTGCGGGGCGCAATTTAAACGGCCCCGGGAGTGGTTTGTTGGGCTCAGAGCCAAAATTAAAACAAAAATTACAAAACCTATTTAAACAAAAAGGTGAAAATTGTATAAGTTAAAACAAAATAATTAATGTCGTTTGGAAATTGTCAATATGGCTGCCGTAACATAAGCACTCACCGCAAGAAGATATCAAAAATAAAATAAAAACATATTAATTAAAACAAATTAAAAATATAACAAAAATTAAATAAAACAAATAATTAATTAAAATTCGGAAAAATGCCTACAGATGCAGAAAGAAACATACGAAAAATAAAATAAACTGCCAAAACCTTGCAAAATAAGGTTTAGAAAAAACACAGGCAGAAGAGGCGACCAGAAAACAAAATATTGGGGTTTAAAAATAATATTTTAAGAAAATAATAATAAAAATAAAATCCAACAATAAAATATTAATATATCAAAAAATAAAGAAAAATATATAAAAAATTACAAAAATATTTTGAAATAAATAAAATAATTAAAAAGCCCTAAAAATGGCGAAAAATCGCCCATTGGTCGCACACAGGCACAAAAATACTATATATACGGCAGTCATTTTCACAATTTTTTAGACTGTCTTAGACATTTTTTCAGTCAGGTGACTACTAGAAAAATTTTTAGACATTTTTAGACTAGCAGTGAATCATTCTTAGACCAAATTTTGTATGCCAATTTATGCCAATTTTTCAAATCTGGTTGTATGACTGTGGATTGTAAGTATTGTTTTCTTGTATAAATATATATTTCGAAGTCTTGTTACTTTGATTTTGTTCTGGATGGTCGTGGAATCTTTTGGTGCCACTGACAAATCCCCCTAAAATCTTATTTATACTAAGTATTTAAATAGATGGTTCATGGACGGACCGTGTGCCGGCTAGTGGGTGAAAACCCTTAGTTGAGCTCGTGGGTCGTGCCTCGTGAACCCCTCGGCAGTCCGCAGTCGGGTCTGGCGATAATGCACAGGACCGCTACGCAGGGCGCCGTTGTATACTCGGGGCGGCTACTGAAAAGTGGCCGGAACGAGTCGGAATAACATTCGGGAAGTGCGACTTTAGTTAAGGGGAATAAAGTTTTGTAAGGAAAATTTAAAACTTCTTCAGGAAATTAATTGAAAATCAAGTAGGAGAGGATAGGATAGTATAGGAATGCAAATTTGAAAGTAGTTTTCTAAAAGTTGAACGATATAATCTGACAGAAGAGAGTAGCATTTATTAAAGTGACCGCAGAGGGTTATAATTACTTAAAATCATGGGGAACGCAGCGGGAATTAAGGAATTGTTGATCAAAATTTTAATATAGGGAAAGATAAATGTAAATTAGGAAAAATGTAGTCGATTCCGTGATTAAACAAATGAAATAGGAAATTTACCTAAAAATAAGGGAGGAACGCTGCCCAAATTTTTGAAGGATATTTTTATAAATAATGGGTAAAAATGATGAATAAGTATGGAAATTGTAGGAATAGACGAGTAAGGACCAGGATATAGAAAAAGAAAGACGTAAGACCTTCCATCGGCAGTCCAGAACCCGAAAGTGAAAATATCATGAGGAGTAGTTCTAGTAATGGAGCTCACCTGCTCATGAATTTTCAACCTCTATGTACAGTACCAACATGGCACTCACCATGGGTACATAGGAGGGATAGAATAATAATCGTGATGGCGTTTAGGGGGGTAGATGCACAAAAACCCTAGAAAAAATAAATAAAAACCAACCCCATTCGCCAACATATGTATTGTTTTTGCTTTTTTCCATTTTTTTATTTTTCTGACTTCTATAGAGGTGCATTCGTTATCTCGACGTAAGCTGTCCAGATAAAATAACTCCAATTTCATTTTGTTGTTTGTTACTTGTTATCTCTTTCCAACTTGTTCTTGTTAATTATTAACAACTTTGTCGTATTTTATTGTTTAACATTTTTGATTATTTTGCCATTTCCTTTTTCAATATTTTCCCCTCATTCACACCTTTCAGAATTCTGTAACTTGTATATCTCTAAATACATATAGTTTTACTGATTCTTGTTTTGTAACACTGACCAATTTTTGCTTTCGGAATTCTATGGACATTACAACGATTGTTTAATTCGACTTCTTTGCAGACACATATAGCATTATTACTATTTAATCATAAAATGGTTTTTATAAACAAAAACTTTACTTCTCTTTATCTTGAAAAATACATTTTGTCATGCAACTTCCAATTATATTTAAATTAATGTTTAAATGTTTACGGTAATTATTACACAACAAATATGTCAATAAAATATTTTGAAACCATTAATTAAAGAGATTAATAAATAAAAAAAGAATTTAAAATGATAAGAAACAAATTTTATTATCTGAACTTTTAGATGTGAGGTTATCCCACACTTCTTGGATCTTTTTAATTTTATTCATAAAGTAATCAGACATTCCTGATTATGCGGGACTGTCTTGAATTTGAGTTGTTTGTTCATCACTGAAATTTGTCCCGGAAAGTGTCCAGCATTAGACATATAACAAATTTAACATTTTTGCAATTTCATCTAATTAAATCTTAACATTTTCACAAATTTTCTCTTTCCTTTCTTAGGTAGCGCTTTCTTATTAAGCAACAACAAATGTGATATCAAATCATTTGTAGTAAGAAAAATAAAAAGGACATTGTGGAGCTGAGAAATGATATCGTCAAAATATATATATATCTCAATAGTAGTATATTAGGAGTGCACCAAAACAAAGGGGGCCCATACATGTATTACATAACCACCGAGCTAATATTTGTGATGTGATCATGCACACAATTACGTAACCTTCGAATATCACTTAACACATATGATTACACCATCGTTACGTACTCACTTGGTTCTGTGTAACATGCCAGATTTCTTAATCATTTATACATGTTATATAATAGATAAAGGTCAAACAGTATAATATCACAAGGTCATATGACGTAACCATAACTTTTTGCTTAAATATAGCCGCCATTTTGAATTTTTGTTCTAATAAATTCGCCATATTGAATCTTTGTTTACAATAAAAAGATTAATATAAGCAAGTCATACCATAATTATTCATGATATTATTTATCGTGCTAGATTTCTCGCAACAGATTCATTACAAAAAAATCTCTGAATAACTTTTAGACTTAATGTTTTTCACTTTTTAGTGTAACCTTGACATTTAATAGAATTATTTTCAAATTTAATAGTGTTTTATGTGAATTTTATTATGTTACTTTACTTTTTAATTATTAATAATCTGATCTCAACACTAGAACGACCAACATGTCAAAATAACGGATTTCACATTTTTTGGTTTAAATTTATTAACACTGTAGTCAGTATTTATGTACATTTTTAAAATGGCGTTTGAGTAACTATAAATATATTTTTAGTTTCGATTTAAGTACCTTAATTTCAATTAAATGCTTAACTTATACTTAAATATACCAATCAACTCTGCAGTTTAAGAGTTAAAGCATCATAAACAAATAATTGATATAGTGAGGCTTTAATTTAAATGTATTATATAAATTTTACAATAATTAAAATATCAAATTAATAATATTTCAAAAAATATTTACACTATTAAATGTAAAAGTCATACTAATAGATGAAAACCCTATTTTATGAAATCTCGAAAGATATGTCAAAACTGTGAATATAAAAGAAAATTAAAATATATTTGTTTTTATACACTCGAAATTATTGGAAATTTGACAACAAGGTGCATTTTAATGTAAATGAAATAATGTTGGGTATTACGAAAAAAGCACAGTAAAATCAATAAAACACTAAAATGATAAAAGTGCAATATTAATAAAAAAATTTACAAAAATTTGAAAATAGTATTGATTGGAGGAAATTTGTATGGTTGAACGCCAAATTGAGAGACGAGTCCAGAAATAATAATAAAAATTTAGTGAAGGGTCCTTAGAAAATAATATAAGACAAAAAAAGAAATTAATTAAAAAAATTAATTACTAATGGGAAGCTCGAGCCAATGGGAAGTCCCAGGCAATGAGAAACCCTAGAGATGAGGAAAACCCGGCGTGAAGACGGAATAATATAAAAGGGTAAATTGGCCCAAACAATATTAAATGGGCGCCACTGATCTATGGAGAGGTAATTATTTCGTAATTTGTAATTTGGTAATGTAGCAAACGTTGTTGACAAATTTCGGGTAAGGTGGTCTGTGGAAAGTAATTATTTTTAATAATTTAGTAATGTAGCAAATGTTGTTGACAATTGTCTGAAAACAGTCTGAGCAGGAGTAAAAAATGAAAAGGGAAAAACACGAAATGGCCAGTGGTTTGAAGCAAACGAGTAGTCTAGTCAGGTCAGTCAAAGAGTCTAAACCCAAGTAAAGTCAAACTTTATCTATCAGAAAAGGTGATTATCCATTGGATAACCTACCTTAAGATAATCAAATTTAATCGGTGGTTGAAGGGTGCAAATAAATCACAAATTTTAATTACAAAACATTGAAATAAATCGGATTGATTTGTAACTGTGATAAAGTGCAAATAAAATTATTCTGTGTTGGGTTTACTTATTTGATTCGAAAAGGACACAAGGAGTCAGGCGGAACCGACTTTCAATAATAATAACCCAACAATAACATGAAAACCAAAATAAATTACATTAAGACCCCGCTTAACTATGGTTCGCTTGGCGCTGTTTCGGTTTACCATGGTTTTATTGGAATAGTAGGATTCCCCAAAATCCAAAGAAATTTATTTTCATTGCTTCTTTCCTGCAGTGTTACACAAACATATTTTTATTGTTTCAAACATTTGTTACTTTTATTGTAAATAATACAGTAAAATAATGCTTAACTCTGTTTCGTATACCTCGCGTTAATCGGGATCTTACTGTATTTCAATACTGAAAATACAATGATTATATGTATTTTATTTTCTGGTAGTTAAATAGTCAAAAATGAACTTTTAAGCGACTACGTTGGTATTTTTTCCTCCGGAGTGATAAATAGTCACAGCTCTGAAACCAGAATCTTACAAAAGCATTTATATAACTTTTTTATACAATATAATAATGACAATAATAAATATCAATTACATTTAGATAATAAATAAATTATTGGTATAAGCCAAGGATCAAATTGTGTTTTAATAAGAGCTAGCTGATTGACAGTGTTCGTCACTGAATGACTGGAGGTCCTTCTTATCACTGACACTATCATGTTGACCTGAAATAGAAAAAGAAATTTTTTAATTATCCTCATTTTCAATAAATGAATATTAAAATTGATATTCAATAATTTCAATTTCAGGTCAATTATAGATAAAAAACAATTACTTTTTCCTCGTACGCAATATTTCAGTACGCTTGAAAATGGTTTTGATATATAGTTTAGTGAATTCAATAAAATTTGTAATTAAATAAAAAATCAAAAGTGAAATCAAATGATAATGATGATAAAAACTACTTTAAAATATAATTTTTTTTATTTGAAAGTCAACATTTTAAGAATAGAGGTTCCAAGAAAAACAGACAATAATTAAAAAGTATACTTCAACTAGATTTCAAAAAGTAAAAAGAACTGTTAGCCGACATTTTCCTTCACATGAAAAACTGTGTAGGGCTTCCAACATTTTAAAAATATTTTTAATATTGTAAATAATTTCTTGCTACCAAGGAATAATAATAATAATAATAAACGACGTAAAATTACTTAAATCATAATATTCTAAGTAGAAAAATAATTTATTTTTAACTTCATCTGAACACATCAAATCATCAAACTGGCGACATTTCCCATAATTTTCATTCATTTGCCTATAGCAAAATTAATTTTCAGAAGTAAACCTTGTTATGAAAATTAGTCGAATATCATTCACTTAACCTAGTCAAAAACATCAAAAGTGTAAAAGTGAACGACTCAAAAAGCATGAAACCAAAAACCATTACTCAACAATATTTATTATTATTATTATTATTATTATTATTATTATTATTATTATTATTATTATTATTATTATTATTATTATTATTATTATTATTATTATTATTATTATTATTATTATTATTATTATTATTATTATTATTATTATTATTATTATTATTATTATTATTATTATTATTATTATTATTATTATTATTATTATTATTATTATTATTATTATTATTATTATTATTATTATTATTATTATTATTATTATTATTATTATTATTATTATTATAATTATTCATTTTTAGTTGATATTTTTAAACAACAATTCATAATTTTAGAATTTCTCTGCCTTTAACTCTTTTGCAAACAATAACTAACCGTTACAGGTATCCAGGATAGAATAAAAAGAGATGTGTTGAAAAATAATATTTTTGCCGCATTCACTGACTTTCTATGGAAACATCGACGGCTTGGGTCCAGTCTTTTAGAAAAATTGAGCCTGTCTAATACCAATCCATTTAGAAACAATATTGATACAATTTGAGAAATAAGAACTAGAGAAAAAATGAAACTGAACCAAAATTTCCCATCAAATTTACTAGAATTCGGGAGTTCAATAAAGCAATAAGTATTTGCACCTTGAAGAGAATACTTACCAAACCCCAAGATCGGAGCAATTGGGAAACTGATTGATATCATTCCGATAATAAACAACAATAGCACTAAACATTTTTTCGGGAAATTTGAATTTTTGGTAATTTTCCTCACAATTGTGAGATATCTTTCAAAAGCAAACAAATTTAAAGTGAAAATAAAAGCCAAAAACATCCCGGTCAGTAAATATCCATTCAACTGACAGCTAAAATCAGAGTCGACTCTGTCAGTCAAAATTTTTTGAAAAGAAAAATTTCCTTCACCATATGCATTAAACAAGAATGGCAAAATCACACTGCAATGGATGATGTTCAGAACAAACGTTTCAGCCAAAAGGACCACCAAAAAAAGATGGAAATTATTATTTTTAAATTTTCGACAAATCAAAAAGGATACCAAACCCAATCCAAAGAGGCAGCCAGTAAATCCAAATATGACCATAAAAAAAAATCCAAATGGATGCATAAATAAAAAATTTTAAAAAATTACTTTATTTATTCTAAATTTCAATCATTGCCTTTTTGGTGAATTTATGTAATTTAAATACATTATTTTTTATCAGATAAAATGTCGTATTAATTAAAATGGAATTCCAAGAATCCCAATTGACAGTAAGAAATATTGCGTAAATAAATTGACCATGACGTTGATAGATATAATCTAACAAAATCTACAAAATATTAAAAGAATGAATTAAAAAGTATTAAATACATATTTTTATTTCAATATTGCCTGAAAATCAAATTTTATCGATTGAATGATGTATAAAATATACAATTTCGTTAAGTAGTTCATTTGAAAATATTTCCAAAATACATTTGTTTAAATAATTATTTATCGCATAAATTATTTATAGATTTTCCATAAAAAACCGATTTTTCAAAAACTGCCGTTTGTCTTTCAAATTTTTTTCTTATAAAAGATCCAAAAAAAATGAATTAAAATAAACAAGCAGATTTATTTTTTAAGTGATAATGAATATGACTAATAAACAGTACATGCATTCATCAACAATGGATACAGGATTTCTTGGTGGAAGGGTTGATTTTTAATAAATTTTGTCATGTTTTAAAACTTGCTTCTTTACGAAATAATCATCTAAAATCTACCAAATAATAATTTAATCGCTTAGTGATTGCAGTGGCGTAGCGAGAAGGGGTGAGTGGGGACAGTTGCCCCGGGCGCCACTTCTTATGGGGCGCCAAATAGATGAAATGTTTAAAAAAAATTATACATGTAGTCAAGCACTGAAAAATTCACTCTCAAGTTTGTATCGTCTTGAGTGCTGAACGGCTGGGCGCACGTTAGAATCGCGGTACCACCAAAAAAACATTGCAACGAAGCGCTAAAAAAAGTTAACTCTAACGCTATTCTTTTTGATGCGGTACCTTCAAACAAATAAAGCCATTTGAATTCTATGCGTTTGTGATTGCAATCTCGAGCGCCGAGAGCTTTAAAACTGGGGCACAGTAACGCAGCGGCGGCACCATCAAACAGACATGCCCGCTTAACAAAGTTAAGCACTAAACTAATCTAAACCAAAATCAATGCACTACGCTGGGTCACCGCGAAGTTGCAATCGCAAAGTTTTGCGGCGCGGTGCTTTCAATCATAAATGCACGAATGCACGAGTTTTTGACCTTTTCAATGTTTTCTTCAGGCATCCGCTTAATCTTAATCAAAAAGTGTTTCCAAATTGTTACAAGTAAGTAATTTTTCAAATAAGCACAGGGCGCCAAAAATATACCTTGCCCCGGTCGCCAAGTACTCTCGCTACGCCACTGAGTGATTGTTCATCTTTCAGAAACGTCCTCACTGAAAGTGAAAAATATTCCTTCCCACTTCACTCCTTTCACAAGGAATGGATTGTGTAAGGTGATATAATAGATATTATTTAATTTTAACAATAAGTATTAGGTTGGTGCAAGAAATAGTTTTTTGTCAATAGTTAACAGAACAAATTACCTCCGTCGGTTTTGTTACATTTTTACCTTGCCAAAACTCGTATAGCAGGCAATATCTAAAATGTAAATTTTCAAAGGACATTTTCTAAATCAGTGCTTCTCAAACTGTGGTCCGCGAGACAATTCTTGGTGGTCTGTGCACACAAAATTTCATTAGTATCACTAATTGGTTTTTTCACGAAAACCTAGGAAATATGCCTTATTATTTACCTGTTCCACACTTGAGCAACGCAAATGCGCATCAAATGTACCAGGATTTATTTTCAATTTTACAAACTTACCGTTTTCTTGACTTATCGGAGCACATATGTATTGCAAGTGATTATAATTTGATAAAGTTGATCACTTTTTTTTGATTTTGATGGTTCGCGGTAAGCCTGAAATTCCAAAAGTGGTCCGCAACTGTCCAAAATTTGAGAAACACTGTTCTAAATAACAAATTGATGTATAAAACAATACAATATTTGAATTTATAATTTTTAATGTATAAACAACATTGCTCTTTCAAGTACTAAGCATATTGTTTGTATTTGCTTAATGAATGTGTATCAAATTTGACTTTTAAGATATGCGAATGTATTTTTGCACCAACCACATATAAAGTTTTTACAAATAAAATTTGGCTAAATTGAATTTTTCCAAAATTTGCGAAACTTTTCTTCTTTGAAAAAAGAAAAAAAAATTAGCGAAATTATAAAATTATCATCGTCTGTTTACATTTACCAAATTTCCAATATTTTCATTTCTATTCAGATTAAAGATCGATATTCATGTTAAATAGAAAACAAGAAATTGATTTTTTATTCTGAAACGAAATGAAGATATACAAATGAAAATCAGTCACTGGTGAAAAAGATAAAGGATTTTACTGAATTAATCAAATTGTTAAAACATTTTATACAGTCAATAATTGAAGACCAATTATTTGATAAAAACTGCCAAAAACATAATTAACCTTGTTACCCTATCATGAATAAACACCTTGAAAAATTGAGACATTTAATATTAAAAATAATATTAATAATAGAGCAGTTTAAAATGAAATGACAGGTGTCCCGTCAGATAAGAATATAAGAACATTTTTACAAAATTAATACGAATTAACAGTAAAGAATAACAGGATTTAAGGGTTAACGGTGAAAAATGTCTAATGAGTCTTATGTAATATCTATTAGCATGCTAAGTACGGTAAGGTTTTTCTGTGTTGAAATCATCGGCTTCCTAGGCTGTATTTTTATCATTCCTCTCATCGTCAAATCAATCGTAAGAAAAAGAAGCCTGACGACCCTCCATATTCTCTTGATCAGTTTGATATGTGAGGACCTGTGGCTAATTATAATTAACGCGTATTTCTCGCTGCCGTATTACATCCAGTTCATCAACAATCCAGAAAGACTACAAAATATCTCCTCTTCAATAGAAGATTCAGAATTACAATGCAAGATTCATGGGTTCTGCTTGACATTCATCACTCTGTGTTTTTTTCTAACAATTGGCATGATATCCTTTGAGAGGTATTTCACAATTGTTATTCGTAAAACGAGACATTTGATAATTTTGAGGAAATATATTCTTTTGACAATTCTATTCATAATGTTCTACTCATCAGGAATTGCATGTTTGCCTTTAATAGAAATCGGCAAGTATAAGTATCAAATAACCGGCACTTATTGCTACATAGACTTATCTCCGGCCACTGACAGCGTTTGGGATTTGGTATTTTCCTCGATTTTTGTCGCTACGATTTGTTTGCAAATTCTTATCGTCACATCCAGCAATAGTTTAGTTGTTAGAAAGTTAATGAAAAAACCAGAAACGAAAGTCTCTTTAAGCGTTTCACGTTTACCTGTCAGAGGAAGATCGGAGTCAAATCCAGGAAAAAGTCGCAGCTTTTCACTAAAACAAAAATGGATTTTAGTACTGCTGATATTAACTCTAATTTTCGTGATTTCGTCAGTTCCTGCTACAGTAAGTTTATTGTTTTGTTATTTTTTGTTTTTTGTTTAGACATTATTCTGAAATTTGAGAAATTAAGAAAACACGAACCGGTTTTAGACATAAGCAAGCTAGGCATTGTCATAATGCGACAGAGGATTCTTGTGTGAAAAATTAAAAAAGAAATTCAAACCCATAAAACACTTGATATCTATTTTATAAATTCTCATATTGGCATCAATTTCATTGGGTAGAAAAAAGAAATTCACTTTAGTAAAACAAAATCTATAAAAAGAGGAGGGGTTTTAGAAACATGGAAATTTGAAAAACTAAGCGAAGAAAGTGAACTCATATCCTCTCTAAATAATTTTTCTTTTATTGCAGTTTATAGTTGTTAATAAATGGAAAATGATGTATAATTGTATTAAAGTAGGTCATAAATTCGTCCGATTTTATACAAGATGTTTATTTAGAATACACAACAGAAAAAAACAATACTAGTCTTCATAGCAATTTCCCTAACATTGATTTCGTTGTTCTAAAATGGAATTCAATTACTATTTTAAGTGCCGCAGTGCATAGCATTATGATTGGTTGGTCATTTATAGAAATTACCGAATCGAAGAAAAAATTTCTAAAAAAGTGATGACAACTCTCCTTGCCTAGGTTTCTCTTCGGATTCTTTTAATTGTAGTTTCTTCATTGTCTGGTACGCTATTTGGATTGAAATAATTGTTTAGATTGCTAGTTGCGTTGAAGAAAATAAGGCATTACACTGCATTATTAATAGAAAGAAGGGAGCAATAGTGTTAAGTCTGCATGAGGTAAAACGTTCGAACCAAGATCAAGGAATGTTTCACACATATTAAACGCACGCGTGTTCTGGTACCGATATTATCTTCCTGCTTCAATGATTACTTTTTGAAAATTGAGTCGTTCAACTCGAGGAATGTTGATTTTAAAGATCATAAACAGGCTGGAAAACCAATTGAACTTCAAGCAAGAGATTTTCGATTTATTGTAATTAAAAAATTTAAATCAAAGATTTTACTGATCATAAAACTCTATTTAAAATACATTTTAAATAGTTTTTAAAAGATTTTTTTACGCATTCATTACTCATTACCGACTTTGGCCTAGGATTGAATTTCTAACGGCGATCACCAAACTCACCAGTTCAGTCAGTCATGCATCGAACTACCATATGCTTGACTCGTTTTTATCATTTTTCTGCCCAATCTGCTTACAACGAACGCTGCTCAATATTGTAGGCAAAGGGGCTAAAAATGAAAAATTCTTATTCTTATTTTTTAGAAATACTTTATTTTCCGCTCGAAAATGTATGTATGATAAAGTTTTTCAATTGTAATTTGTAAATTTAATTTTTCCTGATTAATCGTCCTTTCTTAAGTCCTGCTTTTTCTGAGTTACTATTTTTCCAATATAAAAGCCTTAATGTTATTAGGCAATTGGTAGAAAATATATTACTTTACAAAAAAGTTGTGTTTTGATAAATAACATGTTCATTGCTTTGCCCTCATACGTTTCTAGGCGGTCACAAAAGGGTGTGGTATAGTTAGGATATTCAATTATTTATACTAATAAAATCTACGAATATGAATATAATCTCGACAAAGAACGAAGCAACAAAATTTTCGAGAAAATAAATTAACAATAATAACAATAATAACAATAACAATAATAATAATAATAATAATAATAATAACAATAATAATAATAATAATAATAACAATAATAATAATAATAATAATAATAATAATAATAATAATAATAATAATAATAATAATAATAATAATAATAATAATAATAATAATAATAATAATAATAATAATAATAATAATAATAATAATAATAATAATAATAATAATCATAATAATAATAATAATAATAATAATAATAATAATAATAATAATAATAATAATAATAATAACAATAATAATAATAATAATAATAATAATAATAATAATTATTATTATTATTATTATTAATAAAAATTTTTATTATTATTGTTATAAAAATAAAAATAATAAATGAATTTATTTTTCACGTAGAGAAAATAAATTCTCACAAACGATGTTTACTTAATAATTCTAAAAAAATAGAATTTGTTAATCAAATTAATAAGATTTAGTGGATATTTCTTAAAACTAATTTTCGTTGGTAAATATTCTGAAACACTCAGAGCTTTCACAATAATTGGTAAATAAACTTGAGAATATCTATTATTTTGTGCAAATAATCTTGAATAATTGAAAAAATTAAAATACTATCAAAATTTTAATTAAAAATATATAAATTTATTAAAAACATACTACATATGAGATATTGTTTTGTTGACCCTTCCCGTTTTTGAAAAAAAATATTTTTATTTTAATTCATTTTTGTTTAAACAAATTGACTCTTTCTGCTTTGGTTCATGACTATGCGAGTGCCGTTGAATGTTTCGGAGGCAACGCTGAGTTATAAATGATTACAGCGCTATACCATGGCACCAAGGCCGGATTAACATATTTAGGGGCCCTAAGCACTTACCAAATATAGTGATCGAACAGCCAACCAAATCCAGGTAAGTGCAAGTTGTGCAAAATTAATATTTAGTACAATATTATATACACATGCAATAATCTATACATCACACATCATGTAACTATATTGATGTAAGTTGTAACATGTATGAGTATGATGTAAACAGGTACGAAAATACTAGTAACCGTTATAATTTTTATAAATCAGACATTCCGTTTCTTAGACTTTGAAAATGCAAAATCATTGATTACATCTTGAAAGTCAACTGAAGTAAGCATTTCTGCCTCGATACAGAGTAGAGACAGAGAGTTCAATCTCTCTTGCTTCATTATTGTTCTACATAGATTTTTGAGGCTCTTAATCTGTGAAAAGAATCTCTCAGCAGAAAAATTTGTTAGCATGAAGGTAAGGAAAATGCGAAGTGCAATATCCAGGTTTAGAAAGACACTACGCAGTTTATTTTGAACAACAACATCATACAGTTCAGCATAAGTGAAATTACTTTTGTTTTCCTGAAACTTGGAACTGAGGTACTTATGAATTACTTATGAGGTACTTTAGTAATTGCAAAGAATTTATAGTACCTCGTTGTGGTACCCCTTTCCATGCGGTGCCCTAAGCACGTGCTTAGTGTGCTTATTGGTTAATCAGGAACAGCATGGCATATGCAACAAGGACAATCGCAATGGGCCCCATACATTAAATACACTACAATAACTTCTTCGATAGCAAAAAAATACCACAAATTGAAAAGAAAAAACAAACACGAATTCTTTATACAAAATTTCTTTTTTCATACTTTTCCGCACAGGGTCCCCAAAAGTAAAAAAAACTTAAATTGTTTATTTCTAAAATAAAAACAAAACAAAGATTCTACGAACTGTTTGGATTCAACTTATATATTGGAATTATTTATTTTTGATTTGTTCTCAAATGAAAAGGCAATATTTTATGCATATTTACACGCGAAATGAAATAAGTTTTCTTTAGAATTATTGTATATTTTTCTTTTATTTCGTTATATGTTTTTGTCGTGCATGAGCTCTTTATTTTATATCTGGTAAATGATATAAAAATAATATATTTTTTTATAATAAATTACTTATCTTCATTCATTTAAACATAGCAATATATAAAAAGGTTAGAATAAAAATAAAATAATTGTTGGTCAATTAATTAATATGAGAACAATTTTTGTAAATAATTTTCATTTGTCAACGTTTGAAAGATTCCAAAAATATGTTTTTTTAATACAATCGATAAATATGAGTATTTTTTTTAATAAAAATTAATTATATCTAAAAATCTACGATAAATAGCATTGCCATGGAAGTAGGAATGGACATATGGTTGATAACGCACCCGAAATCAATAATGCAATTACATAAATTTTTTTGAATGATTTAATAATATGTATTGATAATAAATATTTAAATAATACAAAAATATTGTAAGACAGTGATGCACATTTTTAATAATTGGAAAAGTTATTATTAAAATTTACTTCAGCCAATCAAAACGCTGATTTACTATTCCGAAATCTACTGATTAACAAATGAAATATCAAAAGAAAACAGATCAAATGTGAATAAAAAATAATGGGATTTTAATGATAACAAAAGTCGAACTTTTCATGCATTTTAAAAAATAAATTTAGTTTATTTAAATTTATTATCATTAAAATTTTTAAATATGTAACTGTTACACTAAAAATTGTTAAGTCTTTCCAGGCGAGTCTCGAGCCAATAATTGCAGAATAATCCCTGTTATAGTTTTTTAAATTAACTAATTTAAATAAATTCTTAAATAATTTTAAACATCGCTCTGAAATTCTTAAAAATCCACATTTCAATGACCTCTGTCTGTTATATGACGTATCATTTCTGTAATTTCGTAATCGTGGATTATGCCAAGCGAAACAATATTTTCAACTTTATTCCCCAAATTTATATATTTCTTAAAACATGATTTCATTTTCTTTCAAATCGAAATCATACATTGGTCTCGGAAATCCATTCACTGAAGTGTTCTTTCTTAATTCTGAAATTATGCACATTTGTTTAGAACCTTTGATTGTTTTGAGGCAGAACTTCCTCTGACGGTTCAATTTTAAAAGCACAATGTAATTAAATACACAAGTAACACAATGTAAAAGTCAATGTAATCTTTGGCACTGAGTTTCACTGAACAAAGCCTCATAATAAGAGTCGTAGGCTAATATTCCTGTCCACAGACAATAAACTTTAAAATGAAATTTCTCATGTCCATATAAAAAATTATTCCAATTCTTATATAAACCGACAACTATTAACCACTATATGCATATAGTTTATTATCTATATAAAAATTTCAAAATCTATGTATTTAATTTTTTTTAAATTAAAAAGTTTCGCTTATGTTTCTTATTTTGGTTTTTTATTTCTTCACTTTTTTCATAGTGTTACACACAAACAGCTTGTGGGCGCCATCGTTCCCTCGGGCAAATGGCCTGGGACGACAGATTTACACTATTTAATGACTTCGATGTACAAACCAATCGTTAGAACTTGATATTTTAATTTCATTGTTTTCAGGTATATATGGTTTATACATTGGTCACTGGAGCTGAAAACTATTTGGTTGAACACATACTCATTCAGATGATCCTAGTAAAACCGTTATCGGATCCTTGGGTCATATCCTTGATCACACTGATTGACAATAGAAATAACAGATCACCAAAATAACATGTTCCTGAATTACCTTTTATTTCTCATTTATATTGTTTTCATGTTGAAATGTCAAAATTCATTTATATTCTCTTTGATTTTATGAACAAAGTGAAACGATAAATATATTTTTGATAAAATTGCTTTTATTGACAAGATTTAATCTAGAAAAATATTTGACCTGAGTTCAAAGAGATTTTTTGTCTGGAGAAATTGAATTTAATATCCAAAATTAGGCTCTATATATAATTTCTGGTTGCAAGGGTTTTAGGCCACTCTTAGTAACTGCTTTCTCATTTCTTTAAGACTATTTGAGTAGGATTTGAAATATTTTACAATAACAAGAAAAGTATGTTCTAAAGATTACAGTCAACCCATATTTGTGTTATTTATAAAAAATTACTTTCACCTTTCAAAATGAAATATTACTCCAGAATATGTTTTGCGATACTCATAATGCGATATCAGTTTTAATTTTTGTACCAGGGTGTCCATTAATATGATTTTCTTGATTATAATTAACGCTAATTTTGATTTGAAATATTGACCTAATGCAGAGCTTCTTAAACTTTTGTAATTCACGACCCCATTTATGATTGCGAGTTTCTTGACGACCCCATACAAATATAAAAGAAAAATAAATTTATATTTTTTTAAAATTCCTATAACATCTTCTAATTCTAATTCATAGTAAATGTTATTCAAGTTATTAAAATACTCTTAATAGAAATGCAGGTACAAACAATCTTTCCGAACTAGAAAATTTTATGATATATTTATGTACGATAATTGTTATTTTATCTTTATAACAATAATTTTACAAGTTAAAAAATATTTTCTGTTAAATTGTATTTTTATCTCTCGCGACCTCAGAATTTTGCTACGCGACCTCAAATGGGGTCGCGACCCATGGTTTAAGAAGCCCTGATCTAATGAATATTTTGTAATGAGAAAAAAGTTTTTAACTGAGCTCAGAATGAAGTGGTAAAAATTCTTTAAAGATATTAATATTTTCAAATATATTAACGTATTTGTCTGCATTAGTTTGAATTAAATTTTTTCTATTATGGACACTCTGATAAATTTAAAAACATGTTCGTTTAACACTTGAGTTAAGGAAATTTTACAACATTTAAACACACTTTTTAATAAATAGTTCTTTTGACCTTTAAGGGTATTATTTCGGCAATTCTCAGAAATAAAAATTACAAAAGTCTTCACCATTTTCCACGGGTCTAAGTTATTTCAATATTAAAAAAACATTAAATTTTTTGAGCTTTAAACCATATAAAAATTTGATTTTCTATTTTTTCCCAAAAAACAAATATACTATCTAAAGCAGGGGTGGGCAACCTACGGCCCGCGGCGACGTTTTATGCGGCCCTTTAGACTTTTCACATATTTTTTTCAAACTGCGTAAACAAATAAAAAAAAATGCAAAGAAATATTATTTTCCTACATTTCATTCAGAAATAACCTTTCCTCTGTTTTTGTTCTTGTTGGATGTTTTCTTGTACTAGTTGTGATCCCCAATATTTTTAAAAGTAAGTCACTAGGTAACTAACAAAGAAAGAACTAACTTACAAACTAACTAACTGTACTAGCAAGAACTGATAGTGACGGTCACTATCACTAACATTATTATTAGATAGTCCTGATGGTGCTATAGTCATACCTAGCTACTAGTAACGAGTTATTCACTAGTAACTATTCAGTATATTATATCATTATAGTTTTTTAATTTGCTCAAAATGTGTTGATTTTATTGTCTGATCCGGCTTAGAATTCTTGATTATTGAAACAAAATAGCATGCGGCCCTTCAAACTATTTTAATTTTCATACGGCCTCCTGCCCAAAAAAGGTTGCCCACCCTTGATCTAAAGGAGGAGTACAGCATATGAAATATTTCTTTAATTCAATAAAAAATTTTAGTAAAAATGGATTTTATGTTATAATTGCATAAATGTTTTATACCGAGATTCAATAAGATGTATTCCATATAATTTATGAAAAAGTAAATATCCTTATATAATAGAAACATACAAACTAGCTATGATCTTATAATTTGCAAGTTCTATGAGGTACACTTAATACTATAGAAATTGATGAAGGAATAAAAAAATTAAATACTTTACATAAACACATTGTAGTGTCAATAATAAATATGTTAAGATCAAAAAGTGGGGGACTACGATCTTAACACAGTTCGTTTTATCTGACTCCAATAAAATTATAATATAAAATTATATTTAAAATATAAACTAATCAAAATATAAAAAGGTCGGTTGTGGTCCTATGCAAATAAATAAGGCAAAGACAAATTATTTACCTATACAATTTATTTGGCGTTAACAATAAATTTACAGCGTATAACTGGATCAAATGATCCCTGCCAAATGGCCCGCAAGAAGTCGATGGTCACTTTGCAGACGCAACGACTTATCCTATACGACAGAGGGTAAGTAAGATTTGATTTTGGGGCACCCCGAGTATCCGAAAGCGGTCAACTACTTTGGATACTGCTTGATTTTAATTTTAATTAAATTACTTATAAGCCGGATTAAGGAATCCGCTTTTAAATGTTAATTTCTTTTTTAATTAAATAAAGGAAACGTACCAAAAATACTCCTCTGGATAATGTGTATCCAAAATTCACGACTAAGTTTTCCAAACTTTTCTTTTAATTTCATTTTCAAACTGGTATGATCAGAAGAGATTTGCCAACTTTGAATCGAGTGGAAATTTTCGAAGTGTCACTACTGATAGGTTGTTTTATGAATTTTCAAAATTGAATTTCTTTTAAAATCAACTTTTTCTTCGGGTACAATATTTTGCAATTTTCTTTTTTCTCCAATTTTCCACTCTGGCCGTGGTTTAAATAGGTCCTACGTTTTGTTTTTCTTCCTTTCGTTCAAATAACACTTGAATCCGTGAAGTAATTTGTTTTCTATCTTGAGTGTTTCTAATTTCAATTAGGCAGATGTTTCCCTGTAATTTTCTCGCACTGATTTCTGAATAATCGATATTTCCTTTTTCTTAAAAACAATCTTCAATTGATTTAAATTAATCTGGTCCACTTTTAGATTTCTAATCGGATCGGTTAGGTTTTCTCTATTTTTTTTTGTAATCGGCTCAATTAATAATTTTGTTATCGGCCCCAGTACTAGAAAATAGTCCACTATTTATATTATTTTCACAAAATAATAAAATTACCTTATTTATAATTTTAGAATTAATTAATTGCTAAATTTAGATCCACGTCATCAGAAATCCAAATTTAGTAATTTCCGATGACGTATTTCCAATTTCAGCAATTTTCTGTGACGTATTTTATTTTTTATTCGACGTGACGTCACTAAACGTCATCAAGTTATATATATATTTTTTTTAAAACGTCACTGTTTAGTGACGTCAGGATGACTCAAAAATCTTTTTAAGGCTAAGAGCCTGTACTTAACAAATATATTAATTTAAAAATTAAATTTCAAATGCATAATTAAATTAAATCACAATTAAAATTTTGTTGAAAAAACTTTATAATATTTTTTTACACACTTATGTTTTAATCAAAAGAATTAAACAAAGCTCTAAAAACAATTCAAATATTATATCAAAGTTCGCATCTCATTATGTCAAAAATACTCCTAGAAGATTAAGGTTAATTGGTTCTTATATGATGTCTTATTAGCTGGAATTGTGAAATGTTTATAATGTCTCATTGCCGGAGCATATTTCAATGGATTCTTATTTGGGTTCATTTCACTCTTAGCATCAATTGTCTAGCATTATGCTCAGGAATACAACTCAATCGTCAAAATGGAATATATCTTTCAATTATTGTGGAAAATACAAATTCATGTTTCCTTTTTGTATTATTTGATTTCCTACAAAAAAAAACTTAGTAAAATATAAATACAAACTTTCTATATGAAGAAAGTTTTTATATGTAATTCCAAAGACTTTACTTTGAAACTTAGAGAAAATGAAAAGATAAATTTTAAATTTAATTAATTTTATATTTTCATTACATTTCAAATCATACCAGCACTTCTATCTAACAACCCAAAAGACAACATATAGCTTTTGTCTTATAAACCTCTTAAAAATATTTACTTTTAATAGAATTTCAGGGGATAAAATCAGATTAATAACTGCCATGGAAAATCATAAAAAATGCTTGAATTTTGTAAGATCTTTTGTGTTAACGAAAAATGTCACTAAATCTATAATTAATAAATATTACAAATTAAGAAATTTGTTACAAAACAGGAAGGATGACAACAAACAACTTCTGAAAAAAGAAATAAATAAAAATCACTTTTTTACGAAAACGTTTGGGCAAAATGAATAATTATTTGGATTGTAATAATTTATAATTTAAAATTGATCTAACTCACTTTACATGGTAATAATTTTAAATAATATCATAATTTTCTGAAAATATTAATAATAAAATATAAATAAAATATAAGTAAAATTTAAGAGCTTGATATATTTATGAAATTGATATACAAGTCTTAAAAATTACTTTGTAAAAAAATTCTTAATTAGCAGCCATCTCAAAAAATGATTTCGGATTCATTAAGTTGATTTTCACATCAAATTGTATTAAATAAAGTGTCTCTCATCAGAATTTGGTGTACATCTGTTTCAACAAAATAACAATTTTTATAATTCAATTTATTTCCAACTTAATAGCAAAAAAATAACTGAAAATAATGACTATTTAGTGAAATTTCTACATCCGCCATTTTAATGACTATTTAGCTTTTTTGGAATACAAATTTGAGATTTTTTTGGATTTATTTCTAAAAATGTAACTAACATTAATTTTAAACTAAAATTTATAATAAATAATTATAATACATAGAGTTGTTATTCATCTGAACATTTCTACATTTTGAAAGTTTATATTCACTTTTCACTATTTGTTGTATTTGTATGTTTTGTTTATATTTTTTTCTACTTTCTCACTTTGCATAGTAAAATATGTTATTCATTCCAACAAATTACATCATTACAAAGGCAAGTCTGTATGTCCTATAATATAAGTGTATTGATTTTTTAATTTATTATAAGAATTGTTATTCAGTTGAAACAGGTATATTATAAGAATTGAGTATGCCGACTTTGTATGCTTCATTTATTTTTCAAACTATTTTGAAATTTGTAAATATGTGAGTGCGTTTGATATATAATGTAAATTAACGTTTATTTTGTTATATTATATCGGTTGTAATAGATAATAAATATAAAATTCGTTGTGTTCAATGATGAATTTGGTGTAAAAACATTCTAATCGAAAATATTAATTTAAATTTTCTAAATTAAACTCGATCTTTTAAACAAGTTAATTATTCTACTAGTATATCGAATTGAAACAGTAAACATTCATCTGTAAACAACAATGCGTAGACATGAAATTTAATTAGATTTAACCAAATAATAACAAATTTAATTTCACACACACAAACAATAAATTGGACGAATCCAAAAATGGACCAATCACAAGCAATCATCCAATAATTTTTTAAACAGTGATTAAATCCAACTCGAATTTAACAATGAACAACTCAGATGGAAATTTATCAATAACAAAATTCGGAACATTTCGATATTTTGCAGAGGTATTCGGCCTATCTGGTTGCCTTGTTCTATTTCCGGTCATTATTAAATCCATTTTTATTAAAAGAATTTTCACAACATTGCATATTCTTCTTCTGACGTTGATTAGTGAATATTTATGTTTGCTGACAGTTGTAGTCTATTTTTCATCGAAAACCTATCTCAAATTCATTCTTGGATCTTTCAAATCAACAAGCTATACAATTCCAGTGAGAAATCACAAGTCATATTGCTATATTCAAGGATCGTGCTTGGCATTCGTGACAATACTGATCTCTCTGACTCTTGGATTGATTTCAATTGAACGATATTTTACCATTGTGTTTAGAAAAACCAGACATCTGATAGTATTAAAACGGTATATCATTCTGTCGATCCTCATCATCTGTGGATATTCATCAATTGTGGCCATTTTGCCATTTTTCAATATTGGAAAATACACACTACAATCAACGAAAACGTATTGCTACGTTGATTTGTCATTGTTAGCGGAAAATAAACTCGATCTGATATTCGTTTTAATGTTTCTCCTAACAATGGCTTCACAGACCATTCTCGTATTGTCAACCAATATTCTCGTCATCAAAACTCTAGTATTTACTCCTTTAATCAAGTTCAAATCGACTTGTTCAAGAGCCCAATCGGAATTGTGTCTCACACAGAACATTCATCTTTCTAAAAAGATTTCGTTGAAACAGAAATGGATTGCAAGTTTATTTGTTTTGTCAGTAATGTTTTCAATATCATGCATTCCTATAACAGTAAGTACATAATTATATTCTTCATAAGCTAAGATATTCATTTTCCACGTTTTTTTGCTTTGAAGGTCTTGAAAATTGAAAAATTTGGCTTCACGCGAGTATTAAACAGCTACTCTAAATTCAATAATAATAATAATAATAACTAAAAAAATAATTAAATAAGCTTGGAAATGATTTTATTAAAAGAAAACGACATTCAAACGCTCGTTGTATTATATATTTCGACAGCTTAACTGTCATCTTCATGTACAAAAACAAACTAAAATTGTATGGATTAATTTATGTTTTAAACAAACTAATTCTTAATTAAATATTTTAATAAATAAATATTTCAATATTTTATAAATTTAAATCATTTTATAATAAAAATAATTTCAAAAAGTTAAAAATTTTTAAAACAAAAAACTTCAATTTATCACATTTTACATAATAAAAATATTTAAAAATATTCAAAACTTTTCAAAAAAACTTTAAATTTCTCAAAACCAAGTCTACTAAAATATTTCTGTATATTTTCTCTATTTTCGGGAACATCAAAACGCCTTTAGTCATTCTTGACTGACTTGTCACTAAAATTGTTAATAAATAGTTACTATGACAATATAGTGACCATAATTTTTTTATGATCATAAGTTTGTTTAATGGCATATGATATTAGTTCATCATCATAATTTCCTCCATAGGTTTCTCCATCAACAGAATTTTCAGCATCCATCAATCAATTAAATTAAGCATAATAATTAATAAACAAAACAAATACAATTATCACTATTTCTATTTAAATTTCCAAAATACTCGATATTACAATTAAATTTGAGTATCAAAATTACCTAAAATTATTATTTAAAACATAAGTAAATAAAAATTTAATTTACCAAGTGTTCGAACTCCTTAGGCATTCACAATCTTTTTTATCAAGCGATTTTAAAAATGGGTTGTTGATAATAATGACTAAAAATGAATGGAAGTTTGTCAATCGTTTTTATAACAAGTCCTCAGACACATCGAACTTCTAACCAATCAGATTTTAGTAAGGGTAAAAAGTTATTTCAAATTAATCCAGTATCCTACATATCAAACAATAAAATTAAATTAAGACAAACAAACAGTAGTATATTAATTTTAAAGTATTTTAAACTATAATTTTGAACACAAAATTAAAGTTTTATTAAAGTTATAGCATTCTTCAGTGTAACTACATCAATAAATTAATTATTAATTATTTCAGTGAAAATAAACTAAAATAAACAGTAAATTACAAAAGTTAGAAAATATCTCATCAAATAAAGACAAATTCATGATATATTTAAGTGAATTGCATCAAATTTATAAACTATTTCAGTAAATTTATATTAAATAATAAATTCTTTGATCATATTGCAAAAAAGTAATAATTTATTTCAGTTAATAGCAAGAAAAATAATATGATATTACAATAAATTTAAACTGACATTGTAAGGATAATTAAATAGAGGAGTTAATTCTCGTGTTTAAAATATGAAACGAACTAAAAATTATAAAATTAAATTAATTTTAAAGTTAAATTATGGAATGATGAAATTACTTGATTGTAAAATTAATATTTAGAAATGTTTGTAATTTAAAAATATTAAATATTTATTGAATATTTGTGTATTAATATTCCTTATTCAATTGTTAATGCATGCTCACTAAAATATCCTGAAAATAAATAATAAAAACATTTATGATAAAAAACAATTTAATAATGTTTTAATATTGTAAAAATTGTAGGGAATTACATAGTATGGAATTACATTGTATATAATTACATAATTTCAAATAGCTAATTAAGGATATAAATAAATCCATTTTACAAATTTTCAAATATCTTAGCTATGTAAATAAAACTGAATCTGTAGGCTTATTGTATAGTTTTAAGGTAAATATGGATAATTTCATCAATTTCTTCTGTTGCCTCTTTCATAATACTTCGGAATCTAACTTGTAATAATATCACCTTTTCCCAACAATGTTACCTATAAAATTTGGAATTTATTATTAATTAGTTTTGACGGAGGTTCTAAATTTGAGAAACCAAACTGCTAATATGGCGACCACGATGACCAACTTTATTAAGGCATCTGAAAACTTCAAAATTGGAGCTGATATCGAATATTTCATCAAAGAAGCAAAGAGATTCTTCGAATTAATGTCAATAGCTGATGATTTTAAAGGTAGATTTATTAAAGCTTTCTTATCAACAGAGGCAATCAAGATATATGACTGCATCGACGAGAAGCAGAGTTATGTGGACAGATTGAGATCAGCTTTCAGAAAAACAACGAATTTGATGGAAGACTTAAGTGAAGCACTGGAAAACAGGCAAGGTGAAGATTCTGTGGATGATTTTTGTGAGATAATTGAGAAGAATTCTGAAACATGAATTAAATGAAGAGAAACTACAAAAATTTCTTATATTCAATGCGGTGGGAGATCAATATTTAAAGAAGATTTAATATTGAACGAATATAAATCGGTCTTGGAAATGAAAAAGAAAATTAAAATGCACAATAAAGTAAATAAAGAATTAAATCGAAACAATGACTCGATGGCAGTTATGGGAACCGATAAAAGATACATAGATGTAGTCAGAAAGACCTCAAATATTCCGGCACAATCAATGCCACAAAATTACAACTACGTTTCGAACAGATACACAGTTGGCGAATCTAGACAAAACAGAGAATACCCAAAGAAAAAATGCAATTTCAACAAGCAAGTTGTACAGAGTAATAGCAGGTCAAAATTCAAATCTTGGGCATGTTTTGAAGAGGGCCATTGGAGAGCAGAATGTCCGAATGTGAAATTTCATCATTTTCATAAAGCAGGACATTTTAAGCACCAATGCTTTTAGAAAACTGATAAATGAAGAGACATGAAAAAAATGACCAAAAATCCGCACGAACGAAGTTCCAAGGTAATGATAGAATTAACCGATACCGAAAATATCAGAGACCAGTTGCAGCAATGAAGACGACGAAGAGGAAGGACATTGGAAATGCCGGAAGCAATTTATTTGAATCAATATTTGTAGATTTTTGTGGTCCATTAAAGGAAACTCAGTATGGAATGAAATATATAACATGAATCATCGATAGTTATGGCAAATGCGTTGCGCTTAAAGAAGTAAAATCCCAAGATGAGAAAACCGTTATTACAACTCTAAGGAAATAATTGGATTTTAAAATATGTAGCACCTAGATTTTTACATTGTGACAGGGTAAAGTATTTTAGAGTAAATCTATGGATAATTTAATGAAAGTGCACAACATCAAAATAATATTTTCAAGCCCATAGCATCATTCGGCAAACGATCTAATCTAAAGACAATTCAGAACTCTTAAAAACGCTATCCATATCACCCTCAAAGATCGAGATCACAAGAATTTGGTATAGTTATTACCATAAATCAAATTTATGTTGAATTCCACATTTCAAAAGACGATTAGACAAACACCATGCGAAAGAGTGTTTGGAAAAAGAATTTACAAAGAATGGTCTACAAATATTTTAATTGAAAATAAAGGTTATAATGAAATAACACAAAGAACATTGAATGTAGTCATAGTGTTAACGTAGAGAAAAGATAACAATAAAGAAGATGACAGATATGCTGTACCTGCGAAAGTAATAAAACGGCCCCTGAACTGCTGCAGAGAATTTAATATTGATTGTTACATGTGAAAACGTAATATAACTATTTTAAATAGATGGTAAAATGCAGATTTGACAAGAAAACACATATTTAGTACACACAAGGCCAGGTTTTAAATTATGAAGAAATAAATGTCTTACATGTTCCTGGTTGTTTTGAGATTTTAAACTTTTACTTGATGTAGGGATTGCAATTTGATTTTGAAATCAACTTTTTCAAGCACTTTAAATTACTCAAAATTGACCTTAACATTCAATTTAAACCTTGCAATTTATCTTGACATGGTACGTCATTATTAACCTTGCCCTTCGTCTATTGTGTAACGATGACGTCATCAAAGAAAGAGGCTGTTAGTATACTATTCATTTTCTCACTCATATAAAAGGCTTCTTCTAGTTTTTAGTAAAACATCATTGGACAAATTTTATTTTCTAGAAGATGGCTTCATCAGAAATGTTTTATTTTGTTGAAATTGATCCAAAGATCACGTGCGTGTAATAATATTACGTAATTATTATCGATGTATGTGAGAGTCAAATAATGACCGACATTTTTCTTTATGTCATATACAGAAGTCGTAGTGATTGTGACTCACATATTACGTTGCGGTATTTTAATCGATTATATATGAAACGCATTTTTTAAACATTTCGTCAGTGATACTTAGAATGAATTTATAATTAATAAATTGAATTAAACATCTAAAAACATATAAATAAAATTTGGTTTGATTTATTCATCAATTAAATCAAAAATGTCACTTGGACAATGAGAAATACACACTTGGGTATTATTAAAAATAGGAAAATTTATATTCCCAGACATTAATTCTGGATTGCATTTATTATAATTAATCCATTCAATTTTAAATGGCATAAAGTCTAATAACCATTTCTCTATATCTTTTGAAGACTTATCTTTAGTTCCCCACAAATGAATCATATTAAGCCGTTGCTCATCCATGAATCCTTCAGTAAACGGAGAATTTAATTCACATCCACATATTTAGGAGATGCAATAACAATCATTTTATTCATAGTCAGAAATGCAATAACAATTCAATTCATAGCCAAAATTATTTATTTTTGAAAACATTTTAGTTTTTGCCATTTTTAATAAAAGAGGGATATTGATATACAGTAAACCCTCCAACTGCGCGGTTTTTCATTGCGCGATTTCGCAATTGCGCGGCCAAACCTTTAATACCAAAATTTCGATCTGCGCGCTAAAAATTTCGTAGCTGCGCGGTTTTTTTAGAGAAGCTGTTGTTGAAATGCCAGAAATTGTGGAAATTGTGACTTTAGGTAGAACAATTGGTGGGGACGGTTTTCAAAATTTAGAATCAGAAGATATCACGGAAGTCCTTGTGTCAAATGAAGAAAATAATACTGTTGACGATATTTTGACACAGTTCGGCGGTAATAATGATGAAAATGATGAAAGTGAAGAAGATGTACAGATTACAGAAGAGAAAAAGTTTACTACCGAAAAACTATCAAGTTTTTTAAAACTTGGTAGTCAACTTGAACAGCAAGCTCTTAATATGGACCCTGATATGGAGCGTGCCTTAAAATTTCGGAGAAATCTGACAGCAGCTTTAGCACCATATGCTGAAATTTATAAAGAAAAACAAAAAGCTGGTAAGCAATCAGTGTTAACAAGCTTTTTTCCAAAAAATATACAATCACAGCCAATAGAATCAAGCTCATCAGCATGTATCAGTGATTAATATAACGTTACTTATGTTAATTTTTATTTATGTTTAGTCGTTGAATTGAGACTGTTTTTTAGTTCTTGTATTGTTTTTTATAATTTTTATTTATGTTAAATTTTTATTAATTTTTATAATAGTAATATTAATTATGTAAAAGCAATGAATTGAGACTGTTTTTATTAGTTTTTATGTTTATATAAATGTAAATATGTATATTAGTCGTTGAATAAAGACTTTTTATTATATTTTTAAATATTTTTGTAATATCTGGAACCTAACCCCATAATTACATATAAAATCGGGTTCACAGTGCGCGGTTTCGGTTTGCGCGTTGTTTTTGTGGAACGTATCTACCGCGCAGTTGGAGGGTTTACTGTAAATTCCATTAATCGTAATTCATAAATAACATTTTTATTCTAATACATTATACAATTTTCAAATTTTTCAGAAAACTACTAAATTATCATAAGAACTTAAATTTTACAAAAAACTCTAAATTTAATTTGAAGTAAATAAACACACACTATTAAGACAAACTTTTATAATTTAATTTTTAAAAAAAACTTAATTCGAAATTGACCAAAGATAAAATTATTAGGGTTACTCCTCAGTCAGTGCATTTTTGACTTCTAAATATCTGATTTTATTTATATTTTAGACTTTATAGACACAATATTTTTTGTTACAAATTTTTATAATAGGCTCCTGACATCTCTCGAATGAATCATAATATTGTAGGTCACTTCAGTGTAGTCACTACACTGTAGTCAGAGTAGAAGTATCGCATAAATTTAGAAGGATAGTAAGAAACCACTGACAAGCGTAAACAAATTATTTCCAGTACGCCTCAGGCAACCCCGGGCAAATTGTTTCCTGACCCTCTTTGGGGTCACAACCCACAGGTTTGGAACCGTTAATATAAATACTAAGAAAATAAAAATGAAATAAAATAAAATAATAGACTTGGGACTTAATACAATTTATGAAAACCTAAAAATTCTTTTTAAATTTTTTTTTTGCGATTTGCTAAATTGTAATAAAATAATTTCATACAATTTCTATTTTCAGATGTATATGTCCTATTCTATTATAATGAGATATCATAACAAAGTCATTATGCATATTGTTGTCCAATTTCTTTTAATAAAACCCATTTCAGATCCTTGGGTCATCTGTCTTATGCTTTTCGTCTCCAACAAAAGAAAGAAACCGTAGATTATTTGGAATAATATTTATATGGATTCTATCTGAAATGAAAATATTTTTTTACAGTTTTAAATCATTTAAAAATTATATTTTTATTACGTCATGTTTCATGTGGATGTGATAGTTTTTCAAAATAATATTTTATTTTAAATTGTTTCAATACAATTTTATATTAATTTCAATAAAAAATAACTTTATATTAATGTTCGTCGAAAAGTCTAACTCAGTAGACAACTCGTTTAACCTCTTCCTGCTTGGATTTACAGATGAAACAAATTAGATAATGTCACAATTATAAATTCATTTAATGAATATTTAAGTTAAGCAAAGCCAATAAAAAAGTATGTTAAAATGATTAAATAATTTTTGCAAATGAAAATTTAAATTAAGTAGACAAATTTTCATAACTACTTTTATAACTATTGTTTACACAAATGGTTGGCCAAATCTGATGTTATGACTGACACCACCAAGATATAATAATATATTTATTTTATTTTTAATACATACAAATTAAATTTGAGCACATTTCAAACAAACCATTTTTGAGTATAGATTGAGCAAACTATAAAGTTTTATTGTTTTTTTTCCGGCAACCGTACAAATGATGTCATATAATGAGATTTGCCATAATTATTTTTTCATGAGATTTTTTCAAATATTTTAATAGTGATCAGTTAAAATAATATCGTATAAAAAATATTTAAGATAACTTGCACAACTTATGCAGGGTATATAAAAAGTCGGTATACCCGGTGGGTTATATGCTGAAAAAACAGTATGCTAAATATTAAATACATAGTTTTTGAAGATTAATAGTCTTTGCATGAAGCCACAAACGAATTCTTTTCTCAGCTCCTTAGTAATCTTGGAAAACATTCACCATTAACGAATCATGTGTTGGGCTATAAGCCATAATTTAAACAAAAATGAAAAAATTGTGGAAATTAAAACAAAATAATTAATGAGGTTTGAAAATTATCAATATGGCTGCTGTAACATAAGCACGTACCGCAAGCAGAAATCAAAAAAATAAAATAAAACATTAAATAAAACAAAATTAAAACATAACAAAATTAAATAAAACAAATATTAATTAAAATCATTGAAAAGCCTACAGATGCAGAAAGAAACACAAAACCAAAATATAAAACCGCCAAAACCTTGCAAAAGAAGGTTTAGAAAATACATAGGCGGAAGCGGTGACCAAAAATTTAAATATCAGAGAGTAAAAAGAGAAACAATCAAAAAGAATGGTTAAACTATAAAAAATAAAAATTTACGAAATATAGAGAAAATAATATCAAAAAATAGAGAAAAATAAGGAGAAAAATAAAATATTTAAAATAAAATTAAAGCAATAAAACCCCCCTAAAAATAGCCGAAAAAGGCTCAAAATACTCTGATTGGTCGCACCCAGGCATGAAATAACTATATATACAGCAGTCATTTTCATAATTTTTAGATTGTTAGACATTTTGTTGACAGACAATTTTTGTTAGACTTTTAGAAAATTTTGTAGACACAATGTATGACAATTTTTGAAATTTGGATGCTTGACTGACAAACTTGTCGATTGTAATTATTGTTCTTTTTTGTAGAAATATATTTTTCTAAGTTAATGTTTTATTTAATTTAACTTATTCTGGATGGCCGCGATGTCTTTTGGCATCGCTCGGCAGGTTCCCCCTAACTTATTTATATTCATTTTATATACATGTTAGTTGTGGAGAATGGCAGGGCAACATTCAATTCCGGCCGTTAAATTGGCAGGACGTTGACGTGTTGCTTTGTCACAATCCACCCTTCGGTGTCTGCTTAGTCTGGTCAGGCCTTGTTGCACTGATCACGGGGTAGGACACCGTCGTAATTCACCGTGGCGGCCATTTTCAATGTTGGTCGGAGCGGTAAGAGGGTAAACTGCGGGAAGATCGCCATAATTAAGGGGATAACATTTATGTAAATGTTTAAGTAGGAAAATTGAACTTTTAATTTAATTCCTGTCGATTATTATATTGTCAAGGGTACGACTAGTGATAGAAATTTAAGTCAACGAAAGTATAAAGTAGGTTTAGATCACGTACATTGTTTGATAATCATCGTGGTGGAAAATTAAAATAAAAGGATACATTTTGGCATAGATCTGTGAGATGATAATATAGAGATTTACGAATGGTGGTAACTGTGGCGACCATAGGAAAGCAAATATGAGTTGTTGGACTAAAATAATGATCTTATAATAATGCATTCATTTCCATTTACCATAGGCTAATGTTTGCATGAAACAAGGAATTTTCCATAAAATAAGGGCGGAACGCTGCCCAAATTTTTGAAAAATATTTTAATAAATAAACAGTAATGATGACAAATTGATATAGGAATTGTAGAAATAGATGAGTGTGGACAAGTGTATAGATAGAAAGAGACGTAAGACCTTCCATCGGCAGTCAGGAACCCGAAAGTGAAAATATCATGAGGAGTAGTTCTAGAAATGGAGCTCACCTGCTCATGAATTTTCAGCTGCTATATACAGTACTGTTGGGCAAAATCTGATAAAAACCCTATTCTTTTATTTTTGTTTAGCCAGCACGATAACGCCTGTGTGGTTTTGAGCAGAAAATTTAAAATTACTTAAAAACGGAAATTTAAGGAAAAATAAAATAAATAAAAATTTAATAAAAATTCTGAGATATAAAAATGTGAAAATTTAAATTTAAATCAAAAAGAATAAAAATTTTATTAATTATGGAATATTCGAGAATTCCTTGTTTTACTGCATCAAAACACACACACAAACAATCATGATATAAAAGGCGGTGCTGGTTAAGCAAAATTCAATGCTATTCTTTTCATTTTTACCAGACAATCTTTATCATTTAGTAAATCTCTCGAAATCATTTTATTTGAAAGAAAGTAATTTATTTTGTTTTGTATTTGATTTTATGATTAATATGACATAGTTATTAATGATTTTTTTAATTTTTTTTTAAAGCTTTAAAGAAACGTTCTTTTGTGATCGAGAAATTCGACTCCGTATTGTTGAACCTCCATCATGAAAGGATTTTTTCTTGAAGTATAATAATTAAATTTTGTCGACAATAAACGATTTACGACTTACTAATATAGACTTACATGCAAACAAGAAAATAAAATGAAATTGTTTTTACGTTACCCCGGATCGAACCGGTCGTTAGTGGGGGAAGCCGCGGTGCCGGTAGTAACCAGGCCTGCCCAGTATTCTCCCCTTCCTAAATCCTATCGCCCGACCCTCGAAAGAGTAGTGTTGAGGTCCTGGGAAAGGTTAAATATAAAGTTTATAACACGACAAATGAAAAATATACAGACTAGCATATAGAAGAATCAGAAAGAATTTTTTGGTGTGATCAACAAATTTTATTCTAGTATAAAAGTATTATATAGCTCATTAAAATTCGCGACTAATCACATTAGAAAGTTAAATCGGCCATAGATCGCATTTTCGTATAAAATTTACGTGTTAAAGTCGATTTTGAATGTTACCCAAAGACTGTACGTTACTCGTTACCTAGACATCGAACGCCATTCATTTCATAAAATTGAATCCACGTCTCATGATCTGCAAAACAACTATTAACGTATTCGTTATATTTATTATTATTTTTATTAAAGTTTATTATTAATTTCATTTATTTTTCATAATTATTATTATTTTGGATAGTATTATTTTATGACCCTACTGTTATTATTAATAAAAATTTTTATCATTATTATTACTGTCGGTTACCTGATTTTATTATTTTGGTTATTATTTTAAACCCATCCACTGTTATTATTAAAGTTATCAAATAATTATTATTATTACTAATATTATTAATTCATTACCATTTTTATTGTTAAAATTATTGTTGATTTCATATTAATATTATTATTATTATTATCATTATTAATATTGTTATTATTATTATTATTATTGTTGCTATTGTTGTTGTTGAAATATTGTTATCATTATTAATGTTATTATTATTATTATTTTCATTGAAATATTATTATTATTATTAGTATTATTATTATTATTATTATTATTATTATTATTATTTTTATTATTATTATTATTATTAATATTATTAGTATAGTACTATTATTGTTATAAACTATATAGTACTATTATTATGGGGTTATATAATTCATCATTACCTCCAAAACGATTCCGATATTATTATTAACATTATTATTATTATTATTATTATTATTATTATTATTATTATTATTATTATTATTATTATTATTATTATTATTATTATTATTATTATTATTATTATTATTATCATCATTACTATCAGTAGTATTATTATTTTCAAATTGTTATCATTATTATTATTACTAGAATAGTATTATGATTATTATTATTATTATTAATATTATTAATACATTATCATTATTACCAGAACTATATAGTAGCATTTATGAGGATAGTTTATTAATTACATTTAGGTATACTTCTGATATTATCATTATTATTATCATTATCATTATTATTAACCTTAGTAATATTATTAATTTCATATTAATTATTTTATTATTTTTATTATGAATATTATTATTATTAATTATATTATGATTATTATTATTGCTAAAATATTATTATTATCATTATTGCTAATTTCATTTCGTAGTTATTATTGTCTATGATCCCTATTATCAATCTTATTGTCTATATTACTAGCTCTATTAATATATTATTACTATATTTGATAACTTTATTATTATCATGGTGAGTATTATTATTGCTGTTAACATGTCATTATTATTATCATTAAGTTGCTATTATTATTATTATTATTATTATTATTATTATTATTATTATTATTATTATTAATATGTTAATATTATTCTTATAGTTAAAATGAAACACTTACAAAATTTTTTATTTTTAAAAACACATATCAATAAAAATTTCAGTGATGGGGATAAAACTTCCAAATTTTGCGAAGTGCAACAGGCCGCGAATCTCTACAATTTAAAGTTAGAAAAGAATTAAAAAGAAATAAGTATACCTTACAGAATATGTCGATGAAATGGAAACAGCCACGGAGGTCGTAGAGGTCCGTGGAGTTCCTGGGGTACCTGAGGATGTTGTTTGAGGGGAGGTGCGGAATTGTAACCTTGAAAATTTCCAATTGTTTGACTCGTTGCTATGGCGACGGGCGAAAAGCTAAAAATAAAATACCTAAATACGAGAAAACAAAAGGAAATTTAAATAAAATATTTTATACTATTAACATTAATGTTTAATTATCATTTTACAATAAAATTTTTGTAAATCATTTTAGGGTAAGTTAATTTAGAAATTTCTAAATTTGAATTTAATAAATTTTTAATTTGGTAAATTAATTTTTTAAATAGAAAAGTATAAATTTCATAATGTTATTGTAATATTGATAATAAAATGAATTACATAACTACCATTGGTTATCACAGGTATTGTCAACGTTATCGTTGCTAATGCCTGTTATAATTAATTGATCAAAAAAAAACCAGTAGATTACGTTAAGACATATAAGTAGAAAAGGACATACCCATCCTTCCCCCATCCAGATGACATAATTATTTGTTGATTAAAATATATTACTACATTACTACTTATTATGCATGAAATAGAGAATAATGGTGGGTTACAGGGTTTCGAATCTCGCTTATCGTTCTGGTTACCCTCGTAACGCCATACAAAATGATGCTAATCGCCACTTGGCACCCGTTGCTAGGCAACGTTGGTAATGTGTTCAAGTGGTGGATTGCCCGCAAAAATTGAGTACCATGTGCTAGTACTATAGTTGCTCGGACAACCCTCGGGTTCACGAGCTGTCGATAGAAGACCTATGCTCGCTTTGCTCTGTCCCTCATGATCGTTCAGGATTAGGTCCTTATCTGCCTGTGGAGAGATGAAAGTAAGGTTGAGTAACATGATGCGAATGTTTGGCATATAAATATATCAACGTAACAAATTAAATTAAGAACACGACTACTCTATTTATTTAGCAACGCGCGCAATGTTTACAGGCTAATGATTCTGAAGCTGGATTGCTCGACGTCGGGCCCGTTCCTTACGTCCCGGCCGACGATTGTTTGCTGGAAGGGTGGATTGTTTCGCTGGTTGGGTGTTCTTCGGCGACATCTGGGTTGGGGCGAAGACGAGCGGATATGTTACCGCTTCCCCCTCCCGGCAGACTGCTAGGGCGACTTCGAGTCCCCGAATTTGCGTGCGCAGGCTCTGGTTGAGCTGCCGCTCCTCTGTCCAGCCTTTCTGTGCTGCGGTCAGGCGGTGGTACAGTGTTTTTACCTTTTCTGGTTCCCTCCAGGTTGCTTTAATCTGTTGCGTTTCGCGGGTTAATTGAAGAATCTGGGCGAGTAATTCCGTGTTTGTCTGTCTTGCGTGGTCCAGTTCCGATTGTAAGATTTGTAAGGAAGACATTACTACAATCAAATAGATTATTTTAATTTACTGTTGATTAAGTCAGATAATCATTTATCTCGTTAAACAAAATCGCGAATAATTCTAGCTATAAGAAGAAAAAAAAAATAATGACACACAAGTTTCTAATATTTTAAATCAAGCACTACATAAAGTCTATCATTGTTGCTTTCATTCTTCGGGACAATACCTCTTCAGGCTTCGTTTGAGAGCCTCCACTGTATAGGGTCGTCTGGTGTCTCGAACTGGGCGAGGTGGATAGGCGACTGCAATCCGCCCGGCAAGGATGTCTTCCACCACGTTTTCAAGATACATCCTTGCCTTAACCACCTGTAAATCTACCTGCTCCTGCACCCTTTCCCATTGGGTGAGGAGGTCCTGTGCGTGCAGGTAGGTCTCCGCAGCTGGATATTGCCGTTCCGAGAGACATGATCGTTGCAACTGGTCGAGTATCCTCGTGGTCGGCGGGACTCCTGTCTGTTCCTGTTTGGCGGACTCTCGACGGGTAGTTCGTTTGGGCGACATGTCTAAACATTACTGTTATTAGGTTCGATTGCTTCACCATTCTAAGTCATTAATAAGCAGATTGTGTCTATGTTACTAGTAAGGGTGTCATACACGTGACCATTGCCTTCCTTTACGCGATGGGACATTAACAAGCAGGTTGGGTTAATTTGCGGGTCTGGTTCTTTAAGGTGCACTCCTATATAGGGGAAATATATAATAATATGATTAATCATATGGATGAGATAACCCGATGTTTAATTTATTCAATATATGCATATTAACATTAAAAGTTTACATGTAGGCGGATACTCGTGTATTGACCTAAGAGAATTTGTACATTGATTTAAAGTTTGTTTACCAACTCCGTGTATGGTCAATTCGAACTTTAAGATCTAGACCGGATGTTGATCCGAGATAACTTAGTTGTACGTGGGTGTATCCTGGTGGGCGAACGATTTCCGGCGGATCTTACCATTACAACCTAAGCGGTTGACTAAAGGTGATTTACATTGTTTACATCCGGTGATTGTATTATTCGTGTCGTATTTTCAGAATTACTGGTCAACTGTTTCGCCTACACTCGATTATCTCAATTCTGGTAAGTTATTTCGTTGATTAGTTTGAATGTACTTTACTAGCAAATTTTAGGAAAACTTCTACGCTTACCGAGGTTTCTAAATAGCTGCGATACCCTTCTGTTGGAATAATTTCGCTATGTGGAATTTCATTTGTTCAATAATGTGATATTAATATAAATTCACTCTTATCTTAAACTTTGGTTTTTCCAATTCTACTAATTTAATTTACGTAATAATTCGTTCATTTTATCTTTAATCAGTTTGCTGTAATTACCGAATTTATAAGAATTGAAGAAAACCTTTTTCAAATCTGTGAATTTATTTTAGTTCTAACTAAGGGGTCGTGTTATTGGTAATGTATTCTGATGTCCACTATTCAAATTGCTAATAGTTTTCCCTAAGGCTAGTTGGATCAACTATTACTTTAATCCGCGAAGTTATTTTAATATTAATCAAATCCGTGAATTCAGTTGTACTTTAATTTACATCGAAAATTACTTGATTTTTACTAAAGAAACTGTCTTACGGTTATTCAATTCATCTCTAATTTTAATCTAGGAATTACTTTAATCCACTAATCATAGTTCGTTAAGGAGCTTATATTATTTATTCTTATTCAATACTTTACTTTACCAAAACTAGGTTATCTGGGTTTTACTCAATAGTTATTTGAACTAATTTAATCATCTCAATCGTCACCAATAAATTGATTCAATTTAATCAAGGATATATTTATTTATATTCAATTTAATTTTACCCAATAATTTAATCCAAACACTTGATTTTACTCAATCACTTCTTCAATTTTATCAAAATGAATTATTAGTGAATTTCGTGTCGTTACATTAATTTTAGTCAACAAGTTAACTAAGGGATCCCCTACTATTATTCGAGAATTATTTTACTTTTAATTGATACATTTCTTTATTTGAAATCAATGAATTCGATTCTTAATTGCTTTCATTTTCATCGGGGGTTGATTTTTGATTAGATCAATACATTACTCGTTCTTACTCAAAGATCAGGTTAATTTTATTGGAATGAATTATAATAATTATTTGTCATTACCCTAATTTTAATCAATAATTTACGATCATTTAAATTACGAATTATCTTTACCCAATATTTACTGTAATTTTAAGTCATAAAACACTTTACTTTCACAATCAATGGTTACGTTAATTTTTATCAATAATCGCAATTTAATCGAATTTAATGATTCCCATGAATTTTATCTATTTCCAAATTTACATCCAAAATAGTTATAACAACGATTTCAGTTAATTTAATCCAAGTACCCTTTCCCTTTAATAGGCATTAGACGCATATTGTGTTCATATTATATTTATTGAGTGCCCACTGAACTACTCGGTGTGATAATTTTAAGCCGTGTGTAATATAATTTAGGTCGATTTTACAGAATTGAGAAACGAGGAAGCAGCCAGAGACTTCTTCCTTATTTCTCGCTTCAGCTATAGGGATAATATTGACGTTACGACCGCTGCGTTGCGCACGCTGAGTCTTCACGGGTACATATCATTGGCGGTTTTCCACGCACTTACATGCATCTGCACTATGTAGATTTACTTTCTTGCGTTATGTATTCGCTGTGGGCCGGAAAAATTTCGACAGTTTAATTTAGTTTACGAAAACATATAGAACAATTTATGTATATAAATAATATTTATTAATTATGAACAAAAATAACATAATTACCTATCGTTGACAATCCATAAAATATCATAAAATAACATAGCATAGCATAAAACAAAATACCTCTCTCCCCACGTCGACGCCGAGCAGAGCTCTACTGAGATGCAATGAACGTGACGTGGAAAGAGGGTTCCACCATAAATAATTCTCACCTAAAAAAATCGAAAATTGACTTGGAGATAGTTTTTAAAATAATTTTCAAAACGATTGAAAAGTAAATTTCAAAGTGGTTAGTTCGAAAATGGTTTTAAACAATTTTCAAAAATGGTTAAGTTAAATGTGAAAATGGATCAGTATTTATACCTATTTTTCTCGCGTGTGGAATTTGATGCAGTAAAACAAAATTCGACCTTGTTATTTTCTAGTAAATTCTATTCGTTAATTTTATTATTTTTTGATTTATTTTTATAATTTTTTATTTAAGATTTTTATTAAATTATTACTAATTCAAATTTTTCGATTTAAATTTCATTTTAATGAACTTTTATTAATTTTTTCCATTTTGTCGAATTTGTTGTGTTTTCTTGTTATATTTGTGTTGGTATCGTGCGAATCTTGGTGCATTTTGTTATTATTTTAATTTATTTTTATGTTTATTATTTTATATTTAATTCTCCTTTTTTTCTCGTATTTTATAGGGTTTAATTGGTGTTTCCAGGTTTATTTAAATTGCATGTTATTTTTGCGTGTGTGTTTCTGATCCATTTAAACATTTCTCAAGGCCGTTTACGTTGTGGCCCAACAATAATAAAAATAAAGCTAAAAATTAATTTTGTTTAGTGGATCCACATAGGGAAACTCTAGAACAATTCCGAAGAGACATAGCCGGCTACCATCAAACCGCAGTAACACAAACTCAGAGGGCAGAGGCCATGGTGCGGAAGTGCCGCTACATGGAGCAGACATGGCTTCGCCCCGAAGCGGCAAACCAAGTTGAGGGTAGAGATTGACACATTGAAGAATCAATTAACTCAGAAGGACGAAGCCCTGCGGTCGGCCGAACAGAAGGCCCAGGAGCTAGAAAAACAGGTAGCGGAATGGAAGTTGAAGGATAACATCCGGACAGGCCTCCTGCAGAGTGGTGTCCACCTGTCTGAAGAACAACAAACAATAGTGTTGAGGAATGCCACCGGAAAAGACGCTGGCATAGGAAACATAATAGCAGGCCCCTCGCATACATCAGAGGAGTTGCCAAAGAGGAGTCGCAAGAAGAACCGGCCGAACAAAAGAGAGAGGGAGCGGCAGGCTAGGTTACATCGTGCACGCCTATTGGGGCACATCTTGGACGCCAATGGGTTTTGATTATGAAATTATGTACTTAATTTGACTAAATTAGTAGATGTTAACAACTTATTAGTCGTGTAATTTATAGATGTAAATTGTTTATTTATTATAATATAACTTGTTAACTTAATGTTGAATTTGTTATTGACGTGTGGATGTGATTGAAGTTGTTGAATATGGAGAAACAGAGTGATCTAATGATTAGATAAATTAGTAATTAGATAAGATGAGAAGAGGACGATTAAGTAAGAGCATGAAGTCTTCTATGACAGCTCATGGACCCGAGGAAGGTTAGGGCATTAGCAGTTCTTGAGAAGGAGCTCACCTTTTGCTAATCTTCCACCCACTAGTTCACAGTACCAACGTCATTTATGACGGGTGACTAGCGGTTCAAATTCTTATGCAGGCGCTAGGTGGGGATAATAACCCTTAGGCAGTTCAAAACTATTTTAAGGACCCATCAGTGCCCAGCAGTACCAACATGAGCTTGCTCATGGGTATATAGTGGTAGGATTAAAATTGTGGGGCGTCAGGGTGAGACAGCATAGACCCTAGGAAAATAAGGTATTTTGATAAAGGGAAATAGGTTTGAATAAGCTTTGCACAGATCTAAACAAATTAATTACACCCAGTACATCAGCACATGTAAAAGCACTCTTTTACTTCCAACACAGCAAAATGTTATTTATTTTAGGTCATCTCACGAAAAATATTTAAAACGTCCATATGGTATACAGAATCGTATTAAATAAGGTTCGATTAGATCTTTTATTTCTTTGCCCTTCAAACTTTAAATAAAAAAATTAATTAACAGTTAGAATTTACATATTAAATATATTTTAAATATTTACTTAAAACAAAATCCAATTGTAAAAACAAAAGTCATGATGTATATAGTAGACAAATTTATACATTAAAAAATCTGTACCAAATATAAAAACCACTACATTTTATTGAAAATAAACATACATAGATATGTTTTAATAAATCTAGATCTTTAAAAGAATAAAACTTCATAAATTTTTAGCAAAATTTAAATGTTTAAATATTGGGTGGAACTGCCTCATGTTCAACCCTTCCTGTGGAGATCTGAAAAGGTGAATGTTAATGTAAACATTAAACGTATTTTTTGTTTATATTCAAATAAAAAACAACAAATATCGTTAAAAATGATAATTTGTTATATATTACTATAATTAATCAGAGTTCCATTAATCAGTTAATAGAATCTGACAACGAATTTCATAAAATCTGAATTCTAATATCTTCATTTATTTTTGTTTCACTGAATTGAAAAAAATTATTCTCGTCATATTTTACGCAAGTCACATAAAGTTTAACACATTGACTGAGCATAGTAATGTGCACTCCAGAACACATGAATGTTGCATAATAAATGCATGTTACACAAAAGTGTTACTGAACCCCCTGGGTTTTTTATTTTTAAATCAATGCTTATGTAATTTCCATATTTTGTTTTAGTCGTCAATTATATAACTGTTACTTCCCTTTTGTATAATATTATTTTGTGGAAATGTTTATTTTGTTTTAATGAAATATTATGTAGTATTAAAATTTGTTTAAATCAAAGGTTACGTAATTTCAAAAAATGTTAACAAAATAGTATACTATTACAAGTAGCACTAACATGTAAAATTATTTACCATACAATGTACCATTACTAAATAAAGTATTTTTAAATCACAGAGACAATGGATACTTGACTCTGTAATAGGGGGATTATAAGATGAAATTAAGGGCCTGGGATATGACGAATGAATATTTTTTAAGACAAAAGTTCTATAACATCAAGATTCTAGATGAAACGCCCTTCATCGTAGATTCAGCATTTCTTTGATGATATGTGGATAAAGAAATTAATTAGCATTTTCTCTCATTACTGCAGCGCCGTATCATCGCATGTGTAACAAGGGCAATCACATTAGACCACTTATCTTTGAAGAAAATGGATCTATTGTTCTGTAAATAGCACTTAAAAATGCAATGTAGAAATTTTGATGTTGAAATGAAAAAATATTGATTTATAATCGTAATGAAATATGTGAGTTTAAAATATCTTCCTTTTTAGACTTTAACTTCTTCAATATCAATTGGAAAAGCAAGGAAACTCCAGAATTACATTAATCAATTTTATCTAAATTTTGAATAAAAAATCTGTCAGATAAAATGGGAAACTAAAACACTATTGATTATCACTGATATCAATTTATTCACTGTGTAGATATTGATTGGATATTTTATTTCTAAAAAATTCGGGATTTCACAGGCATTGGCAGAAAAATGTTTAGTAAACAAATATGTGGTTTATTAAAAAAGTACATAAATACGAATAAACCAGTTTCAACCAAATAACCACTCTTATAATACAATATAGCGTGTAAATCCAACTTGATAACAAAACGAAATAACTGAAAATATTTAAAGTAATTTGAAATTTAAGTAGCAGACTATTTAGCATGCCTATTTGGGTTTTAAAGAATACAAATATGAGATTTTTTTCGATTTATTTCCTAAAATTTAAGTCAGTTTAATTTTAAAACAAAAATTATAATATATAATTATAATATAATAATGTATATATAATGTTATTCGTTTGAAAATTTCGTTACGACATCCTCTTTCTTTCATCACTTTTGTCAATCGAGTTGCTAGTGAGTACCGCATTCTACTCTTGACGTCGTAAATTGTTGAGTCTTCCCTTCCACGGCTTACATTTTTTCTTAGCATTTAGATTTACTGTTAACTTTATCGGATCTTCAATAAGTAGAAGGAGCTCGGAGTATTATTTGCCTTAGTTGCGATTTAAATGTTGTGTTCTCGACCTTTCAGTGTCGCATTAGTGAAAACTTGGATTAGAGCTCTAATTTGTGCATTCATCACCGTTCTCTGGGGTTTTTCTATTATAAGATCGTCACAGCCTTTCGTCAGTTAGCAACATCTTCTTTTGTAAATCTTTCATTTGCATATTCAATCAACGGTTTACAACAACGTCAGTGATACTTTTTTTTATCGGCACCATTTGAGAATTTTTTTGTATATATAGGGTGCAAGTCCCGATGGGAAACGACCTTTATATATTATCAGTATGATATATTTAAACTATAATGGACCTTTTTTTTCATTTTTCGACCAAATGGCATTTAACAACGAGTAAATATTCTTTTGTATACTAAATTTTCACAAAATAATAATTATTTACAAACCGAAAAATAATTTGTTAAACGGTACACAGAATAATTAATCTGATGACTTCTCACCTTTTCCCATCAGATTTTGTTTGTTTAATCAAATTTTAATAAAAAATCTAAACTCTTCATTTTTAGGAAGATATAATTTCATTAAATTTCCATTTTATCACTATGATTTCTACATAGCTCATTTAATCATTTATTTATTTTTACTTGATTTGAATATCTTTTTTGTGGAGATTCCCCATTTATTTTATATTATTGTATATACATTTTTCTCATTATTTGCTATCCGTACATACCGGTTTCTTTCTCAATGTCCATTTTTAATTAATTAATTAATTCTTAATTTTTATAAATTTTGCGATTTATCAATTTGCACTCAATACCTACACACCTGAATTTTCTTTACATCATTTAGACGAGTATCAACAATGTATATAAAAATCAAAATTTTCAATTATCTTGAACTATTTTTTCATATTTTTTTAAAATTTATTCCGTTTATTGTTTTTGTAAATAAAAAATTTGAAATCAATTTTTAGGGCTCCTTATAATGTTTAGCTCCACGCCTCCATATTTTATAAGACGCCATGCAATACCAATTAGTTATCAATTATAGTTACAAATATCCGACCATATTAAATAATTGTAATTTATAAATTACAATAAAGCTTTAAAGATTTCAAAATCCATAAAAGTTAAAGTCACACGTCATGTAAAATAACAATATGAACATTTCCCACAACAAATCGTATCAATTATAGACCTTAATATAATAATTTTATAGAAAATATACCAAAAATAGTTATTGTAAAACCTTTGTCCTTATTACAGCCTATACCAGTTATGTTCCACCAACCCCAGCTTTAGCTGCCATCCAAACATCAAGATTTACACTTGTTGCAACTGATTAACAAGATTCTAGGAAAAAATACAAACTAAAAAAATACCAACTGTGAAGTATCATTATTGAATATAACATTTGTGGTGACAACTTGTGTTTGACCTATAAGAAAAAACGGTTCATAAGAACATAATACAGTTGTTATATTTCCTAGAATCCTTATGTATGTCGTAAAGTTAAATAGTAATCAAGGCACTTATGAAAGAGTTGATGATAAATCAGTAATCAAATTTAGGAAATTAAAATAAGACACTACATACTAACGGCAGATTAAAATCCAGTTCTATGTTTTATGATTTAATATGATTTAAATGTTGGGCCAGCACACCAATAGCCTTGAGAATTGTTTAAATGCATCAGTAATACAGCACAAAAACCCAGCACCAAGATAACTTAAAATACAATATACAACACCAATTAAACACTTTAAAATCTGAGAGAATATAAATAAATATAAAATCAAAAACATAAAAATAAAATTAAAATAATAACAAAATGCACCAAGATTCGCACGATACCTACACAAATATAACAAGAAAACACAACAAATTCGACGAAATTGAAAAAATTAATAAAAGTTCATTAAAATGAAATTTAAATCGAAAATTTGAATTAGTAATAATTCAATAAAAATCTTAAATAAAAAATTATAAAAATAAATCAAAAAAATAATAAAATTAACGAATAGAATTTACTAGAAAATAACAAGGTCGAATTTTGTTTTACTGCATCAAATTTCACACGCGAGAAAAATAGGTATAAATACCGATGTGTTTTCACAAATTTTCAGTCTTATTTTTCGGAGGAAAATTTCATTGCGGGGCTGTGTGGCTGGTTGTGTGGCTGGTTGGGAGCCGTGCATTCAGGCAATTAACACGGGTGAGTGTTTTGCCTGAACACGATCACTCTCAACTGGTGCAATGGTATTGGTTGATTTTTTCGAAGAGAATTGATGGGTAATTTTTCAATTGAATTTATGTATGACTTTTCAGATCGAATTAATGAATGATTTTTGTTTTTCAAATTGAAGTTATGGATAATTTTGTTTTTCCAATTGAATTTATGGATGGTTGTTTGAATCAAATTTGTGGGTAATTTTTCAATTGAATTTATGGATGATTTTTCAGATTAAATTTATGGATAATTTTGTTTTTCCAATTGAATTTATAGATGATTTATCGAATTAAATTTATGGGATTTTCGAAGTAAATTTTATGGAATGGATACAATGAATTTCAAATGTATGTAGCCGATGTAATATGCTGAATAAATATTTTCTATCTATAGCCTTAGTGCATCGAAACTTTTATTCCAAATGCTATGGTAAAATATTATTTGTTATTCCTTTTCCGGTCCACAGCCAACACATAACGCAAGAAAGCAAAATCGACATAGTACAGATTTGTGTAAGAGCGTGGAAAATCGCCAATGATATGTACCCGTGAAGGCTCAGCGTGCTGATAAGGTCATTGGATCCAAAGATTAATGTGCAGAGTGCTGTGACTACGAATGTTTTGAATGTTTTTAAATAGTTTACGTATGTTAAATCATGTTTGTTTTTTTAATATTATTAAAATAATTGAAAATTTTAAATTGCATTAATTTTTAAAAAATAAGAATATAAGTAAAAAATTTAAAATTTAAAATTAATTTAAAATATATTTTTAAAAATATTTATTTATTAAAAAATTAAATTAATAAAAAATAATTTGTTTAAATTAAATGTTAATTCATAATATTTTTAGTTGGTTTTGAGTACCTGAAGATGATAGCTGTGCTATCGAAATATATCGTAAGAAAGGTTTTTTATTGGCGTTATCGTTTAATAATAATAATGATGGTAATAATAATAATAATCATGGTATTTGTAGTAATGATTGATAATAATTATGATAATAATAATAGTAGTAATAATCATAGTAGTAATAACAATAAATATAATGGCAATTATAGTAATAAAAATAATAATAAAGGTATTAGTAGTGACAATTAATAAGGGTAATACATATAATAGCAACAATGATAATGCTAGTAACAATGATAGGGAACATTGTAGTGATAATAGGGATAAGGGTGAAAGATATAATGTGGGTGTATTTAACATAACAAAGGGAGTACAGGCCAAAGACTAATCATCAGCATGGACAATGATAAGAAGGACTAAGCGAATGGGCATAAAGATAGATGATATGAGAGTATAGGTTAACATTTGAAGGAGATAGGAGAATAATGGGACCTAAGAATCAAAAGCGAGCACAGGTCTTCCATCGACAGCTCGTGAACCCGAGGGTTGTCCGAGCAACTACAGTACTAGCACATGGTACTCAATTTTTGCGGACAATCCACCACTTGAACACATTACCAACGTTGCCTAGCAACGGGTGCCAAGTGGATCAGAATCATTTTGTATGGCGTTACGAGGGCAACTAGAAGGATAAGCAAATAATGAAACCCTGTAACCCACCATAAATATGATTTAATAAAATATAAATATGATTTAAATATGATTTAAATATGATTTAAATATGATTTAAATATGATTTAAATATGATTTAAATATGATTTAAATATGATTTAAATATGATTTAAATATGATTTAGTTTAAAATAAAAATCAAGAAATGTTTTAAAGAGCTGTGTAATGTACAAATCAGTGCGAAACGCAAAGTGTAATCAACGATCATAAAGTGAAAAGAATAAAAAAGTGTAGATCTCGTTCAAGAGAATAATGTTATCAAAGTCAGGAATCTAATAACACAAATTGATCGAGTCTCTGATTTTTGAGTGAATGATACATAAAGATAACATTGGATTTCAAGTTGTCAAGGTCATCTATGATTCAAAAGTTTTGTTCATTTATTTCCCTATTTATAATTTTCAACTAAAAAAAATTTTGTAAAATAGTTTTTATGAATTTTTTGACGATTTTCACTTTTAAAAAGATTTTATATTAAGTTCCTATAGAAATTGAAAATTATTTTTATTATAAGATAATATTAATTAAAATTGTTTTAATTTATAATTATTTAGAAGAGCATTTTAAAAACATATGCAGACTACTGAAGAATTGAATTGTTTACGTATTTTTACTTAATTAAAGTAATTAATTATCATAATTTTTATTAAAAGTTACTATTCGATAAATATTAAGCTTTTAGTTGCTCATAAAGTAATTTTTTTAGCTAATGAGCGATAAAAATGATTCACAAAATGAATATGGCAATCAAGTCACATCTAATTATTATACCGACAAACATGAACAACATTTTTATGAAATTTCGGAAAAAAGCAACAAAGACTACGATGACTATTTTGAAAATCTGAACAATAAGCATAATATTCTAGATTTCGATAAATTAGATTTGGATGATAATGTTAATCAGACAAATATCTGTTATTGGAAAAATAAACGCAAAGTGCCTAAATTTTTACATGAATACTATTTGCTAGGTAATTTTTAAGTTGATTCAATTTGAAAACGTTAACTGATATTTTTTTATTATTTAATATAAAAATTTATAAATTTCATTGATCTTGTCAATTTAAAAAAATGAATTTCATATTTATAAACTAGTTAAATTATCAAAAATTTTTAACATCATTGATACTCATTTTTATTTAGAACTCATTTGCATATTTGCATTATATTTGGATCTATGTTAGTTAATGTTCAAAGAAATGTTTTTACTTTGTGATTATTGCATATTTATTTGAAATCCCACATGAATGTATCTTAATTCATAGAAATGTCGAGGTTTACTAACAGTAAATTAACCGAAAATAAAAAAAATATGTATAATGATATGCAAACCGCAAAAAATAATATAAGAAAGGCGTATATTAGACATAAATTATGATAGTGATTTAAATATAAATATAGTGGATGTTCTATTTAACAAACAAGTCGAACCTTTGATTTAAATTGGTCCATAAGCAATTAGTGAATTTTACATTAAAAATTCTTATATGTAAAACATTTAAAATTATCTAATTCCAAAAGTTTCTACAACCAAGACACACTGAAAGCGTTTTTGAGATTAATTGTGTTTAATCTGATTGGCTTGAACCAATAATATATATAGACCAAGAAAGATTCCAAATTTATTATTATAATAATTTATACATCCATATAGCCAATTTAATTTTATGTCGATTATTAATATCGATTTGTTTTCTGAATATAAAGCATTTGAAATTTAAATTGGATACTTTTGAGATTTAAATAGAATACGAATTACCGAATTGTTTAAAATAATAAATATTTTAATAAAGTTTCTAAAAGTCGTACTTGTTCGAATTATAATTTTAGTATGAAAAATTGAAAGTTTCTAAAATTTTTTTCATAAGTTAAAATTAAAATTTAAAATCGTTTTGAAAATTGTTATTTTTTAATTAAATTTTTATAGATTTTAAAATCGTTTTTTAAAAAGTTTTTAATTAAGATTTTTTTTTCTACGTAATTATTTTTGTTTTTTATTATCTTTATTTTCAACAAACACTTTTTTAAATAGGTGATACGATTGGAAAAGGAAGTTATGGCAAAGTTAAAGATTGCATTGATGTTAGAACTATCAAACGATATGCAATAAAAATAGTTTGCAGAATGAAAATCAAAAAAATACCAGGGGGAATGCGTCATGTAGAAAGTGAAATAGCACTAATGAAAACCTTATCACATGAAAACATTGTCCGTTTGATTGATGATTTCCAAGAATTAGATCCGGAAAGGCGTTGTTTGGTAATGGAGTTTTGTTTGGGTTCGATTCACGACCTACAAACCAATGGGATAATGGAATCATCTAATCAATTTCGTAATCTTCCTGAATGGCAAGCCCACGGATATTTTGTTCAAGTAAATACATTTTGTAATCTACGAAAATCGGCTTATCAACTTGAAACTATTCATTTAAGATCATTGCAGGAGTTCAGTATTTGCATAACCAGCGATTAATCCATAAAGATTTGAAACCCGGAAATTTTCTTCTCACTGAACACGAAGTCGTAAAAATTACTGATTTCGGTGTATCGGAAAAGTTGGATATATTTCAAAACAATTCATTTATTTCAGGTTATTATAATTATATTAATTTAATAATTTTGCAATCGATTTAATATTTCATAAATCGATTTCTAAATTATTAATATAATAATAATAATTTAAGAATTGTTTTATAACCAATTTTATTAAGTAAAATCTAAAATTAAAATAAAAAAACTAAAGTTAAAGAAAATATTTAATTAAAAGTCGAAAAATAAAAAAATCTAATAAAAGTAAAAAATCTAATAAAAAAAATTTAAAAAACAAAAAAAATTAAATATTTTAATATTTAATATTAAAATATTTTTTGAATCATTTCCGATTAAAATTCCAGGTGGTCAGACAACACCAGCAATCCAACCCCCGGAATTAGCTATCGGAGCTGTGAACATTTGCGGTTACAAACTTGATATTTACGGCACTGGTGTCAGCCTCTATTTTATGCTCTGTGGACGAGTACCTTTTTCAAATCCGAATATCTTATTGATATTCGATGAAATAGCATCAGGTGAATATTCAATTCCTGATACAGTCTCATCGTCTGCATCTGATCTGATACGTAATATGATGTTTAAGGATGTCAATGTTAGTTTTTTGATAATTTTAAATTAATCTATACATCAATATTTAAAATTAAAATTTATAAAAATTAAAAAAAAATTATTTTTTCAATAATAATTTCCGCCTTAAAAAATTCTTATTTTCTGATTAAAATTTAAATGAAAATAATTATATTTATTTTAACAAAAATTCTTAAAAAAATATTTTTGAAAAATAATTATTTTATTATAAATACAAGTCAAATAAAATTTTCTTTAAAAAATTAAATAAAAAAAATTCCTAAAAATCAAAGTTAAGGGAAAATAAATTTTTTAATTAAAATATTTATAATTAATTTTTAAAATTTAAATTAATTTAAAAATTTAAGTTTTCCGAAATCCAAGTTTAATAACAACTATCTTTAAAAAAATTAAAAATTATAGATAATTATTTTTTAAAAATAAATTTTATTTAAAAAAAATTTATTATAATTTTTAAAGTTTTCCGAAATCCAAGTTTAATAATAACTATTAAAAATTATTGGTAATTAATTTTTAAAAATTAATTTTAATAATAAATATCTTTAAAAAATTAATAATTATTGATAATTAATTTTTAAAATTAAAAATTATAAAACTTTTTAAAAAATAAATTATATTTTATTATAATTTTTAAAATTAATTTTTCCGAAATCCAGCTTAAAAATTGTTAAAATTGTTAAAATTTTTAATAGAAAATATTAAAAATTTTTGATTTTTAATTTTAAATATTGATATTTAAATTTTAAAAATTTACATGAAATTTTTTATAATCACTACTAAATGCCATGAAAACCTGCAAAATTTAAAAAATGAGTAAAATAATTGAAAAATTCAACTACCATGACAACAGTAACAAATTACAAAGTATCTGACAGATTGAGAGATTAGTATATTTGAAATTTACATTCAAACAAATTGACATCAAAAAAAAATATTTTTAAATTTTAATATTATTTTTATTTAAATTAAAGTTTTGTTATTAATATGAATTTATTATTTAAAAGGTAAAATTTTTAATTAAATATAGAATTTTAAATTTCTTTTAAATTTTTTTTGTAAATATTTAAAATCGATATTTTACTTATAAAATGCGTTTTCGATGCTTTTCTTCTACATCTTTCATAATTTATAGAATAGTTTTAAAGTGGAATTTAATAAATAAATAATCATCTGCATATTTTTGTAAATAAAGATGCCCGTAATAAATGAAAAATTTTTGAAAAATATTTTAATGTTTATAATATTTTTTCATTTAAATTAAATTTTCGAATTTATTATGAATTTCAGGTTATGCTTTATTTTTTAAGGTAAAATTTTTAATTAAATAGATTTTTAAATTTCTTTTTTTAAAATTTATGTTGAAACATTTATTAAATAATTTTTAAAAACTATGAAAAATATCTTCAAACAGACAAGACAGTAAAATTTTCATTATATTACATTTTTAAAAATTTTTAAAAATATTTTTAATTTTTTAATTTTAATAATATTTTTATTTAAATTAAAGTTTCATATTTGTTTTGAATTTCAGGTTATTTATGCTTTTTTTTAAAAAAATTTAATGAAATATAGATTTTTAAATTTTTAATAAAAAGTACTTCCAATTTATTCTGAAATCATAATCTTTTCGAATTTTTCTTGAATTGACTTTTTAATCGAATGCAAACTCCCCTTCAAAGTCCTTTAATTTAGACTAGATTCAATATAAAAAACGTTCAAAATCACGAATGGTATCAGTTTCCTGGGGAAATCTTAGGAGAAAAAGTTGATCCAAAAATTTATCTGAAATATTCTGTTCGAGATTCTTCCAAAGAAAATCTTTATCGACTGAGTACGGGGGTAACAAAATCTCTAGAGGAAAAAGAGTTGCCTGCAATTATGCCAATGACAGTTACTTGTCGATTGCGTACTCATTATAATTGGCCAATGACGGATGAAGAAAAGGCAATGGTCGATGAACAAATCATTATAGACGATGATTTTTTGACAATAGGTACTCGCGCTTGCTTATTTTTATAACGTAATTTACTCGCAAAATAAATAAATTTAAAATTAAATTATATTGATCAATTAATATTAAGTTATTTCAAATCTATATTCAAATCTATATTCGAATCTATATTCAAATAATAAACAAACCTGTCAAATTTTATGTAGTTATTATTATTATTATTATACGTTTAATTGATTTTAAATTAATTGATTTTTGCCGTAAAAAATACACCACGTGAGTAATTAAGAGTTAAACATGTTCATATTGAAAAATAAAAATCCTTAATAAAATTAATTTATTATTTAACTATAATATTTTGCATTTTTCATTGGTAGCAAATATATTTGGATAATTTCATAATAGGTTCCGATTTTGAATATATAAAAAATTCTCAGTATTTGAATCAATCAATAAAATTACAAAAATATTTAATTTTATTATGTGATGCCATAAAAACGATAAAACCAAATTCAGGTGGACATTATAAATTTTGAATTATTTTCTCATATTTTTGCAGTAAAATTTTATATATTCAAAAATATTTATTTCATTGATTTAATTTTAATTTTTTTTGTAACTATTTGAAAATGTTTTTAAAGAAAATCGATTTTTGTCTTAACCTTACCGAAAATGCAAAGATTCCTAATTCAATATGATATTTAATAAAACAGTCTAACAGGAAAAAGTTTGCAACTCATATTGCCAAAAGTTTGGGTTATAAGTTATATCAAAAACTTTTGACAAAATGAATTGCATTTGACTTTTTCCTGCTAGACTCTGGGAATTTTCCATCTCATGTCTATACATTGTGAAAGTCTATCGGTCCTATCTTCAGAATTACATAATATGTGGATATAGAATGGAAAATGCAAATTCACAGTTAACGTGACAGTAGATTAAGAATTATAAAAGGAACTAGGAACATAAGTTTAGAGTCAGAAACCAAACCAAAGAAGCGAAATAAATAGTTGTAAGAACAAAAGAGAAAATAATACATGTTAGATATAAAATGTCCATTTAATCAACGCACAATATTATAGAAGTGATAAGAAAGAATTTCTACAAATACTGGGACATCTAAGAAGAAATCAAGATCTATACAACAGCAAGAATATCCGAGGTACCTCCACTTGAAATTTGGGAGAAAAGAAATAATAACTCACTAAGGATATGAAATAATGATTGAAAATGTAATCAAAGGATAGGAAAATCACAGAAACTTCAACACACGAAGAAAAACTTGAATGATTGTACTCGCATTCTAAAAATCACACATTAAAGAACTCGTTTTGCTCTATTATTTATTTTCATTCTGACAAAAGATCAAAAATTTAATTCTATACAACATAAATTTTCTATAACAATAAAAATAAATGAGATATCAAAAAAAGAAATCATATTTATGTTTTATTAATTTAATAATCAATTTTATAATTTATCAGTCAATAAATTTAAAATAATTAATTATATTTGACTGACTGTTAATGAAATATATTTTCAATCTCAAGCAAGATTTATATTTCTTTAAATGTATATAAATGTATATAAATGTATATAAAAACTGAAAAACCGAAGCAATTTTTATTCAGCCTCCTTTCTACTTGTTTGCTAGTTCAGGAAATATTTATGGTTTGGTCCGCGAATGTTCTGGAACTTATTTGTTAAATGATAACGTAAAAAATAAATGGAAAAATTCAGAAGATGCCAATCAATTGACCGTCACGGCATTTTTCTCAATTTCCCCTATGATTTCACTCCGAGACAAATTAAATTGATTTATCTCTGAATATTAGAAAATCTTGTTTAAATTCTCTTATTTTCACTATAGATTTTCCACTTAAATTTCTTTAATATTTGCTTTTTTTTTTTTTTTACCAATTTATGGATTTTTTTAAAGAAACTTCACTGTCAAAATACAAAAATTCCATGGTCCCTCATGAAAAATATTTTTGTCTTATTTTTACTAGCTTAAGTTTTTTGCGATTTGGAGATTTCATTCACGCATTCGTAGTTAGAGAAGTAAAACCTTTTACTACTGTTTACACAAATCTATGCCTCCGAGGTACAAAGAGTGTGAAAAACAAAAATTAAAACTTGCAATCTTCTAAATAATATAATCAGATTTAGGATTATTTTGGTAAAACAAGTGTTACTAAAACCGTTGTTACAGGCCCTTATAGGAAATATCTGAGTTCCCATTTCATTCGTAACACATAACATAGATCATCCAATGAATATGTTTGTTATAAAAAACAGCGTGGCTCACACGTTTCTTAAACCTATCAACAGTGCTAGGAACAAATGATTTAAGTACGAAAATTAAATTACCTCTTTTCTAAACTCATTCCTTTCGTGTGCTTATTCAGTGGTTCTTAGAAATCTAACGTTATTACATCCGTTATGTAATCTATTCAAGTCAATTTTGAGAGATTGTTTTCTATGTCAAAAATAATTAAATGTGAGTTAGGAATTTCAGCAAAAAGAATCTAGCAGAACAAAATTTTGGATAGTACAGATTTAGGTTTTGCAGTTCTCAAAGTAAAAATGCGATATATCACGGAGTATGAATTTTAGACACAACCCCACCTCATCGTCCATACGCTGACAAATAGTGCTTCACAGCTATCTTGTTTGGGCTTGGATTCAAAAATCTCTTGTAACATTTTAAAATCAATTTATTTTGGTGTGAGATTTCTTTTAGGATTTTATAATTAATAATTTAAAATAAATATCACGTTTTTGAAAAACCTGAGTGCTATCATAAGTGTGCTATCATTAATTATTTTTCGAGGTTACCGGTAATACTTAATTTATTGATTTTTTATTAGTTTATTTTGTACTAATAATTTTATCATAAATAATAAGTTCACATTCTCTAACGAAAATTGGTGCATTTTTTGATCAACTGAATTCTATTTAAAATAAAACAATACAAAATTAAATATTTTGTACTTGTTATATTTTATTAAACACACCATGAAATTAATCTATATTTTCTGTTCAATTTACTTTTTTTTATCTCTTGTGTTGCTAGTTTTTCAGATAAAGGTTTTAAGATTAACTATAAATATAAAATATGACAAACTATTGTATCATCGATATTACTGGCGCTTGTTCTATGATTACAGGACTCAATACTAATTTTCCTTTTCTTATTTTTACGTTCTAATTCCATTTAAGTTAATTTAATATGACAAGAAAATGTGTGTTCTTACATGGTTCTCAGGTAAATATACCTTTTTCCCCAAATAAAAAATTCTATTCGCAAAAAAACATTTTTAAAAACATACCAAATTCACACAAAACACCATTAAAAAAGACATTTAATGACCTAGATAAGGTGTAAAGAGCCTTTTTCACATAAATACGAACTGTGCATAACTGAATGTAGTTCTTTTTTAGTTATACAATTAAGATATATCATAGCGTGCTTCCATTTTGAAAAAAAAACTTTTCAATTTCAATAAGCTATGGAGATAGGAATAGTATTTCATTACCAAATGTTTCAATATTTGTCAAGAATGAGTGCACATTGATTCATATTCTAAGAATACAACATTATGAACTTTAACAAAAAATGTAAAAAAAAAAAAATGCACCATCCAAAACCTTGTAATACAACAGTTTAATTTTCTATATAGCTACTGAAACTAAATAATTCCTGGAACGAATTGTTCTTACGTCTTTTTGAGGCGATGTTCTTCTAATGCATTTTTCATGTTTGATAAAATTTTTTTATTACATTATTTTATTTTTTAAAATTATATTAGTAACTATCAAATATATTGGCTTTTATAAAATAAAATAAATATCAAAAATTAACCAAAGTTTTATTTTAATTTTATAATGATTATTATAATGCAATGAAAAATAGTCCATATATTTGATTTTATTAATAACATAATCCAAATTAAATATACTTAAACAATACCATTTTATAATAAATCATAGCATATATTTTTTAATTATTTGGCATATTTTTATAAAAGCCACCCGATTCTTTATTTTGAAAATTGTCGCCCAAAACCAAATTTAGATCAAACACCCTCTTCCCGTAGGTTTCGCAACTAGTAGTTACATAGAGCAATTAACACAGAATTCGTCAATAAAAACAACTTTGTTGTCGTCCAAGGATAGATTATGTGTGGCATAAACATATATTCGATTCTAAATACCACTCAACGAACAGCTTAACCCCTTAATAGATCAGTCGATTGTGGATGTTGAGATCACAACACTTTTCTCACTTACAATTTCTACTTTAATGATATTCGGCGTTACAGAGACATCATCGCATATCATACGTTTTATAAATTCTTCGATGTTGGTATTGGTTTTCTTTGCTTTCTTTGTAAGTACGCAATGCTGTTTTAACCAATTCCTCAAAAATCATTGAAGCAGATTTATTTAAGTCATATTTTACACGCAACATCCTTCTAATCAATGTTTTTTTTTTGAGAAACGGATTGATTTATTTGGCAAGACGATGTGTGTGCATACTATTGTATAAACGGATATGACACGTTCAAAATATTTTTTGTATTTGTTTTGACAATAAGCACTTTGTATTTTATGGTTTTCCTCCTAGTTAAATAAAAATTTACAAAAATAAAAATATCCTAATAAATTCAACACTAAATTTCTAATTATTTTTACTTTGTCCGTAGTTCATCACGCATTTGTATCAATCGGTAACAATTCTACAATATTCTGAACATATTATGTAGCGAAAAATGTATTTCATCAATGAAAGTAGTTTGACAAATTAAATTATTTTTAAATTTTAAATGAATATTTAGTGGATTTTTTACAAATCAAAATTACTTACTGCAAATAAGACTAGATTTTAGTTCATTAGACTTTCATTTATTTTGCCTAGAAACGATATATACCGTTTTCATATGACGACATTCAAAGATGAAAGGAATTCACTTACGACTTTCCTACTACCAAATTCACTAACTAAATTGCAAAATGTATTACAAAATATTTTTACTATCGGTTTAAGTGAATTTTGTTTTATTAGAAGAAATTTGATCAGGAACCGTGACATGATTTATTGGAGTTCATATTCTAACTGGTGAATTTGTTAATAAACTATCAAATAATTACATAAACAAATATTTGGTTTTTACAACACAGAATTTTATAGTTTTAAAATAGTTTTACTTTTTTTTTTAAGTAATTTTATCTCGTTTCCATCTGTAATTTAGTAATTCAAAATTATTCAAGATATTGTTTATCTCGCGAGGTAATTAAAAAAAATATGATAAGGGCAGGAAAACATAATAGAACATATTTATCACTAAAGCCTATCAGAATTATTCACATTTAAAATGACATTGAATACATCTCAAGCCTGAAAAAAAAATATTTTTTTCAATAAATACACAACAGAAAGCCTGAAACCGAAACTCCTTGTAAACTCCTTATTATCCTAATATTGAATAAAACAATTTTCAGTAACGTTTTCATTTATATCATTTAATCAAATTTAATGCAAATTGAAAACAGTTTTTACTAGTGGCATAAGATTACAAATTAATAATAAAAAATCCTAAGGATCCATGTTTTGGAAAGTCTGAGTGTAATTTGTCAAATGAGTATGAATTGAGTGTTGATCTAAATAATAGTAAAAATGGATATAAAAAAATTGAGCCTAAATATGTATTAGTATTGCCGTACTCTGAAAGTTTTACAAACTATAAGAGAAAGTTAAGTAAACAGATGGGAAATTATAAGATCGTTTCTAATTCGTATATATAAATTTTACTTGAAAAAAGTTGTGCCAAAAATTCGTGAATACCTTAAATAAAACTGATTCATGGTCCAATTTTGTAGAAAATATTGTCAGAGGTGAAAAACAAAAAATCTCCTTATAATGTTTTTAAATAGTTTGATTTTATAAAATTGTTTTAAATTGATATTTTTTTTGTTTTTAAAATATTATTAACTTTTAATATTATATCTATTATAATTTAAATTTATAAAGTATTTTATTTGTATTTTACAAATGTTTTGGTAAAATTTAAAAAAATTATATTTAATATTTTGATAATAATTAAATATTGATTGAAATATTTATAAAAACATTTAATTAAAAAATAATTTGTTTAAATATATATAAATCCATAATATTTAAGTTGGTTTTTTTGTGCCCAAAGGTGGCAGTTAAACTGTTGAAGTATATTTTCTTTTAATTAAATCGTAGCCATACTTATTTAATTATTTATTAACAAAAATAAAATATCATAATTTAAAATCATTAAAATTAATTTCTCAAAAGGGAGTAATAAAATTATTGTCTATCAGATTGTCATCGGCTGTTTAAGCCACTGATAAGAGAGGCAACATTTAACTTCGTTATAAATGAAAACGACTGCATAGTTACAGTTTTTTTTATATATATAAACAATCTTAAATTTGATAGTTTCCAAAAATGTCAACTGATTTGCATTTAATAAATTTTATTGGGTCAAATTTTGATTTCCAGAATATTATAACCGCATAAATCTCCAATTACAAGGAATAAGTCAGTACCGTTTATGCTCAATTTCGTTGTGATATTTTCTAGACTCCGTGTAATTATATAGTATCATTTTTTAAGTGATTAATTTCTTCGAATTCTTCATCATCATGATCTGTTTCACATTCTTCAATTACTTCGTATCATTCAATATCATTAGCATTTAAAAATCCATAATACCTTTTCAAAATGGTCACGCAGAATAAATTTAAAATGCATTTCAAAAATTAATTGATTGGCTTAATTACCAAGAGAAAATTAATTAAAAATTTTTGAAAATCAACAGAAGAATAAATTCAAAAAAACAAAAAGGAAATAAAGAAATATATATTTATATGTTCCTAATATTACTTTGCAAGATAAAGTATTTTATAAAAGTTTTCCCAGATCAATTCACCTGATATTTTCGACATAATTTTTGCCGAATATACTCACCTGCTGTGCGGTTAGTTCTAAGATGACTTTATAGGACATAGCATTTTATTTTTAATTTCTATGGTAAACTAAGTATAATTAAATTAACATCGGAACAAGAAAAAAATGTTTAAACTTTTTAAAAAGTGATATAAGTCCATAAAGATCATTTAAATTCTAATAATTTTCTGATATCAGAATCACCAAATTATTAATTTTAATGATTTCATAATATTAATTTAAACAAATAAATTTTTAAATAAAAATAACGTTATTCAATAAACCCGGGAAAAACCAATAATAAAATAAAAATAAATCATTAATCCAAACTAATTAAAAATTTTCAAAACGCATTTTTTGGAATTCATTACATATCACACGTTCCAAATAATTTTAAATAAATTTTTAAAATCAGACATGTCATTTTCTTAACCTATATAATTCGAGTACAAAGATGACAGAAAAACGATATCCGAACACAATCCAACTTATTAACCTTATAAATTATTAACGTAAACTTTAACGTTTCCCAACTATTTACTTAACTTCCTCTTTCATCCATTTAACCTTCTGAATTCCGTAATGCCAATACTAATTATACTTCCATGAATTAGAAACTGTAATTTAAATTGTAAAATATTAAAATATAATATATTTTAGCCAATTCCTATTGTTTTCAATTTTTTGTTAATATTTCTTAAAATCTAAATTTTCTTGCCTTAATTTCCTTAATTTGGGTTGCTTAGTACTTAGAATTAATTTTTAAGAATTTTATATCATTGTCTGAATTTATATATAATATATTATTATTTTGTAAATATAAAAGGTACTCAATAAATAATTCTCAAACATTGGTTTTTGTATTTTTGATTTTGTCTGACTAATCTCGGGTTAATTGTGTTTTCTGAATTCTATGTTTTACATAAAGCTCCCTCTACAGCATGAAGGTTGCCACCTGTCGTTTCTGAATCTCATTTTCAATAGTAATATCTTGACCGCCTGGAAGTTCATAACTCTTTTCTAGTGATGATGGCTACAGTTTGCATTTATTGTTCAAAATCGAGAGCAATATAACACAAATTTTCTTTAATATCTCTGACAATTTCTCTTTCTGCTGTAGTTGTAAAACTGTAATCTCGTTCTGTCAGCATTTCCATTAAATAATCGGTCAAATCCCTTTCAGCTATATCCATTCTGACTGTATTGAAGATTATTTTTAGTCCATCAGTTAACAAAGTTGCGTTTGTTGCAGCAATATATTTAAAACGAACCAAGATATCTTTATCGCAGCATTCATTGTCAACACTAATAAATGCATATTCATTCTTTGAGTTAAACCATTTAACATGTCCAATAACTTGAAATTGCGCCAGCATTGATATTTTCATAAAAATAAAACTAAGTCTTTGTAATAGAAAAATATATTTTTGACAAAACAATAAACTACAAAGAGACTTAAATTCGAAAAGTTCTCCAAAATCGAAAGCGTTTAAACAAATCATTACCTTAAAATTCCAAAATACTCGAAACACGTAAAAATCATTAAAAAATTCGACACTACTCCATTCCACTAAATCAGTCAGGCCAAATATGATATCGAAATAATCGCGTCTTTTGCGTACACAAACCAATCCAATAAAAATTCACAATTCAACACTGTATATAATGCTGGTCTCTTGGTCGCTTTTAACACTAATGTCCGTTAGTATATGCTATAAACTTGCGCTATTGGCCGGCGATTTTTACGTAAACAGGGCATTTTTTTTGAAAATATTGATGACCTCTGTATGGTAGTCAAAAAATAAAATGACACATTAGCTATGCAACAGGCCACTATCGATTAATGAAACTATAACACAAGTATTGCGTGACCCGCCACGAGTGTTAGGACTAACTAAAACATTAATTAAATACTGATCATCACCTACCGTACAAAGAATACCTTCATTTAGATAATAAATATTCATCAATGCCTGAAAACACATTCCATCATAACCTAATCGATCACAATTCATCTCTCCCAGCTCAACACGGAATTCGATTTTTTATTCAATCGGACGAGAAAAATGATAGCAATTGTCCGGCATTTTTCGATCAACCTACACAAAGCGACGTGGATTCAGATTCCCAGCCAAATTATTCCATGTCGATGTCTTTATCACATACAATCTTTGGTCAAAGAGATAGTTTTGAAAAGGACAATATTTCTAGAAATACGATTCCCATGGCAGCTACTTGTAGTCATATAAGTTCTTCTATTAACACTTCAAGAGTTTCGAATAAAGAAACTAAAAATTCTCTGAGATCGAAATTAAAATTCGGTCGAAAATTACCTCGGTGCACTCAATCGTAAGTTCTTTTTTAATATTTATAATGCATATTGAAATTGTGTATATTTAAATTTATCTATTTTTTCATCAATATTGATTAGAAAAATACATTTATTAATAAACCATTATTTAACATATATCAATTGGAAAATATTTAAATTAATTATCTATTAAATTAGTTTATATCGATTAGATAATATTTGAATTTATAATCGGTTAAATTAATTTATATTAATTTATATCGATTGGAAAATATTTAAATTTATAATCGACTAAATTAATTTATGTCGAATCAAAAAATATTTAAATTAATAATCTTTTAAATTAATTTATACCGATTGAAAAATATTTTATAATAATAATATTTGAAATTATTTCACATCGAATAAAAATTATTTAAAAATTAATGATATATTAAATTAGTTTATATCGATTAGAATTTATAATCGGTTAAATTAATTTATATTAATTTATATCGATTGAAAAATAGTTTATAATAATAATATTTGAAATTATTTTACATCGAATAAAAAATATTTAAAAATTAATGATATATTAAATTAGTTTATATCTATTGAAAAATATTTAAATTTATAATCGATAAAATTAATTTATATAGAATAGAAAATATTTGAATTAATCTATTAAATTAATTTGTCTAATAAAAAAATATTAAAATTATTAATCTATATCGATTAAAAAAATATGATAAAAATTATTGTAATTTCGATAAAAGATTTCTCTTGGAAGAAAACAATTGAAAACTACTTCAATAATGATGCTTTAGAAACCTTGATTACATAGCTGGATTGAACGAAAGCATTTCAAATTGACATATTTCTGAATTTGAAAATTGGGTAGAAATCGATGACATCATTAAATTGGTAGCTACAATGACGATTTCAGAAATATGTCAATTAGATACTGATTTTAACTCCAAATTATCAAAATAAAATGAGTTTCAGAATCTCTTACAAATTCTTCGTTGTAGTGATCAATACATAGCTGTGAACTGCATTTAATAAAATAACATAAAAGCCAATCATTTTAAATTTATTGACTGAAAAATTATTAAATTATGAAATCGATTATTAAAAATTAATAAAACATTATTGCGATAAACTAGAAAATAATTGGTAAAATTGGCAAAATACTCGAGTATTATTCGTTTTAACAATCAACAGAAAAATATAGAATTATCCAAAACTAAATTCCTTAACATCATAAGTTCAATTATCATTGCGAATTTAGAAATTTTATCACCTATAAAACCTATTTTATGCTTACTACTATAAAATTTAGATCAAGACTTGTTGCTGACCAATAGAAATAACTGAGAAGAATTGCCATAACTTTCATCATATCGAAACATTGATAAGTTATTGATTATACCACATTTATTTCTGAAGTTTCCAATGCATTTAAAATTAATAAATTATGAAATCGATTATTAAAAATTAATAAAACATTATTGCAATAAACTAGAAAATAATAATTAAATCAGCAAAATACTTACGTATTGTTTCTTTTTAACAATAAACAAATAGAAACTCGATTTGTAACATGTTTAAAGTATGTATTTACCAAGCCCAATAAATAAGTTTCAGAGATCTATATATTATCCAATTAAACAATATTTTAAACAAAATTCATTCAATGTGGATTTAGAAACTTTATCACCTATTAAACAATTTTACCTTGTTACAGATCAATCAACAAATAACCGAAAATAAAACTGTCAAAAATGAGACCGTTTGAAATATGGATAATCCATTTTAGACTCTTCACTAGATTTCAATAATAATATTTAATTCTATTTTATATATATATATATATATATATATATATATATATATATATAATTTTTTTTAGTCTCATTTAACTAAAACGTTTTATTTCAGGTAATTTATTATAGTTGTTGGTGAGAGAATATCTTTTTGACATTTTGTGATAACATTCGGTTATATATATATATATATATATATATATATATATATATATATATATATATTAAAAATTAAAAACGATTTATATAATGCGTCCTTTATTGTGATGTGATATTCGATATTGAAAATCAATTGATTTTCGTATATTTCTTTGTAGATATCGAATTTATTGAATATATAAACAATTGATTATTTTCGTATCACTGCTCTAATGAATTTTTTGATCGATGAAATGAATTCTCGTGTTTTGCCTTAATAATTATCGATTTTTTGTGATTATATTGGAAATTTGTTGATGTGAAATTTGCACTATATATATATATATATGTATTATTGGCAAATGAGAATTGTGGAAATATCGAAGATAATCTTCTGTATAAATAGTTTATAAATACTATTACTAGTCTTAATTTTACAATTGTGCTTTCAGTTGTTTTGGAGCTAGTTTCGATTGTCTATACCTATATATATATATGTGTATGTATGTGTGTATTTGCGTTTGTTTTCTGTTTTTGCAACTTTGTTTATCAGCTAGTGATATTGTTGTATCTGTTTAACACCGTTGGTTATAATATTTCTGCATTCGTTATAAATAATAATAATGATAATCATATAATAATGTACAGCATATATTCTCTAATAAATATCATAATTGCGCTATTGGGATATTTTAGTATATATATATTATTTATTAAATAATTTAAAAAAACTGACAATCATCATTAGACAGGCGGTAAGTTAAAAGTTGAAATTTTCATTATATTTAAATTTTTTAAAATTAAAATTTTTTTAAATTTTAATAATTTTTTTATTTATTGTTAATTATGCTTTAGTTTTAAAATTTGTTATTTTACTTATAAAATGGGTTTTTATGCTTTTTTTCTACATCTTTCATAATTTAAAAAAAGTTTTAAATTGTAATTTATTTAATAGTCTGTTTATTTTTGTTAATAAAAATGCCCGTAATAAATGAAAAAATTTTTAATGTTAATAATTTTATTTAAATTAAAGCTTCGTTTATATTTTGAATTTCAGATTATTTATGCTTTATTTTTTAATTAAAAATGAAATATATATTTTTAAATTTAAGTTGAAACAGTTAAATAATTTTAAAAACTATGACAATTATCATTAGGCAGGCGGTAAGTTAAAAGTTGATATTTTTAAAATTATTTTAAATTTAAATATTAGTTAAATAAAAGTTATGTATTTATTATGAATTTTTGATTATTTATGCTTTAATTTTTTTAAAACTTTGTCCACAAATAATTTGACGCATCTTTTATCTGTAAATATTTTATTTTTAAAATGCGTTTTCGATGCTTTTCTTCTACATCTTCCATAATTTATGAAAGAGTTTTAAAGTGGAATTTAATAAATAAATTCTAATTTAATTCGACATTTATATATTTTTTGTAAATAAAAATGCACGTAATAAATTACTTATTTTAACCTTGAAATAACCACAAATATATTTAAATAAAGTTGAAAATATTTTTCGTTTTTTGTTGTAATTATCTTTTTATTTAAATTTTAAGAAACATTTTTAATTTTTTAAATATTAAAAACTTAAAAATATTTTTTTTAAATGCTTTTATTCGGTGATGGTATTTTAAAGGAATTCTTAAATATTTTAAATTATAAAGTTTATTTTCGATTCTTTTCTACTTCCAGATTTTATCGAATAAGGTTGAATTGAAATTTATTTATATTAAATGCTATAAAAAGATAAAAATAGAAGTGCAAAACATATTTCGTAAAAATTAAATACAGTGCGACAAAAATTATAGACATAGTCACGTATTACTGTTGGTGTTAGAAAATTTAAATTATTTTAAATGGTTTTCATGTAATTAAGAAGGAATGTCTTAAATTCAAAACCGTAAGAATTCAAAAAATTATCGAATCAAAAATTGAAAATTGGCTCAGATGCAGAAGGGATATGTTGGAAGATCTTGGCAAAACGGATTTATCAGAATGTGTTTATAAATGGTTAAAAATCAAGAAAACTTTTAAACAGAAAATCATTAATTAGTTATAGAAAATCCGAGTTTAGTAAATAATAAGAGTTAACAAGAGGAAATGGAAAAGGCCATTATCTTGATAGTAAGTTTAGTAGCATAAGCAAAAAGGAGATTATGACGAGATCAATCATTCCTCGGAGACTAAAAACGTGAAAGGAAACTGCAAGTCCAAGGTATCAACAGTTGAGTATTGGATTGATGATTATTAATTTAAGTGATTATTACCTCTCTTGAGGAAATCCAAATCAGAAACAATTAGCATTTTGCCTCAGGTAGCGACTAGAAGAAAGACTAGGATTGAGGGATTAGGTCGATTATCTAGAGGTTGAGAATTTAAATTAGTTATTAGAAGAATATTTAAAGGAACTCAGTAAGTCAAACACGAATCGAAACGTGTATTAAATTGGTCAAAGGTGATTATTATTATAAAGCATAAATAACTTAATATCCACTGTGGGATCTACCAGACGGCCAGAGCGAGCAGTCTCATTGCGTTAATTGAACATTTGTGATTGATAGATTGTGAATACAAAATATACATTGGGTATTGTCTAATTTTTAAAGAACACGTGGAGTCAGTGACACCGAATAATAATATTTTTAATTGAAAACCCAACATTACTATAAAGTTTAATTTTGCAATTAAATAAAATTAACATTAAAAAAATTTTTTAAAATATTAATTTAATGAAAAATATTATTTTTAATATCAATATTTTCTCTGTTAATGATATTCTGCTCTTATGTGTTTTTATTTTTTCTATAGTAAACTCACTTAATTTATGCTCATATCCATAATTTTTGTTATTGTTATAGTATACCTTTATTTGTGATCAAGTTCCTTGTCATTTTTAAAATCTAGTATAGCTTTATTCCGGCATTCAATCCATAATGTATTTTACGTTGTATATGACTTTTTTAAATATACTTTTTTAAGTTGTAAAATATTTTATATTTTGTTTATTGGTATATTTCACACTACAAGTAAAAATGTTTAACGTTGAGTTTATTTAGAGTGGTGCAACATGAGATAGTTCACGTTGAATGGATAATGGCTCAAAAAAGGATAAAAATTGAAATATTTACGACATATTAATTATGTAAAAAGTTTATTAAGATAGATAAAATAAAAATATTGAGGTGAAAACAGATATGTTCGGATAACAATTTTGGAGGCCAATACAAATATGCTTATATAAATTCAATTTGTTCCCCAGGAAATTTTTTCAATAATTTAAAATTAATAAATAATAATAAAAAGCCGAACAAGACAAATATAATTATAAAAAAACAGATTAACCTAATCAAACGCATAAAAGGATTACCGCTTAAATCGATGGATGAATCTACTGTCAACCCAGATGCAGATTGAAGAATAAATTTGGGAAAAAGCATCACCAAGTATTACTAAACTTTAGACTGTTAGTTATAATTCTTTTTCGTTTCTACCAAATAAAACTTTACTAACAGCATCATTATCATTGTAAAGTTTATTTCACCCTACTTGAAACTTCGACAACTATAATGCTGTGACCATCATTTTGCTACATCTATGTATTAACATATCATTATTGTATAAGCCATAATTGAGGTTATATCTATTCACTGTTTATTCAATGCAAATTATCAACAGATGTTCCCATAAACTTTGGATGTTCAGCCTAAATGAACAAAGAGACTTCGGATTTTCGTTCATAAAGAAAAATTTGGCAAAACACAAGAGGAAAAGTTAAATTTAAAATATACCTTGAGGAGTTTACACGTTTTGTAGTGTTTCATTATTGCTAGATGTTTTACTAGTTACCATACATAAATGCATGCACTTGAATAAGAGTAAGAGTAAACTCTTTTTTAATAATACATATACATGATATTATCCAGAATGTTAATATAATATTTATAAAACTTTTTAAACCTGTACAATAGGCGGGTCGATGCAATAATAAACTTACAGGACTACATTATCTCTACTAAAAACACTTTGCTTTGTATATCCAAAGTTCACATGCAAATATTCTTTCAAATTAGTTAATGTCAAGGGTTCCCACATTTTTTACTGGATTCCATCTGGATCTGGATTCATATAACACTCTCACAGTGTACCAGTGATAGCATCTGAAAATAATATAGATTTTATACATCACACAATCACATTCTTATTCGAAAAAAATACCTGAAAGAAAAATCAATGAGAGAAGCAGGAAAAGTTAAATTTAGCTCTGGAGTGATTTTAGTTAGAAATATTTCATTTTCTGAATAAACTCTGCACAAATTAGCCTATATTGTTATTCTTATATAAATGATTCCGCTATCCACAATAAATATTTTTAAAGTTTAACTATTAATATTATTTGAAATTATGCATAAAAATTAAAATGTTGAGGATACATAAATAATAAAATTAATTTATCATTGAAATAAATAAAAAAATTCAAAGAAAATTGGAGAGTATGTCGTTCTTGAACTCTGACAAGAAAAATTATCACCACTTGAAACTTGATTTATTTTTAACTTTTATTATATGGAATGTATTTGATTTTACTGTATTTTGTAAAACGAACATCAGTCGTCTTACAGAGAGACACAGCGCATGCGTATGCTCATTACTGCAAGAAAAACAAGTAAACATACATAGTATATAAGTAAATTAACAATACTAAAATCGTATTTAATCAAACCACTTATTAATATAATTGTTGAGTACATTGTCGTCTTATGAAATTTGAAGCCTTATGGTAAAAACTATAATTCGAGTTAGAATTTTTGTTTTTAATTTGAGTATGTTTTTTATTTTTCTAAATAAAAAAACGGAAAACATATTTTATTTAGAAAATTTGTTCATTTTAAAAGAAATTTAATTTAATACAAAAAATTTAAAATATAATGTGATATGCGTAGTCAAAGATAAATAAGAAGTAAAAATATAATAATAATATAATAAAAAATAAGAATAGACATACAAAGAATAAAACTAACACATTTCTTTGAGAACCGAAATTAAAATAGCATAAAATAGCCAATAGAATATATATATAAGCAATTGCGAAATTCTTGAAATTTTATCATGATAAAAATTTGCTGTAACAATTTTAATGAAATAAAAACATTAATAGTTACAATTTCTTTAAAGTCATAATATTATTTCTACTAAATTTATTTTATTAACAGTTCGTGTACCCTCTAAATTTATCTAGGTGGAAATTACCCAACTACAGAATGCACTATTTTACTATACAAATGTGACTATTCACACTACCATGGTAGAGTAAATGATTGGTAAATTCACACACACACACACACACATATATATATATATATTCCAATGGATTGTTCCATGACAGTACTCATCAAAGAATCGTTTTAGGTCGAACAATATTGTTTTATTTATCAATGAACATCATAGGAGGATCTGATGATTATAATGGCAATAGAAAATTTAGTTAACACAGGAGCCAATATAATTATTCACTGTTTACTGTAAACAATAAATAATAGAGACACACGTGTATATTCACACACATACACTACTCTTACACACAGCTTTCACAGACACTTATATAACGACAGATATTTAGTGGTTATTCATAATTTGATTATTTGCCATACCATGTCTAAACGTCAACTTCCCCAACTCAATGCTCGTAGTGTGGTAAATGCTTTAATTTATAACGTTCCTGTCGAGAAAGAAGATGATTACGTAAGTGAAGTAATTGCTCCGCAACAAGATGACAATACAGTTGATGATGTTGAAGAACAAGATGATGTGCTTAATGTAGTAGTAAGCACTACTACAATGACACTCGAACTATTTGTTCATTTTGGGACAAGTCCAACAAGCCTGTCCTGTTGCTTTCGACGATGCATGGATGTCAGGTTGACAGAGGTGATGGCAAACCAGATATTGTGTTTTACTATAATTCAACGAAGTCTGGCGTCGACACACTAGATAAACTTGTACGTATATTTCGGTCAAAGGGCAAATGTAGTTGGTGGCCTTATTCCATTTTTTTCATATGCGTGAATGTCGCTATTATTTCCAATATGAAACTGTTTGGAGAGGAACATTACTATTTCAAGCAAGAGCTTGAATATGAAATAGTGTTCACACATATTCAAAGAAGGAAAAACCACCTTAAGTTGTGTGAAACTGTTAAAATAGGCAATGAGATCGGCCGGAGTCACATTTCCAGATGTAATGCGGGAACGTTCACAAAGCCAAGGACGATATGAATTTTGTGGTCGACAAGGAGATAGAAAAACGAAAAAGAGCTGCAATCGGTGTGAAAAACTTATCTGTGTGCAACTCACGGTGGGATTATGTCCTACTTGTTCGTGATTATTTGGATTCAGAGCGTTCTGATTTGATAATAAAATTACTATCTTATACAGCTTAATTGGTTCAAAGTTGACCGGAATATAATAGCAGCGATTTTGCTATCTAATATAATGAAATTAACGAAGGTGCGATTGAACAATCTGTAGTTTCTGTGGGGTATTGTACATCCACAGAGTATACAACACTATAATATGTGTGTTAAGCAATTCTCTTTATGGTGTAGATTTGGAAATTAGCATAAATTTTGCCTTTGAATAGGTAAGTAAAGTCAGAAAATTTCAGGCCTTATATTGTTTTTGTTTGAATATACCATAGCGTCAAACTTTAATTCTGAATATTAAAACAAAGTTTTTAATATTTATTATTGGACATCACTCTCTTCATTTTCTTTGTACTTCTTCAGCTATTCGATTCTTCTTGATTTTATTGAGTGTGGAAATTGTAATTCAACTTGGCTTGGCAATAAAAATTTTAAAATTTTGTAAAGTACTTCATATTGAATTCCCTCCTTCTTTCGTCCATGCGCTTCCAAGCGTATTAATACATTCTCTCTCACCATGAAAACTCGAGTACCCCGGTTGTCTAAATCTCTATTTTGCATTGTTATAGCTGCCTTATCTAGATTAGTTTTCGTTTCATCTTCAATTTCTTCTCTGCATTTTTTTATATGTCCTACTCCCGAATATAAATTAATTTTCTAGTCATATACAATTTCAAAAGGTGAGAATTTAGTAGAGTTTTGTATTGTAGCATCGAAACTAAATTCAATCTTTGGTAACAATCTACACCAATTACTCTTTGTTTTAATCTCTGTCAATGATGTTTCCAACATGTCCAGAACTGTTCTTATGATTCGCTCTGCTAAACCATTCGCTTGGTATTGGTACGGTGAACTAAAGTCTTGTTTTATACAAAATTTCTACATCCAATCACGAAAAATTAATCCTTCAAAACTTTTTCCTCTATCTGTAAGAATGTTTTAGGTCTACCAAAACGATATATCCATTTATTCAAAATGACATTCAAAATTGTTGCTTCATCCTGTGCACTTGCTACTGATAAACTGACCAATTTACTAAAACGATCTATTATCAATATCATATATTTCTTACTTTCTGTAGTTTCCATATATGCAATATCCACTACTATCTGTTCTAAAAATCGTTCTACTGTTCTGACAATAAGATTTCTTTTGTTTTTTCTTTATCAATCTTTCTACAAGCACAAATCCTGCATTTATTAATACACCTCTGTAATAATCTGATTCATGGATGGCCAAAAGAAAAAGTACTTTAAATAAAATAAGGTTTTCTTGATATTCAGATGGCATAGTTCAATTTGAAAATAATTTACTAAAGGTTTTATGTACGAGCGGATACAACCACTGCAAGTTTTCCGTCTGTATTAATCATCAATAGGTCATCTTGTATCTGTAATATCTTCAAATACTTGAAAATACGTCTACTGATTGTTTCATAAGATATGTGAGCCTCATTTCCATTAAGATGTGATATGATTTCTGAAGTAACTCTGTCTGCGTTTTACTTCTGTTTATTAATTTTCATAATATTTGAACTTCTTTTTAAACTATTAATGTACCGAGTTCTACATTTCGCCTCTTTGGCATCTTTGTGTTCCATCTGACAATGAGAGCATATGGTATTATTTAAACTAGGCATACCATCAGCATTTCCATGTTCTTCCCCTATTCAATATTGTAACGCAAAATCGTATTCGAATAAATTTCACATCCATGTCTGAAATTTTGGGCTTATTAGGTTTTTTGTTGTATTCTTAATTGTCAATGCCTTGTGATCCGTTCTGGCTACAAATCTTCTCCCATATAAATATTGTCTAAAATGTACAATAAATTCGTGAAGAGCCAACTAAACTTTTCTAGTCACACAATATCCCATTTCATGTTTTGTCAAATTTCTTGAACCGTACGTTATCACTCCTTTGGTGCCGTCTTCCTTAATTTGAGATAAAACTGCACCTATGACTCCAAAACTAGCATCCGTATCAATGATAAATAGTCGATCTGCCATTGGATATTCTAATATTAGTGCTTCACAACATCTATTATAAATCTTCCGTGCGATATGTTTCATTGAAACTAAAGGTGGTGTTCTACGCTCCGTAATTGTCCTCTCATTATATTGTTCTGCCACGAGTTTAACTTTATCAAATTGTCTTTCGTTTCTTTCATTTCAATTTTGGTAAGTTATTTCTGTTTTACAATTTTGGTATATTCTGCTATACAAAGATTTTTGAGTCCATTACTTTTGTTTATCTTTGAGTAACTTTTGCACAAGTTGATTTAACTACTGCTTGGACTTCTTCAAACCGTTCTTTCGTATCGTAACCTTCTCGTGCTTCATATACCTTTGCAAAATTTCTAATTTCTTCTCTTGTAATATTGGCCTTCATCGATATATTTTATTTCGAACGGTCGTTCCGAACTCTGTTACATAAAATTAGATTGACGATGTTTTCTTTTGAAATTCCACAGTCATAAACTTCGTCATCGAGTTTCTTTACTCGAATTTCGAATGTAGCAAATCTTTCATCGTGATTTTGTCTCACTAATGATAATTCACAAATTTTATCCATAATGGACTTCTTTTTTTGTAAATGTGTCGTTAAACCATTCACGAGAATTTAACTAATCGTAGAGATGTCTTTAAATTCAGACAATAAGTCAAAAATACTTACTAAATTCAAATGATTAAGGAGCATCCAATCTTCAATGTCCTTGAGCTATTGCCCTGCTTCCGTCATGCTTCGGCCATCGAATATTTTGACATTAAAATTTAAATGTCTTTCCTTGTTTAGGCAAATATTCAATAATCAGCTTCCGATGCTGAATTATTGTTACCGCGTGAATCGGTTTGATTTTTTCGGCGTGGTCACTAGTTACAATCTATTCAAAAGTCATAATATAATTTCTTCTATATGTTATTAAAATCAAAAACGTATATTTAATTCTGAATGTTAAAACAGAGTTTTTAATATTCATTATTGGACTTCACTTTAAACAATAATAAAAAATTTAAAATTCTTATTTCTTTTCTAAATTTTTTCGTAAACTTTAATTTATAAAAGCTTTAAAAATCTATATTTATATAATCATAAATGGTCCATAAAATATTTAAAACGTAATTTTAATGAAAAATATAAATAAAAATTTACCCATAATATTTGTCTTTGATGTACATAATTTATGATTACTAGTGTATACGAAACTAAAATTAATCATGAAATTTATCACTAGAATTTTCAATTTATTATTTACAATTCTTAGTATTTCATATTTTATGTTATATTTTGTTTGAAAAAAATTCCTTTCTACATTTTTTGTTAATATTTTAAATGAAGAATTATTTCTATTGTAAGTTAAATTTAGAAATATGCATTGGAATTACTCCAGAAATTCGAGGATTCTTAATATCTTGGTATTTTAGGGAATTTAACTTTCATTCGCTAATAAAGACTGTTGGTTATTTCTGAAAAATTATTTAATTGATATGTCTAGTTTAGTGTGGAATTTCAAACCCTTTGTTATGTCAAGCCAATGACAACATTTAACAACAGGCCACGGCCGAACTTCTTTTTTTATACTTTGTCGTAATGAGGAGATTTACAATAACTCCACACATTTTAGTTTCATTATTTCATACATTTTTCAAACATGAAGTATTAAGATGATGATAAATTGTAAACAAGGGTTTAGTCAACAATATAACATCATAAACCAGAACTGAGTGAATTAAATCGATGATTTATTAATAAACCAAAACTGGTTAATATTAAGCAACAGATAAACATATGCCTAGTTATGAAAATCTAGGTTATTCTATCTTTTATTCAGAACTGATTCATAGATTGTTGATAAAAAATTGGTTCTTAACTGAAAATTGTATTGTTATTATTTATTTAAACTTTAAATGAGTATATTTGGCTTAATATCTGTGCATTTCTTTATTGAATGATGAGGAAATATCATTCCCAAACTGTTTTTGTTTTCCTCTTTTCTATTTTAACTTATTAATTAAGAATGACTTTGTCGTATTTCTTTGTTTAACTTTATTGATTTAGTATTTATCGTTCTCAATTTTTCTTGTCAGAGTTCCGGAACGACATGCTCTCCAATTTATACTTTTTCCCAGAAATTATTTTATTTTTTCAGTGATTAATTTATTTTCTTATTTAGGTATCATCAACAAATATAGATAAAAGTAAAAATACTTCCAATTTATCTGCGATTTAATATTTCTTTTGATGTTCAAAGGTTTTGGTTGTATCAATTATAAGATAAATAATTAATTATGTTTACTTAGAAAAGTTGGTTTAAAAAAATACTAATTGTGTTTTATGTGGATAAAAATTTGTAGAAACGAGGAATTATTCTTCAAATTTGTGAGATTATAAATGCAATTTTTTTAGGGAAAACCTTGAGAAAGACAAAGAAAGGTTAATCCCATGAGTTTTAATGAAATGATTTCTGTAGAATATTGTAAATTAATTATATCAGACAGGATCAATGAATAAATTGCCATGTTTTAAAATTTTCATTGAAATTTTTAATTTTTGATAACCATTTTATGTTTTTATAACTTTTTTGATAAATTTTTAATAATTTTAAATTAATTTAATTCTAAACTTAATATTCCGGGGCTTATTCAGCACCTACTTTAACTATTGTTTCCAATTTAATTGAAAATCGTTCAATTCCGAGGACAGAGAAGTTTCTTTTCTTAGAGGCAAGTCATTCTTTAACCACGACCACCAAGTCATTGGGAACTTTGTTGACGAGCCAACCTTTCAGTGAACAATTGACGTATTTAAAGTAATTATTTTAAAAAACGTTTTCTAATGTGTTAAGTCTGTGATGAATATTAAATTTTTAAAGTAAACTCCGACAAAGCAAGAGTTGACTAGATGATATAATATAAAATTTAAAAAAGTAAATTATATTTGGTAAGAATCGCTTAAATGGCATAATTTGAAAATTTTAAAAGCAAATTAAGGTAACGATTTCTAATATGAAATTTGTCAAGAATTTCAAAAATAAATTGTTTTAAGTAAATATTTTAAGCGGTAACTTTATAAGTGATAAATTATTTTAAAATTAAATTTTTCGCTTAATTTCTTAAATGTACAAATTTGTCAAGGCTTTTTAGAGTTAATATTTTTAATTAAATTTTTAGGTAATTAATTTGAGTCAATAAATATTAAAAATTAACTAATTTAAATCTTAATTTCCAATTTGTATCATGTGGATGCTATTAACCTTTGAGTGGCACGCATTTTATTTTAACACGAGCTAGCGCGCCGTAAACTTTACGTTATAGAGTTTGCAACAAATATTTATTATTTTATGATAACATAGAGTTTGGTAATTATTAATAATTAAAAAAATGTATTTGAGCTTAAAAATATTTTATTTACAAAACTATTAATAAACAAACATAAGTTCGTCGTAAATTTTACGACTGCGCGCCGCCCGAAGGTAAAATAAATTAATAAAGCATGAAATGTAATAAACGAGTTAAAATTTTTCTTGTTCAACATAAATTTTAAAAAAAATAATTTAAAAATAAAAAGATTTTATTGATAAATAAACTATAATTTATTTGAAAAAAAATTTAATTTTTAGTCTGAAGATTTTTCTATGCATAAAAATTAAATAATTAATTTTATAATAATCAATCGCATTGTAGAGTTTAATCAGCTAGCTATTTTCAAAGAATATTTTGGTTACAATATTCTAATGAACATAACTATAATTAATTACTATAAGTTAAAGAGAATTGGTTTATAAAGAAAAACTGTTGAAAATCATCAGAAAAGTATAAATTTAAGATTATGTAGCAATAGCAAAAGACTGATAACTTACTGTAGTAATTCTGTGTTTCATCCAAGTGCTAAGATTGCCGATAAATTTCAGAATTATATAAAAAAGTTATATTGTAAAATAAATATCCTAACCGGTGATACCGGCTCTTTTTTCTTAGCATTTTAAAATGTAGACTTACTCTGGCAACTATATCCAAAAATAATTGCCATTGAGCTTCTCGAAACTTTAAAATATCCAGTGATTAATCCACTATTGTTGGGTTATTATTATTGAAAGTCGGTTCCCTCTGACTCATCGTGTCATTTTTGAATCAAATAAGCAAACCCAACACAGAATAATTTTATTTGCACTTTATCACAGTTACAACTCAATCCGTTTTATTTCAACGTTTGTAATCATAATTTCACTAATTTATTTGTACCTTTTAACCACCGTATGACTCTGATTATCTTAGGGTAGGTTGTCCAAGGGATAACCACCCTTTCTGATAGATAACTTTGACTTTACTTGGATTTAGATTCCTCTACTAACCTAGTTACACTACTCGTTCACGTTGATCCACTCTGGTCCATTAGTGTTTTCCATTTTCCTTTAATACTCCTGCTCAAACTGTTTTCCGACGATTGTCAACAACATTTTCTACATTATTAAATTATTAACAATAATTAATTTCCACAGACCACCTTAGCCGACATTTGTCAACAACTTTTGGTCCATTACTAAATTACAAATTACGAAATAATTATCTCTCCGTAGCTCAGTGGCGCCCATTTAATATTGTTTAGGCTAATTTAACCTGTTATATTATTCCGTCTACACGCCGGGTTTTTCTCATCTCTCGGATTTTCCACATCTCTAGGGTTTCCCATTGACTCGGGCTTCCCATTAGTAATTAATTTTTTTTAATTAATTTCTTTTTTTATCTTATATTATTTTCTATGGACCCCTCACTAAATTTTTATTAGTATCTCTGCACTCGTCTCTCAATTTGGCGGTCAACCATACCAATTTCACCCGATCAATATTACTTTCGAATTTTTATAAATTTTTTTAATTAATATTGCACTTTTATCATTTTGGTGTTTCATCGATTTTACTGTGCTTTTTCGTAATACCCCAACACTATTCTCAGATAAAATTAAAAATGTAATTGGAAAAAAAAATGAAAATAAAGGGAAAAATATAAAGAATGAATGTTCCTACAACCCAAGTGGTACTCACTTCAAGGTGTATTGATTTCTTTTTCGTTTTAATTCATTGAGGTGTAGTTGTTAAACTGTACCATTGTTCGGTCAATATTTTCATAAAAAATCGGATAAATCTCTGCTAGATAAATCCATTTTTACAAATTCCATGAGGCAGCACATAACCTACATAAGTATGTGATACATAATCTCCAGAATCCAGAACGATACCCGTTGTGCGCCCTGACGCATACAAAGAATGAACCTCTTGAAATGCAAAGTACATGGTTGGTGAATCTATTGTCTCAAACATAATTTGAGTCAACTAAACTGGATGTTCTTTTAGTGCTACTCTCAGCTCATTATAAAATGCGTGAAGCCAAATATTTTCCAAATCATCACAATTTGCCCAAATATCACCTTCAATATAAAAACCATTTTGACTAATTCTTATTTCTCCATATGATTTATCACAATTCGATGATAGAAAAATTCCAGTAGATATTTTCGTAAAATTAAGAAATAATAAAGGAATGACCTAATACTAATTTATAAAACTCTTATTTGAATCTTCAAAATATTTTTTAATTAAAAAAGATCTACCTTTTTACGAACAGCCATAGAACTCTCTCAGAGTATTGAAATCATTTAAAACTGAAATCAATACAGAAGATTATACAAATTTTAATCGTCTTAAGAGATAATTTAATTCAATTATTTTTAGGAAAAATTATAATGTGCATCAAAAGTTTAATTGATTGGTTATTAAAAGATAAATAATACAATATTTTTTGATTTTCTTGAATTTAATTTATATTTTTAGGATTCGCTTATTGCAACCAGTGGTTAATATCCGGTTTATTTTCTGCACCGATGCAATGATAGTGAGCGGAGTCGAATGTTTAACAAATACTTTATTTGTTCATTTTCTTTAAATTTATTTAACCATAAGAATAATAAAATCTTTATAGATTAACTGTGAGATATGAGTGTTATAATTTAAAATTAATTATTATTAATAATTTATGAAAGTAAATTGAAATATATATTTTTTTGGAAATTTTATAGTATATTGAAATGTATGTTTGGAAATATGGCTCATTAAAAAGAATTATCGAAGCTTAGAAAATATATTTAATAAAACTGATTATATATGCAATTAAAGTTTTTTTTAATAATAATGATAATAAATAAAAAGCTTGGGGAATTTAAATTTTATTTGTTTTAATTATGAATCTAGAAGAAAATGATTGCAACTAAAAAACTATTACTAAGTTTGAGATCTTATTCACAGGATTTTAATTTTCCGACTACTCACAAAATTATAATTATCCCTGTCACGAGAAATAAATTATATCCCAATTTAATTCAAAGCAGCAATAATAAAACTCAGTTAGAATCCAATAAATATGCTAATTATTTCGGATTTTAGTTCTAACATTTCACTGTCTTAGCATTTTGCACTCTTTAAAATATTCAATTATTAGTTTTAATTTGTTATAATAATACATGAAACTTTTATATACAACCATAAAGAACACTGAAATAATAATAATAATAATAATAATAATACTAATAATAATAATTATAATAATAATAATAATAATAATAATAATAATATAATAATAATAATAATAATTACAATAAATATCATTTTAAAATTTTATTTGTAAAAAGAAAATGTGAAATTGGAAAAGATGAAATGAAACATATAAAATAAGTGAGAATAAAACAGATGATGCATTTAATGACTCTTGTAATCATCTCAATGTTAACGTATTTCTGTGTAAAAAGAAATCACGGAAAAGTAATATCTTTTTAGTTAAATATAAATTTTCATTGCTTCTTGTCACTTAATAATTATATACAAGATTTTAGTTAAATAATCCATTAAAATAAATTAATTTAAAAACTATCTGAATATTTTTGTTTTTCATATAAATTTACCAAAAAAATCTAGGTTGGAAAATGTCCGAAATATATTTACCTCAAGTCAATCAAAGCCTTAATTTTACAAATCTAAAAGAAAGACCTCTTGCTAGATTCATTGAGATAAATGAAAATTGAAGTAAAAAAGATTTGAAAAAAAATTACACTTAAAAAAATAATACATATTACACTAATAACAACATTATGGAAAAATTTTAACTTTTAGGAAATCTGAATATTAAATAAAAGCTATTATTAATGTTATTATTATTATTATTATTAAATAAAATTAACCACCAATCAAACATATATATATATATATATATATATATATATATATATATATATATATATATATATATATATATATATATATATATGTTGGATTGGTGATTTATTTTACTTCAATATATTTCGACAGACTCACTGTAATCGTCAGGTAAATTCGATTTCAAGTCCTGCTTAGATTTTGTTTGGATCTTGGTTATGTCATGGGTGTAATACCACATACATTGGAATGACTGCCCGTCAGTTCCGCTCTCAAGGTTTTGTTCACAGTCGACATATGTAATTTATTGATATATATATATATATATATATATATATATATATGTGTGTGTGTTTGATTCATGCTTTATTTTATTTGTTAATTCAATTGCAATATTTTGTGATTGTTTTAATCCATTATTATTATTTACTAATCTGATATTTTAATTTATGTTGCTACCAAGGAATCACCGTTTTGTGCTTTTATTATTATTATTTATAAATAAATAATTAAATAAATTTTTCAACTATTTAATTTAAAGAAAACGCTAATAAAACACTCTTATGAATTAGATTATTTTTAAACAAATTATGTTTTATATTTATTTAATATTTTAATAAATAATACTTTAAAAACCTATTTAAATACTTTTAACTAATTTTTAAATAATAATGTAATATTTTATAAATTAAACTAAATTATTTTAATAATATTAAAATTAAATAATTTTTAAATTATAATATAGATAATAATTGTAATATTTATATGAAATATTTTTTGTTAAACTTAGTTAAAAGTATTTAAATGTTTTTTAAGTATTTATTTATTAGAATAATAAATTAATGTAAAGAATTATTTGTTTTAATTATAAGTTAATTCATAATTTTTTTAGTTGATTTTTTGTGTCTGAAGATGACAGTTAAATTGTCGAAATATATGGTACAAAGAGTTTTTCATTGGCGTTTTCTTTTAATAATTTTTATTCAAAATATAAATTCAACGATCTTAGGATAGATAGTTGTTTGTTTATTTATGTTCTGTTCGTGTCACAATTGCAAAGTTAAAAGGAACATTGCAAGTATTGGTAATATTTTCATAAAAATATCCACTCAAAAATTAAATAAAGTGAAGAAAATGTAGAGATTAATAAAATAGAATATACAATCTTTTATACATAGAAATAATATAAAGATCTATTGTCAATATGAAATTCAAAGTGAGTGAACCCTATTAAATCACATTCAGAATATTACTGATAATATACTGATTATATATATATATATATATATATATATAATTAAATACTCGAAGTAATTTATGAGATATGTTCATTTGACTGAAATATTTCAGTCACAGGTGGAAAAGGTTAAATATCTCTTGTTGTCACATACTTGGGCGTTTTTATTTTTGATAAAGATCGAGGTTTGTTGAAAATCTTTCTGAAAGACAATTTATCGGTAGCAAAAATGGATTTCTGTGGACAGTTACCAACCTGATTATGGATGTTGAAAGAGCGACGTTGCCAAACGTCGCTGTTAGAATGTGAATAGCTTTCTGAATACTTTGATCCTGTGTCTTCGTCAATCGGAGATGAGGGAACAGAAGATTTGAAACTGGAAAAGTTAACTTCATTTTGATCTTTGATAGGTTTTATTGGAAGTGGAGACAATGAACTGTCTTCATCTTCGATATTTTCCACATCGTTGTCTGTTGTTTGACTATAATATTGGTCAATGATTTGAGGCTTAAACATGTTGTGACGGTTGTGACTAAAGAGGCGTCGCTTGTATTTGATGTCATTTCCCTTACAAGGCTCAGGCTCTGAGGTCGATTTTGAAGAAGAGAATAAATTTTTGAATATGGATTTGCGACGTTGAAAGCTTTTTTTGAATGAATATTTCGTAACCAACCTTTGAGATTCCTCTGAAGAACTGTTTGAATTTGCATACATTGGAGACGTAATTTCCATATCCATCAAACCAGAATCTTTTTGAGATTTTATTTGGGAACACAAATCATCCAGCCGATTTATTATTAATAACATGTGATCATGGAGGGAAGATATTTCCATGCTGAATCTGTTCTGCATTGCGTTTAATAATTTAGAAATGTCACCATTGTTAACGTTTCCTTCCGCAATATCTGCAGATTGAATTGATATTAATTCTTCTTCGAAATTTTTATCTGGAAGAGGCGATACTTCTTCTACTTCTCTTATCGGCTCGGGATGTTTAAGTCTTTGCCACAACATTTTAGAAGGTTGTCTTTGTTTAGACTGATCTGGTGCTGGTGAAACCTTTGAAACACAATTATTATTTTCAGATTCTTGCAGAGGTAGTTTTATGAGTGTTTCAGGCCCAACCTTGTCTTTATTCATTAGACTAGTCCATTTATTTGCCAAAGAATCATAGCTAGACTTTCGATCAGTAGTATTTGCTGAAGGCTCTGGACTGTTGTCTACTGTACTGTTCGTTTGATCTGTGGAATGAAGACCTTTCCTGAGTTTGGATATCATTTTCCGTACTGGATGATTTGGATCGAGATCTTCGAATAAGTTATCATTTTTTCGTTTTTCTTCCAATTCCTTTTCTCGCTTAACATCTGAAAGTTTTCGGAATATTATCTAAATGAAAAATATAATTATTTACAAAATCTTTCTTATTTTTAAAAAATTTACCTTTTCGTAACTTTTTTTAAAAGAATTTTTTAAATTTCATTAATTTTTAAAATTTTTAAAACTGATAGGTGACATGAATTATTTATTAATTAAATAAATTATTTTCTCATTCTGTCTTCCTTCATCCAAAATATCAAGTATAATCATTCGTTAGTGAACAGAATATTTGAAGAAAACCCCCAATTTCCAGAGGAAAATTATATTGGAAGAATTCCTTGGCGGAATTTAGTTGAGGAGAAAAAAACCTTTTTAAAAAACCCATAAACCTTTTTTGCCAATTCCTTAAATCTATATTCGTAATGAAAAATCGGATTTTCATTATCTATTGTACAGATATCATAGGAAAACTACTACTTCACTTTTTAACCCCCCCCCTACGAACAAACGAATGAGTAATAGCGATTCCATTAAGTTCCCTAACCAAATTTTCCAACTCTGTATGTAAAAATTATCAGAAAATATTGTATAAAAATGGTTTAATCGAAAAAAACTAATATTTGGTTTCTCACAAGTTTTTTGTTTTAATGTCTGTAGTGAAAAAACTTTAACACTTCTTATAAGCTTAGAGTCAGAATGCCGATTATTCGTTTACAGTTTCCGAAACGACCTTGTTAGCATTTTTGTTGAACTGGCAAATATTTTTTTTGAAGTTAAAGATTCTTGAAACATAAGTTTGAATCAAACCAGGCTTCAAAGGATCTTGTCAATTTAGTTTGTGTCGCCAGGATGTTATGAAATTATGACCCTGGGCAAAAGTTCGATGTCGTACAGATCTTGGTAGTAGTAGCAATTATTCAAGTGAGATCCTTGAAGACTGAAGTGGAGAAGGGTTCCATGTGAACAGTATTTGAACATGGGTTAGTCGGTCCTAAGCGAACTGGTAACTCAGTTATCAGATGAAGGTGATAGACATTAGCAATAGTGTTTATATTTGACTCATTTGCCTTCTGAAGCGAAAGGGAATCAGTTTAATATTACTGAACTTGAAATGGAAATTTGGTTGTTTTGGCAACACAAGGTGGTAACACAAGCAATCTCAGAGACGTTATCAGTTGTTTTGGGAAGAGTTCTCTTTTCTTTGTATACATAACCATGTCCTTAGAATCAGGTAATCTGGAGAAAAGGATGTGAAACGTGATGTCCGAAGCACCGCTGATGACCCTTGAAAATCTGAGGGAGCAGTTATAAATTTCGTTTCAAACCGTACCGATATCCGCAGCAGGTCTCCTAGGTGAGCAGCCTATAGTCTTAGAACAAATCTGGTTTGATAGAAATATAAGTTTTCAGAAGTGGTAATATTCTAGATTTCTCTGAATAACAAGAAAAAAAGTTGAATATTGGAATGAGTTAAAAAAATAAAAATTAATCATAAATCAAATAAACATATTATTCCGTTTCCACATAAATTCAGCATGAAAATCTCCGTACAGTCTTGTCGAGACACCTTTTCTCGCCTTGCTGAATGTGAGCTCCTCTGGATCTTTGCAGATAATTATACTTATGATAGACTGTGCCATGTGTGAAACCCTATTTGACCAGAGTTGAATAACCATGCTGTCCATCAAAATGTATAATGCTGCCTTAGGGCTATTTTTTCACCGGATCCAAACATTTTCATTAAAAAGTAAATATTGAATAACATTTAAATGCATACATTAAAATAAAACTACATGACAAAATAGCGGATAAACGTAAATAAGTTGTACAATTGGTTTCATGGACTAAAGACATCATTAATATAAATAATTTTATATTATAGAAACACACATACACACACACTTGTTTGCTGATTTTAATTCTTGTATGGAATAAAATCATTTAATATAATGTCAGAAAGTAGTAGAAAAAATAAATTGAATATAAAAACATAAGATACAAGTGAAAAATTGAATTAACACGTTGACGGACAGTAGGAACAAGCGAAGTTCGAAAATTGACACTATATGTCGCACTACTCCCTTCACAACCACGTGCATACTGAATCTGCAACTCGTATAACAGGTGAAATATGAACTTCAACCTAAAAAGATGTTTTCAAAACACGACACTATGCTTCTACGTATACGCCAGTAAGTGCACATTTGTGCTGCTATAGCCGTAGTGTCTAAAAACGACCGTTTCGTTTTGGACGGCTATAGCAGTCATGCCACATTGTGAACTTCGCTTTGACGGCTATAGCCGCAATTGTCCGTCAACGTGTTAATAATGTTTTTACGGCATACTAAGTCGACACTTGAAAGAGTATTTTCAATTAATAATGATTTCTGGACTATTGACAAATCGAGATTAAATATAGAAATTTTATCAAGCGTGACTTCGACAAAAAGTGATCTCCAGTATAAATGCGAAGAATGTTGAAATGTTTTAAATTAAAATGATGCATTATTAAAAATAATTGATTCGAATGAAAAATGGCATTATAAAAAATAAAGAAATATTGACATAAAGATTTTCTTATTTTAAAAACTTTTCTAGAAAACAGGCTATGGTAACCTGCAATTTACCATCCCTTGTAGTGTTTTTAAGTTAAAAAATTCTGGCCATATTATTTAAATAATAAATAGTTAAAATCAGAATTAATTAACATTCAAATGTTTATTTATGTTTTTCAAAAACTACAAAATTGAAAAATCTTTCTAATTTAAAAAATGAGAAAAATTAGTCTTAAAAATATTTCAATATCTTATAAAACATTTTTTTAAAAGAACTTTTAAATATTAAAAGTACATAACACTCCCCTCTTTAGGATTATTCACGCTTCTTCAGCCCATCAATTTTTCTCAGTTTGACGGTTGTTCCAGTTTGGAGTTCCACTTGGTGTGGTGAAATAAATTTGATGATTTTGTATACGCCTTCATATTGCATAACATCTTTTTTCTATTTTGTGATTCTTTTCTTACTAAAGACGTCCTTCGTAACTTTAAAAAGTCTACTACATCTTTTGTTTCCACCCATATCATTCATCCATCCTAATCAATGCTTTTCTGCGTTGGGTTTCACACTCAAAATCTATTTTTTATCGGATTCTGTTGCTTGTTGTAAAGCCGAATATAGATAGATTTTTCTACCGAAAATTATTTTTAACGGGGACAGCCCAGTTGGACTTTGTTGTGTCGCGTTTATCGTAAATACTATATTCGGTAGTAATTATACCCAGTGTTTTTTGTCATTTTTTCCTGCTAGTGTTGTTGTAATAAAGTTTCTCATTGTTTGTATCACTCTTTTCACCAGTTAATTTGATTGATGTTGATATGGGGAACTGAATTCTTACTTAATTTCTAATTTCGATAAGTTTTCTTTGAAGAATAAACTCTTAAAACATTTGCTTTTATTGGTTAAAATGCTTATTGGTTTTTCATATCTAAAAAATTCAACTGTTCATTATTATTCTGAAAATAGATTGATCATCTTGTTTCGAAGAAGTTGTGAAGCTGACTAATTTACTGAATATTATGTATATTATGACGACTACATATTTCTTTGCTACACTTTCACTCATGTACTCTATGTCAATAACAATTTTTTCTAGAAACACAAAAATTCCTCTCGGTAAGAACATTTCCTTTGTTTGTTTCTGGTCGATTTTCCTCTTTGTACATTCCACGCATTTCCGTATGCATTCTTGTATTGAATCCTACGTTGAAGGCCAGAAAATATGTTACTAATTTAATTTTATAACTTTTTTATTCCGACATGGCATAGTTATACCGGAATCTGTTTCACTAATTCCTCAACATATTTATCTAGGATCAAGACTAAATGATTTCCATCTCTTTCCGTAATAAACAGTCTATCTGTTTAAATGAAAATTCCATAAGAATATCCTTTTTTTAATGATGTTATTTTATAGAAATTCAATTATTTTTTGGAATTTACAGTCTTCGGTTGCTCTTTTAGGATTCTTTCCATCGTCTCTGTTTTTTGCAAAGTACACATATGCCGAGTTCTTGTTTATTATGTTTGGCATGTTCATGTCAGGTCTGACAATGTGCACACATATATTCGTTAATTCTTGACATGATCGAGTTCTTATATTTCAGCTCGAAGATAGGTTTGCCATCCATGTATGGAACTGGTGAGTTATTGTCTTTTTTGTAGAGCTTAGAAAAGCCAATGTTTTATGGTCTGTTCTGGCATAATCACCAATTAAATCAAAATTAGTTGACAAAATTAGTTAAATATTTATTTATCTTTTTCAAAAACTTCAAAATTGGCAAATATTTATAATTCAAACAAATTAGAATAATTTCAAAAATTAGTCTTTTAAAATAATTCAATATCTTAAAATATTTTTAAAAGAACTTTTAAATATCAAAAGTACATAACTTAAATAATCCAAAATTTGTAGATTCATAATTTTAAAAAAATAATCTCTGAAATTATAGATGAGTTTATTCAATAAAACAAAGGCTACATATACTGAAATCAAACACAATATTGTTTTAGTCTTACTCAAATAGAAAACCAATATGTATCATAGGGAGAAAGGTAATAATTTGGAATATATAAAAGAATTTAATAGACAGTTCAAAGAATTATATTAAAGCATTCAAAAATATGGATAAGTTGATAAAAAATTGAAAATGTATAATTTTTAAACAAAAAAATGAAATTACTCGATGTTTTAAGTCATACGTTAAAACTAGATTTCTCGCAAAACTATTTCCAAAGGCATTGTAAAAATCGAGTATGTGGAGCAAACAGTCTCTCTTGATGCAATGCAGATCACAGTATGTTAGAGCTCTGACTGTAGCAGTTGAATGACTGAGTTTGTTGGGATCTTTCCAGAAAGCTTCACCAAAAATATCTCCTTGACCTGAAAGTATATAGCATTATTAAAATAAAAGCTTCATTTAATAATTTGTAGTTTTAAAAAATATTTAGTTCAATCCTTATGAACAGAATGTTACTTGATGAATTTATTTGTCGCGTCTGTGTGCGCGATTTGTGGTGTGGTTAACTTTTTATTGTGTGCGCACACGGACGCGAGCTTTTTTTAGATTTAGGTTTGATTTTTATGCTTAAGTTTGATAAATCGATTTGTTGTCGAGTAATTTGGTATTTCGAATATTGGAATTTATTATATCATATAATAAATCATATTAAAAATCTCACCACTTCCAAACGTGATAAAACAAGATCAAGTTCCAAAAAAATTATTACATTTAATTTATATGTAATAATTTTTTTGGAACTTGACCTTGTTGTTTTATCACGTTTGGAAGTGGTGAAATTTTTAATTTGGATAAACTCATTTAGATGTTTATGACTTTTTGGAATTTTGCTCAAATATAAACTTTTTGTCTTGGAATTTTTGAATTATTTTGAATTTGACTTTGTTTTTGAATAAATTAAATTATGACTGCCTCATTAATTATCGGATGCATTAAATGGTTTAATTCGAAGAATGAATATGGAGTTATTAATAATGACAATGAACGCTACAATAAAGATATCTTTGTTCATTTTAAATCTATTGATGCAGTGCTCACTTTCGATGTGTCTGGGCGTTCAACAGGCTATGACCGATTATTTAATGAAAATCCTGACAGACCAAGGTTACAGTTTTACAAGTACAACCGAAAGAGAAATTTTTCGAGATAATAAAGAAACATTGTGTTATATTGCTCTTGATTTAATCGAACAAGAAATTCAAACTGCAACCTCTTCTTGAAAAGAGTTATGAACTTCGAGATGGTCAAAATATTGCTATTGAAAATGAAAGAATAAAAGTAAAATTCAACAAATTTACTGTATTTTTTAAAAATCTAATGTAAAACCATGATCTAACAATAAATTAATTAGAAAAATTCATTTTATTTTAAAATTAAAAAAAAATCTCTTCAATAATTTCATATTTTTGAAATAGATAATCTGGGAAAATTAAATTTAAAAAATTAACCTTTAAATTTTTTGAGGTTGTTATAAAAGGATGGGAAAAACATGACGGCAAACTAAAAATCGAAGCTGAACAAGAAACATCAAAAATCATAAAAGTGCAAAAAAATTAATTAAAAATTGGAAAATTGATATTGATAGGGGGTAATGAGTATGGTTGAACACAAAATCATGATACGAGTCCAGTAATAATAAAAATTTAATGAAGGGTTTCTAGGAAAAGTTATAAAGAAAATACAAACTAATTAAAACTAATTAATTGACTAATGGAAATCTCGATTTAATAGAAGCTGAGCTAATGGAAAAACCTAGCGACGAGGAAAACCCAGAGCGAGTTGAGATCTGATAGGTTAAAGTTTGATAATTAATTAGGTAAAATCATCCGAACGCTAGGGAGAAACAAATAAACAATTATCCCAATCATCACAAGTAACTTGTTATCGTCTCAATTATAGATCAAAGTTTGATAATTAATGAGATAAACATTCTCTGTATACAAGAGCTCGAACAAGACAAGCCGCCATTGAGTCGAAGCAAGAAAACTAACAGATTAACTATTAGTTGAGTAAATGAATTGAATTTTAAAGACAGTCAGAAGAAAATTATAAAAATTATTGATCAGGAAACCGTCAGAAAGGTGCAAATAAATTGTCAAGTTGTAATTGTGACAAATATTGAAATAAACCAATTGAGTTGTATTTGTGATACATTTTGAATAAAGTCTTTCTGTGTTAGGTTTGCTTATTTACTTCTAAGGGACACGATGAGTCAAAGGATAACCAACTTTAACGATAATAACTCAACATTATTTTTAAACATTTTTAACGAGGTGAAAAATTAAAGTAGAAAAGGCGAAATATTATTTTTTAAAAATTTTTAACGAGTGAAATTGAAGAAGGAAAGGCGAAACATTATTTTTTTAAATTTTTTAACGAGGTGAAATTGAAGTAGAAAAGGCGAAACATTATTTTGTAACGAAGCGAAATCGAAGTAGAAAAGGCGATATATTATTTTGTAACGAAGTGAAACTGAAGTGGAAAAGGCGAAACATTATTTAAAAAACATTTTAACGAGGTAAAACTGAAGTAGAAAAGGCGAAATATTATTACTATTAATATTTACACAATAAATCGTTTAATAGTAAAATAATAACATAAGATGTGACATTTTTGTTTTTAGAACTAATAATTATTTTTCACCACTTTCTTTTTTATTGAACGATATTAAATATTTCTGAATAAAATTATTTTAAAACTACTGTACATTAAATTCTCTAAAAAAATTACCAACCGAGAATTGCAACTATCTCATCATCCTGAATCACCTCCAAGGACCCTGACACGACAAAGCACAACTGATCTATGCTTTCTCCTTGATGAAAAATCAAATCCCCTGGAGCCGTATGAATAGTTTGGAAGTTGATGGCCAAAGATCGCAGACACCCATCACTGGCCAACCGAAAAGCCGTATGTTTATTAAAAACCATCCGATTTAGATGAATACACAAATCTGCTTTCATGTCTTTCGGGCAGTAATTAAGAACCTAAAATGAGTAGAAATTAATTTTCAAGTTTGTTTTTATTTCATCAGATATACTCCTACCCAATTGCCCGTTATGTTCATTCTATTATTTTGATAAAAATGAAAATAACAGAAAGCAAAAATACAATAAGAAATTTCGTGATGAGATCAAATTTAAGATAAGAATTAAAAATAATGAATAGTTAAGTCAATTAATTAACAGAATATTAATTTTCATAAAGCGGAAGTCAGCGAAATGCTCTATTAAAATAGTAATTTTTGCAAAAATAATAGAAATTTTGCAACAAATGTTACCCTATACTCTTCGATATACGCCACACTAAAACGAAGCCAATTTTTTCGCGGCGCATCTAACGTTAATGACGAAATGAACCAAAAATAATAATAAATTGACAATGAGTTATTCAAATTCATTCAAGCTAGCATTAGCTAGCAACAGACAAATTTTGTAACAACGGTGAAACTTAAGTAGAGAGAACTTACAAATTGTTACTTACATAAAGTTCCAATAGACTTAATGTTAATGTTTCTATTATAATGCGAGGGATGAGCTTGTTTTTTTAGTGCAAATTTACTCAAAACGTGGTTCGAGATTCGATAAGCAAGCACGCATTTCATCATCAACCATCTGCAGTCGTTCGCTTTTTTTCGATTTAATTTCTGCAAAAGCTGAAAATCCAAGTTCGCAGAGATAAGAAGATCCGAAAGGTAACAAGACCTTGATGGCTTTGTTACTCAAGCGAGGATATTCGTTACGAATTGAGACTCAAAAACCAGACAACTCCTGTTCGGCAAATGAAACTTTGTGAACCAGATCGTTTTTAAGATCGATGAGATTTTCTTCTTCGGCCATGGTCAGACATGCACCTTCATAGTTTAGGAATGGATTGATAACCCACTCATACTCTTTTGTTTCAAGCAACGGAAAGTATTTGGCAAATGATGTTGATAGATTTTCCATTGTTGTCTGAATTACTGGCATTATTGTACCTTTCTATATAGAAGCATAAACGCCTGGAAAGCAGTCGAATTTTGAATTGTATGCCCTCTTAATCAATAGCTGCAACTTGTCTTTGAATGTCTTGAGTTTTCCACTGATGGTTATAATGTATTCATTTGCATCCTGCATACTCAAATTTAAGGTGTTCAATTTGTCGAAGAGATCACTGAGGAAAGTCACTTCAAGCCACCAAATGTTGCTGTTAATAAATTCGAAACTAATCTTCTCAATGTCAGGTCACAGAGATATAACACGTGCGAGTACTTTTCCTTCCGATAACCATCTAGCTTCGGTACGATATAAAAGACATATGTAAACCGAATCCATTGTCTAGCAAATATTACTGAAAATTCTGGAACGTAGTGGACACTACTAATTATAATTAATGACTTTGATAACTTCATTCATGGTTTTAGCAAGTTTTTGTGGGAGGGCTTTATCCTTAGTGACACATAATCTAGTCGTGTAATCTCTCATTTTGGCGACCGGAATTGGTCGCATAAATCATGCGATTTACGGCCTTTGAAATTATTTATCTGGTGTTTTTTGAAGTCAAACGTTTATTTCAACAGTCCACATCCACCCGAGGCGCTATATTATTGACATCCAGCCACAGAGATGCCAAACCTTACTTGAAAATTTGTTCAAAAGAACGTAACATGCACATTTACAAGATACAGATATGAACTAATGATAAATTTACTTTCTCAACTTACCTTTCCAGTGTCAATTCCTTTGGTGATTGCCCAAGAAGAAGAGATGTAGTCAATTACTCTTTCGGCCAAATCTCTTGGAACGCTGTGTGTTTTGATAAAATCTTTTACGTTCGACATCATTTCGTGATATCTTGCTCTTGTAGAATTCATTTGTTGGAAAATCGTTGTTATTTTCCCAAATATTGTCGCATATCCAAACGCTAAATAACAATGAACAAATACTCGAATAACGCTTATTAAAACTCACATTTTATTAAAAAATTTATTATAATAATAAATACAATAGTAATGATGATCACTTGAAAAAAGCTGTACGCAAACTTCGTGAATATCAATAAAACATCGATATCAATAATAATAATAATAATAATAATAATAATAATAATAATAATAATAATAATAATAATAATAATAATAATAATAAAAATATTAATAATAATAATAATAGTAATAATAATAATGATAATAATAATGATAATAATAATGCTAATAATAATAATAATAATAATAATAATAATAATAATAATAATAATAATAATAATAATAATAATAATAATAATAATAATAACAACAATAACAATAACAATAGTAATGATGATCACTTGAAAAAAGCTGTACGCAAACTTCGTGAATATCAATAAAACATCGATATCATTAATGATTCATAGACAAAAAAATTTTTTATACGTCATTTTATATAATAATAATAATAATAATAAAAACTAAATAAAACAAAAAAATACATGGTTAGCATTATATTTAATTTCTTGGAATCTCTTATCTGAAAATTTTTTCGTTGGAAACTGATTATAAATCAACTGGAAAAAAAAGATAATTTTATGTCACGAATGTATATTTGTTTACTTATTTCACTGAATATCTAAATAAATGTTTACTAGCAAAACCTAAACAAAGTTCAATAAGAAAACGATTAAATATTAAATTTAAATTTGTTTGAAAAAATGTTTTTCCCTAGTATTTCTGATTTTAATAATTTTTATTTTCAATTTAAAATGCATTCTAAATGAATTTTTGATTTTGGCTGAAAAAATACAATTCAAGTGATATGTGTCTTTTTTTCACAGGAATCTCTGCAGAATTTATCAAATTACAACTAAATAAAATTTAATAATAATAGTCTTTTTACATTTTAGTAATCAGACTTCATAAAATGAAAATTGATACTCGAACTTAAACAAAATAATTGTGAGATGCAAATATATTTACCTAAATAAAATCTCCTCATTTTTATCAGCAGACAAATAAAAGAGATTGCCACGAAACAATATTCGGCAGTCAAAATGTTGACCGGCTTTGATGTTTTTAGATGTCGAAAAAATTTTTAATTCCAAAACAAATTCAATCAGTAAAACAAATTCTAACAATAAAATTGATTGTATTGTTTCAAGTTTTAGACAACAATCGAGTTGTAAATCAAAATTTACTTAATTAAAACAAAATCTATTATGGATAGGATCGAAGTGGTAAAGAAAACTAAAATTGAATTCTTGCTAAAACTTTGATAGTCGAGAGGAAATGATTTTAATCAAATTTTCAAATCAAGTCAGAAATTGAGCTTTTTTCTTTCAGCCGAAACAAATTGCAGGTTCATTAGTTGGCTTGACGAAAAATCATCCGAAACTCAGTAATATTTATCCAACTATTTTATTTTTTCAACAGTCTTTATCATTCATTTAATTAGGCCATTTTACTACATTAAAATTGCTGATTTTTAAATTTTTTTTAATTTAAAATAAATTAACTGTAAAAAGGATCAATTAAAAATCTGTTCATATTTCAGATAATTAAAACAATAAATCCAATAATTTAAAATAAAATTTCGAAAATTAATATATCAATTTGCAAGAATGATATAATTTATCAAGATGAAATATTATTATTATTATTATTATTATTATTATTATTTTTATTATTATTATTATTATTATTAGATTTATTATAATTTTTATCATTATTATCATTAATAAATCGTAAAATTTAAAAATTTCCTTAAACGAAAAAAAAAATTTTCCTTTAACTTTCTCTCCAACGTGAAAGTCACAGATGGCTTTGCCATTTAGTAAATCTTGAAATATTGGACGATAAAGTCCGCCATACTTTTGCAAAGGCATAAATTGTCACGAAATTTCCAATTAGTCGACAATGTAAATAACAGGCAGTTAAACAAAAAAAGAAATATTGCATGACTATTTTCCTCAAAACATTTATTTTTTGAAATATTTACCATTGTTTGCAATTGAGTCGAATGTAGACATTTTGTCGGGGTTGTGAAAATCGACTGCCTAATTAATATATAATTTAATCCGTTCTTAACATGAGATTTTAGAATGTTATCTATATTATTAAATGTCTCATTTTTTGAAATTTTTATTAATATAAAACTGAGATTTTTGCTATAATTTTGAAAAAATTTTATGCACAAAACCTTTAGATTTTTTTTTCTCGTCAATTTTTATGTCATTAAATATTCCAAATGTTTGAGACAATAGTAATGTGAGAAATTTATCATTGTAAGGAAGGATAATTAAGAAATATTTTATAATTAATTAAATTAACCTATTACGTAGTTCTATGTCGAAATTGTAGTTTGAAAATCAGACGTTGGCTATGATGTTTGATGATTGTATTTCAATGTTGGTATGTTTGTATCTGCAGGTATTCTATATCAATAATTAGAAAATCAATAAACTCCTTTGTAGATGTTACACAACGAGCTGCTATAAAATAGTGTGTTGAAGATTTGTCATCAGAATAAATATTATCTCTTTTTAACAATCACATCTTGCTATCTTTATCCGTCTTGGACTACATTTTAAGGGCTCAATATTTTCCTCAGTCGACGCTTAAAATTTAATTAAAAATTCATGTATTATACAATGAGATCATTACACATTTGTTACTAAATTTTCATTAAGATATTTGTTTTGCCTTATTTTTCCTAGAGTTTAAATTTCACTAATGAACACAAAAATTATATTTTTATTTCTTATCGTGCGACCCTGGTACCTTTTGAAAAGTACACTTCCTGATTTCTAGCACTATACCTTATATCTATCAAATCAAAGGGTAGAGTAAAAATTTATGTTTGACTGTATCAGGTTAGGATCAGATTCTTTATGATTGACTCCTGAAACTTATTAGCTACGGCTAGACTTAATATAGTGATAACATAAATTTTAGACAAAAAATTAGTAAGAATTTAAATTTAAATTTTTTTGTCATGGGCATCCGTTTCCAAAGTTTCAACGTCTATAAAGTTTATTTGAAAAAAAATCTAAACTTATTTTGAATTTCGATAAATTTTTATTTACAATATTTAAACAATTTATAAAATTTATTTCAGTATTAAAAGTGACAAAAATAAAGCAGAGAACAATTACGTACGCCTATTTATTTCAACTATTTTCTAATGATATATTTTGTTTCTATGTAAGCCAAATAAAGAAAATTTGTATCAAACTTGTGTCATAAATAATTTGTTACAAACAAAATCCTTATCAAAATTAATTAATCGCCTCCATTTTTTGTTTTATTAGAAAGCATTAAATTTATGCTATTTATCAAAAATATCAAAATATTAGAAAAAATCTATTATTTATGCATTTTTCGAAATTAAACCAAAAGTCTTAATATATCGCTAATTTTTTATTTATTCATTGTGACAATTAATTTTTAAATAACAATAATAATAATAATAATAATAATAATAATAATAATAATCTCAAAACAATGGCATTGATTTAAATAAAATAAAACATCAATCTAACACATTAAACTACAATATATATCGACAGACTATCATCATTTCACTGTCATCATAAGGTAGAGTTGAAAATCAATCTTTACCGATTTAAAACTGGTTTTTTTCAAACAAACTAATTTATTAATTTTTTTTTAATGTATTCTGTTAAAAATTATAAACTCTGTTTTCTAAATCTAAAATTTTTAAATTCATATTATAAAGTTTATAAAAATCGAAATTTTATAAGATTTTTATAAATTTTCAACAATATATTTTTACATTCATAAACAAAAATATTTTACATTTTATTTACATCATTTAGTACAAAATTGCACTCACTAATATCAATCAATTCCCTCGGTCGACTGTGATCAAGAACTTGAGAACAAAAATGGCAGATAGTCATTCCAATGTATGCGGCATTGCACTCATGACATAAATATTCATAACGAAGATTCGAACACAGTCTATATGAGACTTGAAATTCCATAATAAACACAAAATTCAGACAACAATTGTCTTCTCCAATTTTTGTAAACTGTTGATTGAAAAAATTGGGATAATATCAGTGAACACAATTGTTGTACTTTTAATAAATTAAGAACGATTGCGTGTTTTTTGTAAGTTGATAAGGCAGTGAAAAATAAACCTATATGTTTTAGACAATTTTTGACATTATCAGACTCGATTTATTTTTATCATGATCTCTGAAAATTTAATTTTTTAATTTATCTGTTATAAAAATGAGCTGAATAAAGTCATATTTTATGAATATCTAAATAAAAACATTGTTGATAAAAGATGATTTGCAATAAACTTAATCATATATAAGCTTAATCACTTTTATATCGTGTATAACTTATTATATCGAATGAAAGTAAAAAGAAATAATAAATAAACATCTTTTCTTTTCGCCATATTTTCCTATTTTTTTAAAATAAAAAACAAAAAACCGATAATTCACAGAAATTACATTATAAAAGAAAAGTCCACACACAGTTTAATATGAACTCGTTTATATCGTTCTTTTTTACTTACCTCAAACTTTGAACTCAAATAATTTTGTACAATTAAAGAATAATATTTTTTGTCCACAAACAAACTACTTTGGTTTTCTCTAGCGGGTTTATATTAGACTGCGCTTAAGTTACCAGGTGTACACAACCAAGTTAAGTTATTTGTTATTAAATTAAATAAATCTTAATAAAAACAAAACCAAATAAGATAGTTTTGTCAAAAAAAATGAAATAAAAAAATGACGTCTATTTTCATATTAAAATTTTATGTTTAAATATTCAGTTGGTTAAAATTTTAATTTAACTAATATGTTATTTTAATTAATTAAAACACTTAATTAAGCAATAATTTTATTTACATGTAGTTAAATTACATCAAAAAACATATAATGAAAAAACCTACATCAAACTCACAAAATATTCAAGTAAATTGTATCTTGTTTATTATTACAAAGAAACTAATATAACTAACATATAACAATCACATATGGTACCAAATTTTAATGAGATATATCTTCTATAATACAAATTGGTGCGAAAATCAACTTTATGAGTCATTAATATTCAGAAACTATTTATATTCAACCGTTTTGGAAATGGACAGTAAATAAGATTTTTTTTAAAGTTAATTTTAAGAGTTTTATTTTTGATCAAGCTCCTAAATATTAATTTAATTTTACAATTTCTTTTATAATTTACAATTAATTTTTTCAGTAATTTCAAGAAATTACGAATTTTTGTTTTGGAATTTATTGCGATTTAAAGCAAGGCAGACCAATTTTAAATCATATTAAATAATAAATCATCAGCTACAAGTTTTCCTAACCGAGTTGAATCACTTATTTCCTTCGGACATTCGGTTTTTGAAGCAGCTTTTCCAGTCATTGTCAAAATTTGAACATAAATAATTGATCTTAGTTACAATTATATGTCATGGGTGCAATGCCACAATAATTATGATGACTGCCCATCATGTCCGCTTTCAAGTTCTTGATCACAGTCAACTTATGGAATTGATTGATATTAGTAAACTCAATTTTGTGTTGTATGATGAAAATAAATGTAAAATAGTTTTGCTTAATAATTTAAAAATATTTTATTGAAAGTTTATTAAAATTTTGTTAAATTGCGATTTTATAAAATTTAATCAAATTAAATTTTTAAAAATTGAGATTTAGAAAACATGATCTATAATTTTTAATATAATTTTTTTTAGAAATATAAAAGATCAATAAAATTTGTTTGAATAAAACCGTTTAAATCGATAAAGTTTCAAGTTTGAATCTACCTGACGATGACAATGAGTTTGTCGAAATATATTGAAGAATAATATATATGTTGGATTGGTGCTTTCTTTTAATAAATAAATAAATTTATAACTATTTCAAAATTAGGTTTTGGAAGAAAACGAAACTTTCAATTCTTATTTATATACTATAAATTATTTACAAAATGATGCTATCAAGAAAATATAAATATATATTTAGGAAATGCTTAAACCAAGCAATATTCTTGGAAAATATATAGAAAATTAGCTGGGAAAATGTGAAAATGTTTAAAACGATGAAATTTTAAATATAAAATTATTTTTTATAAAATATTTAAAGTGACATAATATTTTTAGTTTTCAACTAACTGTATTCGGATATCAATAAAAATTCGGCACATTTAACGGAATTTTCCTTAAATATCATAATAAATTAATCCATAAAAATAATTAAAAATTCCTTTGTTTAAATGTTGAATTTTCTTCAAAGAAAAGATTTCATCAAAATCTAAATAATTGAGACATTCGGAATTTTCAATCAAATCCGTGAAATATTTTCTTTGAATTTCCAATTTCATCTTTCTACACTGTTTAGGTTGTAATCGTAAAATTAAATTTTTAACATAAAATTATATGCAACTGTAAAAAACTATTTTAAAATAATTAAAATTTAATTCAGTTTGGATTTATGTAACAAAATGACGCAACAATTTTTGTGAAATAAAATTATTTTTTCAATATTCACGCATTTATTTTTTCAATACATATGGAAATGAGATAATAATAACGTTACACTTATTGGTATTCCCATAGTTGTAATTTCTTTTATTATTATTATTATTATTATTATTATTATTATTATTATTATTATTATTATTATTATTATTATTATTATTATTATTATTAACAATAATAATAATACTATTATATATCAAATAAGTGAAGACCAAAATAAGCCCTTGCTGCAAAGTTATAATTATATTGCTGAAAAATGTTTCGATTATTGGATAATCGAAACATTTTTCAGCAATATAATTATAACTTTGCAGCAAGGGCTTATTTTGGTCTTCACTTATCTGATATTAATTAATGCTGCTACCAAGGAATCATTGTTTTGTACTTATACTTACTACTATTATAATAATATCCTTCAACAAATTGGCTGTCAAAATCTCAAGTCCTAGAAACTTTTCGTTCATTCGCGATTAACTTTTCGTTTTCCGAATACGAAAGTCAATTACATGGTCACTTTAGACGAATGTTAATTTTATAACTTATTTGCACAATTCAACTGAAACTGGAAAAGCCAAACAATCGTGCACCTTTTCCGACTATTTACTTCGAATTGAGAATATTCCAGATAAATTAATATTGCTTTACTAAAATTTGTAACAAGTCCTCGTCTTAGAGTGAAAGATTATACATTTCAAGAATCTCGATGGAAAGAAAACGAGATTTCAAAAGGTACGTAATATTCTTTGAAAGAGAACATTCCATTTATATTTCTTTCGTAATCGTTAAAAGGCAAGCGTCCTTATATCAAACAGAAAAGCCCAATGAAACATTTTCACTAACAACAAAATTCCGTCGATCAATATAAAATACTTTTCACTCTGCATTGCACAATTTATATCTGCGAAAACGAAGACAAAGTAATAAAAGCAGCATGATTGCAGTGGCTATTAAATTATCGACTAAAACCTATAAAGAAAGGTTCAAAAGCAGTCTTGTGAATTTGTATTGAATGTTATCAATCTGGCGCGAACAAATGCTTGTGTATTGTTTTTAAAAATGTTTTAATTTTTAATATTATTAAAATAATTTAATTTATAAATTACATTATTTTTTAAAATTATAATATTTATATAAATAACATTTTAAAATTAGTTAAAAGTGTTTGAATGTTTTTTAAGTGTTTATTTATTAGAAAATTAAATTAATTAAAAAAAATAATTTGTTTAAATTATAAGTTAATTCTTAATATTTTTAGTTGGTTTTGTGTACCTGAAAATGACAGTTATGCAGTCGAAATATATCGTACGGAGAGTTTTTTATTGGTGTTATCTTTTAATTAAATCGTTGCCAAATTTATTTAATTATTCATTAAATATTTCATAGAAATTATAATTGAAACTTGATTATCTGTCAGTTAAATGTTTATGATTTTTCAAAACAAATTTAAAAAAAACATTAATAAATATCAAGGTCACACTAATAAATGATGTTCAGTCAGTAAACAAAAATTAAACGCCAAAAATCCCGGTGAAATATTTTTTAAAAATAGTAAATGAAAATTGTATTTATTTTAATTTAATACGGTGATTTAATTGGAAAAAATGAATATTAAAAATTGCAGACAAGAAATTTATTAAATAAATATTATTTTAATATTACCGAAATAAGTAGTTACCATGATGAATTATTAAAGATTTTATAAAAATATTTTTCCAGCAAAATTATTTTGTAAGCGGCTAATTTAAGGTAGCAATGAAGCATTTTTCAATAGTGAATTCAGTTTTATAATCAAAGGACTTTTTAGAACGAATCCAAATCAACTTGATATTGGAATAGTTTATATATCGAACCAAAGAACTTGACGAGATTTTCAACAGACTGGTTTGGACCAGAATAGAAAGAATTAGTATTCGATATGGACATGACAGATTAATCACGAATCCCTACTAAAAGTCTGTTATTTCTTGACACAAAATAGTTATTGTTTCAAAATTATTCAAGTTTATTTGATAAATATGCTGAATCAAAATTTATAAATGCCTAATAGATTTAAACCACAATTGTTTCTTAAATGACATAGTTAATTGGTTCCATATAAGTCGAAACTCAGAGTTTGTACAAACTAAAATATTGTGTTCCGTGTGTTGGTATAGTAAGAAGTTTGTCGATGGAACTGAAACATGTTGTTCAACGAATCAAATCAATAATCGAAAACTTCCAACAAAACAATATTTATTTTCACAAATTTCAAGACAAAATTTTCAATTAAGCAAAATTTTTATACTTTTGGTAAACAACTGATAAGTAGTACGATGTTCAAATCAAACACAATATGATTTCTCGTTTTCCTCGGTAATATATCTCTTTTCTTTTTTTCAATTCTTTTCTTTCTTAAAACAAACTCGCAGCTTGTCATTTCTGAACACTGCTTTTATAGCGATTTCTCGCCCATTAATTATGCTTAAAGAAAACAAAAACTTTCCTGAGTCGGGTAGCAATTTATTGCCAATTCACTTAATTTCCGGCAATTCATTATCCTGGCATTCCATTGAATATCTATTAATCGATGAGTTCGTATTAAATTTAATAAGTAACCTAGTTTTTGGGCTCTTAACTCTTATATAGACCTCTGATTAATTTATTATTATTTTATTCGTCTTCACAATCAATTTTGTCACCGGCTTACACATGTTGCTAGCGAAAAATATTGATTTTCACTTTTTAAAATATTAATTAGTTGAAATTAATTTTGATAATTTGTAATTTTGTTTGTATTTTATTTTATATGTTTTCATATAACCCCAACAGGTAAAATATCATCATTGGTTGAGTTTTTTCATCTGGATGTTTAGTACATGAAAATGGTGCATTCAATTCCTCAGGTAAATTCCGCTATAATTCAAGTTGATACATAAATCAACTTGGCGGAATTTATTTTTTGTGAATTCATTTCAGCCATTTTTTAAATGGCTGCTAAGTAAGTTGTTTTTTATATTGTTATATAACTTAAAGTTAAATTTTAAGAGTTGAATTATGATTTCATAAGGAAATATGATCATAATTCAAGCTCTTAAATATAACTTTTAATCATCATTTATTTCATATATTACTATAAATAATATTTAGGAAATCAAGTAAGTAAAATAAATAGTCTCCAAAAATATGTATTTTTTTTATACATTTCGGAAAAAATCTCCTAATATGCCAAAAGTAATTAGTTAAATCTCTGTAGTCTTCTTTCACCAGCTCGTTATCCAGTGCGTCCTTCAGAAAATCGAATCTGGATTGGAAATTCATTGAACTCAATCCACCTGCTCTTGATATAGATTTCCGAATATTGAATTTGATTTTACTGAACACACTTTCAATCGGGTTCAGAAAAGGACTATATGGTGGTAAATGTTCAATAACATTATTTAGAGATATTGCACCACCATGAATTGAAGCATTGTCGTGGATTAAACGAAATCCAGTTCCATTCAATTTTACAGTTATTTCGTTGATGAAGACCTGGTAGGTATCCTTTTTATAGGATCCTACTACTAATTTATGATGGACTGGTCCATTGACTCCAATTGCGAGAGCCAAGGACATATTTCGCCCTCGGTTCGTTGGAAGTGTGGCGTATAATCGCTCACCTTTTTTATTTCGTCCAAGTTTCTGGCTTGTCCAAGTATTAAAGCCACATTCATCAATATATATTAATTGAGAATCCATCCATGCCTCTTCTAAATATCGCGTCGTGTATTCCATTCTGAGATCCAAGACGCGATCTGAATTTCTTTCAGCGACCGATGGTCTTATTTGCTTGGTGGTTATGAGGTGATTTCCAAGAAAACGGGAAATAGTGTTTGTGGAAACACTTAAATTTTCGGAAATTAAAAAGTTTTTCATTTCCTCTAATGAAGCATAAACATTTTTCTCCACAAAATCAAGTAGTTTGTTGCCATTTTCTTCCGAAATTTTGGATATACTGCCACCAATCTTGCTTTGTGACAATTTTCCAAATTTCCGGTATTTATAAATTATTGTTTTTATGGAATTTCTAGCTATTCCCAATAATTTTACAAAATGGAAATAGTCTTCACCATTTTCCATGGCATTGATAATTCGTATTTTATCGATTTCCGAAATTCTGTAAGAAGAATAATTTTTTATAACTTAAAAATAAAATTTACAGTTTATGCTTTTTTGTTCGAGTCTCAGATGTTGTTGAGGGCCTAGCAACTTCTGAAAGCCTATGAAAATATGTAATTTATTTCAATTTTCAAATAAATCGTACAATGTGATTTCTTCTTCATCGCGAAATGGAATTGTTTCTGCAGAAATGTCTGAAAGCCTATGAAAATATGTAATTTATTTCAATTTTCAAATAAATCTTACGAAGAAGTTTCATCATTTTCATAAAAATTTGGATAAATTTCCTTAGCATTAAATTTAAAATATTTTTCCGCCATTTTTTTTTCTAAAAATATCTCAAAAATGTCTAAATTAATTTATTATAGGGGTTTTTTCAACTTCGGATGGCTACATGTTAAAAGTTAGCATGCATGTTTTATTATAGGTTGAGTTAATGTGCATTATTTTATTTCTCTATCACTTTTTGTGTCTCTATAGTTTAGGGTTTCTCTCATTGACGATTTTACAAGCAACCTCAAGGTGAGTTGGTGTGTTTATATGCTATAAATTTATTGATTTTCTTTTATATTATAGGTGATTTATCTCAGTGACAGCTGGTGTATATATATATATATATATATATACTACCTGACGAAGACTGTTATTCAGGCGAAATATATTGTAGCTGAATATATATTTTGGATTGGTGTTGTTATTCTTTAATATATATATATTGAAAATTATGGTTTTTTAATATTTTTTTTATTTTTGGATTGTAAGCTGACAATTTCAATTGTGTGACAATTATTCCTTTATAATAAGCGATGAGAACGTATTGCATTGGTTTGTGTATTATGTGTAAATGAGAATGAAAATATTTGAAAAAAGAGGGGTAAATCATGAGAGTGAAACCCCATTTGTTGCTAGATTTGCTCCTAGAAATTTTATCGGGTTATTATTTTATAAATCAATAATTATTTTTTATTTTTATTTTTATAATTAATATTTAGGATAAATTATATTTGTCAAAGTCAAATCTGACAGTAAGAATTATTATTAATATTTTTCTTTAAAAATAAAATCTTGAGTTTTCAACAAAAAAAATAGAAATCCTTAAAATTAAGAATAAATGATAAATATTTAATGAAGATCACTTTTTTGAGTGATTTATATTCATGATAACTTGTTATATAGTCAAATATTTCAAAATAGGAAATTTCAATAAAAAATAGGAATTATTATTTTCAGAAATAGGAATTATTATTTTCAGAAATTATAATAAAAATCATTTCTTTATTAAAAAAATAATATTTATTAATTTACCTCCGATCAACATGAATACGACTGATACCAACTTCTCTCCAAATGTATTTGCGGAGACATTTCCGAAACCAATACTTGTAATCAAAGATAATGTATAATATAAGGAAGTTATATAAACTAGACTCTTCGGAGGTAGATTGTCTTGTATATTTGTTATATTTTTCCAATTTCGATAATGCATCGTGTCGTTTGACAAGCGAGGTATCCAACCGTAAAATACTTTATTTTGTAAATCTGCGTGACCAATACTAAACCAAATACAGGCCAACCAATGAGCAAGTAAAACAAATCCAAAAATCATCAAAATTAAAGATACAGCCATGTATTCTAAATATTGATCAAGTTTTCTAGTAACTCTTCCTATTCGTAATAATCTCACCACCTTTAGAGCACTAAAAAGACTGCTTATGGCACTCTAAGAAAAAAAAGGCAAAACAATTAAATAAAACAACCAAATGTAAGATTTCCATTCACTAACTTGAGTAGTTTCTGGTTGAAACGCATTGAACACATCATAAGGAAGACACGAAAGAAGATCTATAACAAACCATCCTTTGAGATAATTTATTCGAATAACATTCGGATCTGAGATAACCTCTCCATTCGGTCCGACAAAGGTTGTGTGGAAATTGAAAACGATATCAATGAAGAATACAACATCAACTATACTGTCGACAACTAGAAAGACAATATCATCCATATTACGACTTTTGAAGGCAGCATTATAAGGAACCATAACTGCTGTATATCCCGTAAGGATTAAAATAATCCAATCCCAAACAGCTTTGAAATTAAGATAATGCAAAATGATGTGGGGCGGTGTTTTTGGAGCTTCCTGTCGATAGAAAGGTAGCTTTTCTGATATCATCTATATGTTATCGTGATAAATTAATTAACACTTAATTCAATTACAAATACTTCTTTAGTCTGTGTTCCACAGCTTTCAACGTCATATTTTATGTAGTCAGAAACGCTTTTTGCATCAACCGCAACCCCAATTCCAACTTTGGATAAACTCGTACTTGACGTTGACATGTGCTGCAATAGCGACCTGTTTTTTGTCACTGTCCTAGCAAGTCTAGCGAATTTGCTTGAATCTAAACGAAAAAGCTAAAACATTATTAAAATATAAATAAATAGATTTATTTTTGTTGTAAACGGTTTTTGGCTATATGAGACAAAATTGAACTGGTATAATATGATACAATTAAATTGTTTTGATTACGATTACCGAATAAAATACTTAAAAATAAAAAAATGCAATTTTTGAAGAATTTTATTTTTAACCTTTCAAAAATATATTACAATAACTCATGATAATATATATATATCCAGATATTCCAAATCAGAAAATGCAATTATATTACTATTTACAGTACTTCCAATTGAATAATCTAGAAAAGAAACTGTTATTAGTTTAAGAGATATTATTGATACAGATCAAGCACATCTATTTATTTCACTTCATTGCAAATAACATTTCTGATTTATTCATCAAACATCAAGGTCATATTGGTTTGGTTGTATAATTAGTTTATTCAAAATTATTATATCACTTTGCAAAGATAATAGTTAATATAAGTCGTAATTTAATTAATAAATATAGTAAATAATTTATTTTACAGTTTATAATTTTATGTCAACTGATCAACTAAACATCATTTTTTTCCATTCATTTTTACTAAACTTTACATGAAATTAATGAAATCAAATTAAAATAGTATTGAATATTGAAGGGGTAAGATGTATTTAATTCAGATTAATTGTTTAACCACTTGCGCTATATTGACGTGCCAGGCACGCCTTGATGATTTTTTTCAAAACCGCAAGTGACGTGTATACCACGTCGGTAGCATTTGTCGCAAAAACAAAAACGACGTGTGTGAAACGTCGGCTGACAGACGTAACGTTATTATTCGATGCCTTACGATACTTTACATATATAGTAGAGCGCGGCCCAGCTACCGAAAATTAAATCATAGCGCAAGTGGTTAATGTTGTAAATTTATAAATTTTTTATTGTACAAACTTAGAAAAATGAGTAGAGCTTAAAAGGATCCTAGAAAATATTTATAAAGAATAACAACAAAGAATTATCTAGCTTTAGTTTTTAAGATAAGCCTACTTTAACAAAGGATCTGTAACTATTGAACTTCGTAAACATCTTGAGAGTGCGCAAAGCTTTAAAAGAAAACTAAATAATGCACAGGATGAACAGAGTAACATAACAAGCAGTTAGAGGAATATTAAATGATATTCAATTTGCTATAAGCAGATAATTGTGTATACTACCGGATAGATGCAGTAGTTCTTCAGATTCATTGGACAAATAGAAAATAAATCTGGTTATATCTGCATGCATCAACTGAAAAATGAGTTTGTTTATTTATATACGATTTTTGTTTAAAATTACTTGATGTTCTTCTGTCTTTTTAATTTTTGGAAACTTAATCCTCTAAATAGAAAGAAATCACAAATTGGAAAATTTGGGGTTTATGTTTTAATCATTTTTTAACATTTCAATCAAAACTTATGAACCGGTCAATTGCATTATGACGTCTATTTTGTCTTTTCAAACGAATAAAGATTACAACTGTCTTTCGATTTTGAAGAATTGACTATATCTTGAAATACATTGAATTTTCTTCACCTTAAAACTGAGAATGGTGATGTTTAATATGAAATTAGTATAGAAAAAATAAACAGTGTTGGAATTCTTGCAGATGAAAAGGTGCGAAAGAATCCTTACTATACACTGCATATAAACGTCTAGAGATGTAGCATTAAATATTGGTCATTAAATTTAAATCACTCAAGCTGTCACAAGTGAGAGAATTCGTAAAAATTCTTTATTTAAAAAACCGAAGCTTTCAATGGTGATAAAAGTTTTACTTAGGTAAGATATGAGAATATCAATTCAATTTAGTTAAAAAACTTTAATAGTATCAAGAGGATGGAGAAAATAAGAGAGCTTTTCAAGAGAAATGTCACCAACATAAGCTCCAAACGACCTTATGAATAAATAAATTTGTCAAAACTCATCAAAGAATAACCTGGAGTCATTTATTTCCCATATTAATATATCATAAAGTCTGAAATTAAATTCCATTCCCAGACAGATATTATGCAAATTGCGACTACCCAGCAATCCACAGTTAATAAGAGCTTGATTTTGTCTCTAACCTATTATTTATTACCATATTTGTAACAGTAACATATATAATTAAAGGAAAATCCTTAAATTATTTTAAATAAAAAACAATTAATTTAAACAAAAATATATTATTTTTTAACTAAATCAAGAACTAATCAAAAAACTTGATTTTATTCCTCAATTCTAATTAAAATTTGAACAATTCATTTTAAAAGCAAAATTATAAAAGATTTAAAATCGTTAACGAATCAAAATTGAAGAATAGAAAAAAATTACTTTCTATTCAAACAAAAGATTTTAAATTGGAGATTTATATTTTCGAATTTATCAATTTTGAAATTAATTTTTTTTCAATTAGCGACTTTTGAAGGGGATAATGAAGGTAAATGGGTCATTATGATACAGGAAATAAGACTCAAGAAATTATTCATACTAAAACAGTGCCCGAAAAGACAATATGTAGCCTAATTCCAAGTGTTAATGATATTTTTCTCAGTTTCTTTTATTTTCCTATCATTTTTAAATATGAATTCCGATAATATACTATTTCCAAATTAATTGTTCTATATGCAGACATTTTGTAAATCACACTCACTTGAAATTTTTTGGTTGTATAAAAAATAAATAGACATTAAATTAACTCAAAATTCTATTTGCGCATTTATTATTTTGGTGGAAATAGATGCACTCGGTTCCACCGGACAACATTTTCAATAATTAAAAAATCAATAAATTTTATAATAAACTTTATTATAAGATTCTAACTTGGCCCGAGAAATAATTTTTATATCGAGCTACTGATGATATAAATTATTGCATTCTATCGCATCAACTCAATTTATATTCATATAACAAAAATGTTATACAGTATAACAAGATTCTCAACACACAGGCAAGTTAATGTTACCGATATTATAAAATTTATTGATTTTTAAAAATTTTATTTGGCCTTTGAGACTGCGTGTATCGATAGCAATACTGTATTCTGTGACTGTAATGTTTGTCATGCCAACGCATACAACAATGATATTGAATAAAATCGGGTGTAGAATAAAATTCATTTATATCCGTGTCGCAGTTTTCACTTGGATTCCACTACATACTTCATATATTAGGTGCAAACATCTGACAGTGTACATATTTTTGTCATATAGTAGATTAAATTTGGAAACGGTATATAAAACAAAATATTGATATATTTTCTAAAAGAATAAAGATAAAAAATTAATAATTATCGGTTGGTAACTGTCAGTTCATTCGTATTCTATCTTTGAAAGAAACAAAGCATTCAGTCAACACATGTTGAATTAAAATGATATGACAGTTAATTTCTATAAAAAAATTAACTTTTGAACAGTTTTTATATAACTTTATTAACTCTTATCGGGATTAAGCACATAAAATTCTTAATGTTAACTTTTTTTAAAATTTTCTTCAAGATTTTTCTTAATCCAATTTGATTCTTTAGATTTCTTTCTTTCCATCTTAATTAATTTTCAGTAAATTATAGACATTAAACGATACACCATTTCCTTATTCAATCTGCTAGCGGACAGGTGCATACATGGTTTTAGTGACATACCGTCAGATCTACGGTACATAATATTTTTTTATTATTCCCCTATTCGCGATGCCAAAACCAGGTTTCTGATTTTACTGTTTTTTAAATATTACGTCTCTTGTATAATGGAAATATAATTAATGATTGTTGGTTAAAACAATCTCTTTTAAATAATTTTTACTTAACAGATCCCACTCGTTAGATTTAGAGATTTAACTTACTTATTACTTAGGTTTTCAACTATATTCAATCATATTGTCCCGATATTTGCCACCGGAAACCCAATTTTTTTACATAACGCGTTTTCATTTACGGTAATATTATTTTCGTGCCTTTTCCGATTTATGTATTATTTATTCCATCATTGACTCGTTTTCTAAATTCAAATTTGAATAATTAGTTACCATTTTGATTTCATAATCTTCACTATTTTTATCCTATTATGTAATCCCTTTCTTTTGGATTTCCTTGAAGTTACAACGATTCTTTAGTGCTCTTTGTTTTGCATAATGATAAAAAGAAGTGAAAACAAATCTTTTCGATACAGTTTGGCTTCTTTGAATTATTCTCAAGAATTATTAAAAATACATTCGACGGACATACAAGCAAAGTTTAATGATATCATTAAAATAAAACAACTACCTAAGTCACACAATACAAATAAATAAATTTATTACAAGTTTTTATATTCACATTATTTTTGTTAGTGTTAATTAATAGCACTAGTTGGTAATCGTTGTTCCTATGATTAAAATTTTATATTTATAATTATAAGTTAAGTTTCAGCTACATTTGTTTATGTTAATAAATAATAGATAATTAGTTTGTAATACTTGTTGCTATAGTTATAACTCTGTATTTACAATAAGAGTGATTTTACTTTCGTGTTAATAAATTGTGTGATTTTATAATAATTGTGGTTACAGTTAAAGATTTATATTATTATATTATAAGATGGATTTCAGTTATTTTTTTGTTTTAATAAATATATAATTAAAGATTTATATATATATATATATATATATATATATATATATATATATATATATATATTAAATTTATTGTACTAATAAACAATAAGAAGTAGTTAAATATATTTAAAACAAAAAAAATCGTGGTTATTTTATTCCGTTTTTATGGCCCGCTAAGATATTCAGTAATATTAAATTGGCCAGTCTATGAAAAACTTTGGGAACCCCTGGTTTACATCAAACGTAAAGAAGAATGACTTAAATTTCACTGCTTATTACTAAAATCACACAACTCCTAATTATTCTCACCATTGATCGACTATTTTCAATTTTTTTCTTCCTAATTTTCAGATTAAATCAGTTTCAACTGAATTGAATTATTGATTTAATGTCACCTGGAAATTGATAAAAATTAAACTGAAATTTCCCACGACTCCATCAATTTCCCATTAATTAATTACTCCCAATGAAACAATTACAATTTTTCCAAAATTGAGGGCCACAAAAATTATGATTATAAATTCCACCCGTTCAACCGTCCATGACAGTTGTGATATGGAATTCGAAATACTACGGGTCACTGGCACCCGGTGCCTTGAACATAGCACACGATATAGTTCTATGTCTATTTTAATTAATTCATCGAATGGCTATGCATCGATTGTTTAGTTCAATCAAACAAATCGATCGCTGAGTTTATTTAAACAAAAATGTTATTTATTTTTATTCTATTTTATTTAAATTTATTTCATGATTTTTTTTAATATTACCTTTTGAGCTATCTTCATCATTTGTGGAAGTTTTTAAGGCAGTAATATTTTTGAATGTTACTAAAAACAGATTTATTTCGTCTTTTTCATTTCTTATAGGGCTAACTTGAAACATTAGCCACAGTTCATTTTCTAAAATTCAAAAAATAATTAAATTATTATTAATGGAAAAATAATTATTTTTTAAATATTGTTTGTTTATAATATTAATACTTACAATTAATATTATATATATATATATATATATATTTATAAAACTTTATATATATAAAAATTTATACTTCCGCTATTATGTAGTTTGGCTAAGAAAAAATGTATCCAAATAACTTTTTTTGTTTTTCAGCTCTGATTTCTTTATAAGTGACAAAATATTTTCTACAAAATTTGACCATGAATCAGATTTATTTAAGGTATTCACGAATTTTCGGCACTTTTTTTAACCTGAAATCACTTGAAAAAGGCTGTGCTGAAAATTTGTGAATACCTCAAATTTTGTAGAAAATATTATAACTGTTTATAATTTTTAGATCATAAAATGTTTAAGTATATTTAAGAATAGTTCGTTAAGTGTCATTATATATCAAATTTCGTTAGTTGTTTGGCATGGCAATAAAATAATGAAATTTATTATTAGGCTTTTATTTATTTCTAGGATCACAATTTTTGGACTAAATATTTTTGTTGACTAAATAAAAGAATAAATAAATTCTTAAAAAAAAAAACTAAATTCGTCATAAAATATTTGAATAATTCATTCAATAAAAATAACTTAACTAAATATTTTTTATCAGTAGATGGTTATGTCACAGCTGGACCACATACCCCCCCCCGGGGTAAAAATTTTTTCTAAGTCTAAAAGTACAAATAATTTTTAAGACAACGACAATAACTCATTCAAGGTAATTTAAACAAAGATAATGACTCATTCAAGGTCATTTAAAAACATTAAAACACTACTTATTAAAATAAGTAGTAAATTTAAATTAATGTTTTAAAATACTATGACCTTGATAAAATTTGAATGACCTTGACCTACTTTTAAATTACATTGAAAAAATATGATGACTCATCCAATGACTTTGAATGAGTCATGCGCTTTGTTTAAATGACCTTGAATGAGTTATTGTCGTTGTCTTATAAATTATTTGTACTTTTAGACTTAGAAAAATTTAAAATTTTTCATTCATTGTTTAAAATATTTCTATTTTTAGACTTCCTATCTTAAGATTTTCTAAAAATATTTATAATAATAATAATAATAATAAAATTAATAATAATAATAATAATCTTATTTCTGAGTCAAATGACCGGGAAAAGCATCCAGTATATACAAATATAGATAAACTAGTAAAACTACTGAAGAATTAGATTCAACAGTCTCAAATGTTTGAAAGTTGTAAGCAAAACTTATTAAATCATTTACAGGGTTTTCCTAAATGTTTATTCATTAAATTTAATAATTTAAAGATATAAATAAAATCAGAAGATTTCAGAAGATTTACAAATAAATTATCGGACTGTTACCTCAATTATTAATATCTATAAAACTACCGGATGAATATTATGCTTATGTTTTATCAATTTTTTAATGTGTTTTCTGATTTTACAATTTTATTATTTGAAGGATTTTAAATTATTAAATTAAATGATTAAACATTTTGACAAGATGATGAAAAATTTAGGAAAACCCTCTATTAATTAGTTTAAATAAAAACAATAATAATTATGGATTTTGTTAAATATCTAATAGTATTTTATTTTTCATTAAATGAAACTATTATTTTTTAAAATATTTTTCAAAAAATATTTACTATTTTTTTTGTAAAATAAAACTTCAATCTGTTCATAATGTAACATTTCAAAGGCCGCTTTGAATCTGTCCTTCATTTCATTAGTAGTGCCGTCCCCGTGCATAAAGTTACAAGTGGCTTGCTGATGAATTACTTCGGTTTTGCTGTAGCCGCTCATTTTGCAAAATCCTTCACTGGAATAGATAATTGGATAGTTGTAAATGTTTGAGTTTGCCAGGAAAAAGTTCGAGTCTAAATAAAAATCTGAAATTAAAATGTGAATACTTTAAAAAAAATGTGATTTACTATTATAAGACTTTAAAGAATAAAGAAAAAAAATTTGCACAATATAAAAAAACAAAACAAGCATTTTAAAAGATTTTATGCATTATAATAAAAAAATAAACACGGCTTTTAAATAAATAATTATTAAAAAATCATATATTTCAACAGATTCACCGTCATCATCAGGTAAAAAATCAACCAAAATAATATGGATTTAAATCATATATTCAAACAAATTATTATTTTTAAAATATTTTAACATATTTGTTTGTTTAAAATTTTTAAATTAACTTTGAAAATCATATTTTATTTAAAATAAATTTTATACTATAAAAATCTTTACATTAAGATTAAAAATTAAAATTTTAAAAACAAACAAAATCATATTAATTTATCCAGATTTTACAAAATGTAACTATAAAGATTTAAATAGTATAAATTTTTTAAAATAAAATTTTTAATTACATTTTTATCAAATAATTGAATGTATTCTCAATATATAATGGATTTGGTTAAGAGAAAAATAAAAGGAAGGTCGTAAATTGAATTTGTCAAAATTGACTGTTCAATCTTTAATAAATTATATAATGAAGCAACAGAAAAAAAATTAACTCAAAAAATAATTAATTAATCAACTCCGAAAAGGTTAACTTTATAATGTTATGTAATATTATAGAAAATGCATTTATGGTACAATTATTAATAACAAAAGAAATAACGGGAATTATTATGTCTGATTTAAAAATATTTTCTTGTTTATTTAATCTGATAAATATTCTTGTCATTACTATGATTTTAAAGTTTATTTTTAAAAAAAAAATTTATAAAATTTAAAATAATTAAATAATAAATAATGTGAATTATATTTAATTAGATAAAGTCTTAATTGAAAAGCTGAAACAACTGAAGATTTATAAATAATTTTCTCCATTTACATTAATAATATTTTAGCTGCAAAATTCATTGTCATTTAACAAACAATATTAGTTTCTTATTAAAGTTGTTCTCATTAATATATCCATCAAACGCCACTCACGAATCATTCAGTCGAAACTTTCCTTATATTTCTCATTCAAACGGTAAATTTCATTATAATAAGTCGTTTAGAATTTTATAAAACATTTTTCATGCCAATGAATATTTTTTTATTGAACACAGGAATTGATAAAAGAAAATCAGAAAAATCAATTAAACTAATCTTTATAAAATAATAAATAATAATTTTTTTTTATTATACTTAGTTAATTATTATTTATTATTATTTTCATTTTTAAAAATGAAAGAATTTATATTTGCATATTTCCCCATAGAAAAATTACAGATTATTCCGACATGATTTTTACTTGAATTCAAACGTAAACACTTAACTTCTACAGTTGTTTTAACCGAAAACTGTGCAATTGAAGAAACATGTTGAACCCAACATTTTGCATAATTTATTTTTGTGAAATAACGAATACACCTATCCCTCGTTTTGCACGTTTTCGATCTTATACGGTTTTTAAAATTAAAAAAATTTAAAAAAATTTTGTAGAAAATGGGTTGGGTTTTTGTCGAAAGTCGGTGCTTATGTCTGACTCATTGGTGTTCTTATTTAATCAATTAAATCAACCCAACACAAAAAGGTTTATTTCCAATATATATATTACAATTAGACTTGAATCTTTTATTCAAAACCTTCACAAATATAGATCCAGTTCACAATACTTTACTCTGCACAAATTCACTCAAATCAATGCTTAGGGATATATCTTCCTAAGGGAGATGTTCCTCTTTGGTGCGCAAGACTTTAATTTGTTTGGCTGACACTAAATGATACTTTCTGATATCCCTTCTTAAGTTACCTTCGTTGAAATTTTGATGAAATATTCTTTTCAACTACACTGGCAATTTTGATGATTTGAATTCTCCTTTTATATCCATCTCATAATTAAGTTATTTGTAAATCAAATTGATTTTGGCATTTTTTGACATCTCTCTCTCTAAAACTAAATTGGATACTTCATGGCTCCCATCTAACCCATTTATTTACGATAACTACATTTGTGTCGGGTTCCCCTTTTATCCCGGATTTCCTTCGTCACCCAATTTTATTGGCCGTAATTAAATAATTTTGTTGACGGCCTGGGTTTCTCAGACTGCTCGGGATTTCTGTTGGCTAAGGCTTTCCATTAGCTCGGGTTTCCCATTAGCCAATTAATTTTTATTTTTATTAAATATTTCCATCTGGGGACCCCCAATCGATTTAATTTTATTATATTTGGATTCATCTCATTATTTGGCGTTCACCCATACCCGTTTCCCCCGCTAAATATTTATTTTAAAATTTTTAATTAATTTTGCAATTTTAATTATTATTTGAATATCAATGTTTTATTGAATTTCCTTTTTGGTTTTGTAAACTTTGTGAAACCCCAACAAATGAATAATTTTGTTTGCACGCAAATTTATTTCTACTTAATTATAAATCTGGTATCACTTCAGACATACATGCTCTACTGTCATAAACTTATAGATATGTTGTACTTTGAATAAAATAAAGCTTTAAAAATGTATGAGAAATTTCAGAATCAGAAAGTGTCTTTTCATCTAAGTCATGGTTGGTTCCAACGATTTAAGCAAAGACCATCTTTGTATAGTCTAAAATTAAAAGGTGAGCAAGCATCTGGTAATTTGGAAGAAGCATAAGAATATCCACAAAAGTTTGCTGAAATTATTTCCGAAAGGTCTTACAGTCCTGACCAGGTTTTAATGCTGATAAATCCGGATTATATTAGAAGAAAATGTCTGAGAGGACCTTTTTAGCAAAACGTAACAAGTCAGCTTGCGGTCATAAGGCAATGCTTCTGACAATGATATTATGAAGCCATTGGTAATTAGAAAAGCTAAGCAACTACATTCATCTAAATGGATAAATATTAACAATCTTCCCGTTTATTGGAATACCAATAAAGAAGCTTGGGTTACCGCAAATTTGTTCAATAATTGGTTACATAACTTTTTCGTGCCAAATGTAAAAACATATTTAATCAAAAAACGTTTGCCTTTTAAACTCCCTCTTGTTCTTGATAATGAGCCAGGTCACCCTCAATATTTGCAGCGTGAAAATGTTGAAATTGTGTTTCTACCTCCAAATACGACTTCTTTGTTACAATCACTAGACCAAGGGATAATTTCGATTTTCAAGGCACTGTATATTAAAAAGGCATTTAGACATATTTTAGATCTTATAAGGATGTTTTTTGGTTTTCAGCTCTGATTTCTTTACAAGTGACATAATATTTTCTACAAAATTTGACTATGAATCAGATTTATTTAAGGTATTCACGAATTTTCAGCACAGCCTTTTTCAAGTGATTTCATATGGAAAGTAAAGGATCTTTTTCAATTATTGATGACTGGAAAACATTTACAATGTAAGATTGCGCTATATGCCGAGATTAAACAATTCATGCTTGTTGGAAAGCAGTATGGCTTGATATATTTAAAGGTGAGAATTATAGAATATTTTTGGATCAAGAGTATTCTCAGATAATTGAGTTGGGTCAAGAATTGGGAGGAGAAGGCTTCGAAGATATAGCAGATAATGGAAGTCCAGGAATTACAAGAAAATTACTTAATTGAAAAGTCTCAGTAAACTACGACTAAAATCAATACAGCAAGTGTAGAAAAAGAATCTAATGAGATTATGTTATCACGTGATAAATCTGATATTATATAATTTTGTATAAGACTTATCGTTGAAAGCGATAGCAATTAAGTTTGATTAAAATTAGAAAGATAAGTCTTATTTATGGTTATTGTTTTTCAAAAATTTTTATGAAGTACAATATATATTTTTTCTATGAAATATATTTTTTGTTTTTTTTCATTTTACAAATAAATTTAATTATTTTTATGAATTTATGAGTTAAATGATATTTTTATATTTTACAAGTGTATTAGTCATATTTTATGTTCAATAAATGCCTAAAAAAGTTTATTTATAGTCGTTTTCGTTTTACACGGTTTTTCCACATGAAAATTATTTTTTCGAATTACACGGTTTTGTCAGGAACGTATCTACCGTGTATAACGAGGGATAGTTGTATTTGATTTTTGAGAACTTAAAATATTTCAACGTGTTAATGAACATCATAAAAATTTTATTAATATTTTACATCCGCATTAAAAAAGAGAACAAAACTTCATTCAAAAATTGATTTCTATTATTATTATTATTATTATTATTATTATTATTATTATTATTATTATTATTATTATTATTATTATTATTATTATTATTATTATTATTATTATATACCTCTCATTTGTCGCTAATGGAAGCACGATATTAATACGAAGTAATTAATTCAGTTGATATTTATCCACAAGTCAGCAGAATCACATTAGATTTTTATTATCCCTATTAGAATTATTCATTTTGTTCTTCAATTTTTCTGTTTGCAGTGTCTGCTTTGTCAATAAACCATGTGCTTTTCAACGACAATGAGGACTACATTATTCATTAGTTTAGAAAACTAGGAAAAATTCGAAACGAAAAATATCGCAAAGTCATAGGTAATCAAAGCATAAATTATGCTTCAAGATTCCATCAAGCCGTAGACTTCCGACGAAATCTACAATTTTTTTTGGTTTGATAGCTGTACCTACACTTTGTAATAATAATAATAATAATAATATAACAATAATAATAATAACAATATAATATAATATAATATAATATAATATAATATAATATAATATAATATAATATAATATAATATAATTTAATATAATATAATATAATATAATATAATATAATATAATATAATATAATATAATATAATATAATATAATATAATATATAATAATAGCAATAATAATAATAATAATAATAATAATAATAATAATAATAATAATAATAATAATAATAATAATAATATCATAATAATAATATTAGTAATAATAATAATAATAATAATAATAATAATAATAATAATAATAATAATAATAAAAATATTTATGTTATGTTATTATCATTATTTTGAAACTTTGTAGTAAATCCATTTTACGAAAAAAACCTAAATAAATAAATTTTGTGTCGGATGCATTCTAAATTAAAAATTAATTAAGCTTTTGGAGTAAAATTTATATTTCTGTTCTGCGAAAATAAATCAATAAATTGAGATAACAAATCTGCCGATTTCTACAAATAAATGAAATAGAAATTAATGAATTTTTATCACTTGATAGGCTTTTTATTAATAGATTTGTAATTATAATTTATATTTAGTTTTATTTAATTTTCCTTAAATTGAATTTATTAACAAGATTATAATTGATTTATTTTGGTTGAATTTTTCAAATTTAGATATATTTATTAATGATCGATTTATTAATTATTTCGATTAATATTTTTAGAACCATTTAATTAATTCTATGAAATAACAATTAATTTGTTTGTTTTAATTAATCAGTAAAATTGTTTATTTATTTATTTTGATTATTTATTTATTGAATTAAGCAGCCAGTGAGCTTATCACAATTGGAATCGGGAAATATTGATGAATATCCTCCGAATAATTTATCATCATACGATAATAAATAATTTCATTTTGCCAGGAATTTGCCTCTTCCAATTCAACAATTTTACTCCTAATGATAATTAATGTGTTTTTTATTCAATGGTTCCATTAAGATAATTGGAAGGAAAATTATAATAATATATTATATACTAAAATATATTTTAAAAAAAATTAATTACTAATTTTTTTTTATTCAAGTAAAACTAATAGTGAAAAGTTTGAACCTTGAAGGAAGCGATTAAAACAATGAATGAATTGATGAATGAAAATAATTAATGATTTTTATGATTAATTAGAATATCTTTTTGACATTTTTAACCGATTTTTCTCCAATTAAATTTTAAAGAATAATGAGATATGTTTTAAATAATAGAAATGAATTATTAATTTCAATGGAAATTAAGTTTGTCGTTTGCGCAAAACCAAATATGTGTAAGGTATAAAAAGGTATTTAAGACTAATAATGACAAAAACAACAAGTAACCTTAATGTGTTAAAAAAATGAAAAAAATTAAAGTGGAAAATAAATACCACAATTTTAAACTAAAAAGTTTTGTATATTTATAATTTAAAATTTTTTCGTGGTCGTTCAATATTAACTATTAAATTATATTTAATCATCAACATGTTTTAATCACTTACCTTTATTTTAAGAATTAGCTCAACAACTTTATTTATTTAAAACGAATTTTTTATAAATTTTTAAAATGTTTTTTTTAAAAATTTTATATATAAAAAAAATTTTATTTTATTTTTTTAAAAATGTTGAAAAGAAAATATAACCAAAACAAATAAAATATGTTAAAATGTCAATTAAATTTAGGTACAACAATTGAAAAATAATTTATTCCAAAGACAATAAGCATTGTTTTGCGAGGAAAAATGTAAATGAATTCAATAAATATTATTCTTATTCCGAAAAAATATTGATACATTCTTTCAAAACACCAAACACTTTAAACCCGAAAGTAATAAGATATTTAGAATTTAATATTTTTAATTGTTTTAATAATTTTCTTTTTAAATTGAAACAACAATTAAATTTTTTTTTTAATTTTATTCATTTAATTTGGCTTGTTGCCAAATTAAGAAATAATTTTCTGTTGAACTACGAGTAATTATTCTTCGAGTAAACCTATAAAATTAATAATAATAATTAAAAATAAATAAAAATTTTGAACAGAAATAAAAATCTCCATGAAATAACAACACTGATTCTAACTGTAAACACATTCTTTTCCGAAATTTGGTAAAATTTAATTGAAATATTTTACAAATAAGTAATAATTTGTTTGTTAAAATCAACGGATTATAATCGACTTCAAACGTGTATTTGATTTAAACAAAAAATGTATTTATAGTTTTACTGATTTCATAAATAAATATTTTACAACTGATGCTGAAATGATTTTAGATTGGATTTATAATATATTTTTTTGTTTTAATTATATGGTATTCGGTAAAAATTTTAAATTTTAAATTATTTGAATAAAATGTTTTAAACAATAGATAACTAAATTTTCAATAACAATTACAGATTTTTGATATACATTTTAGCTAATATGTATAATATGACAAAAGAAAAATCAAATATTTTTCACCATGAAATCAAATTTTAATGCAGTGGATATGAAAAGTGTGTCGCGAGCTCTGCTAATTTTATTATTGAAAATTAATTAATTTCACATAAGGGTTGATTTTAAAAAAGGCTACTATCTTAGATTTTGAATTACTTAAAATAGCGGTACATATATATCAATTATTTTTGGTAAATATTAAGAACAAGAAAATGCAAAAACTGAACTCAATTGAGAATGAGTTAAGAGTATGTTTGTCAAATACACGACTTAATAATAAAGAGATATGTAAAAAGCATCAAGTTCAAATTTTACATTAATATATGTTATAAAAGATTTAGTTTATTAAATATAGAACTTACAAAACTTGTTATTTTTTTAGCTGAAATATTATTATAAAAACAGTAGGGTGCAGTCAATTTTTCAAATTTTTCGTTAGGGTGCCGCTATCTGAAAAAGGTTGAGAATCACTGCTTTAATGTAATAAAACTTTAATTACTTTAATGAAATAAAAATAATGCATCTTTAAAAATTTATAAAAAAAGATACATTATGAGCTATTAAATCTTAATAAAAACAGCAAAAAAGACCTATAATAAAAGCAATGTAAAAATCTGATCTGAAATAAATGCGTTCAGTTTCGAATATGGAAGCAAAAAAATTTTTTTTAATCGAATTAAATATAAAATTAATATTTTTTTATAACAAGTGCTAAAAGTGTTAATTGAAAACTTTCCCATAGCTAACCGGAGGTTTTTGTCCTTCGACAAGTTCAAATTGTAACTTGAACTCTTGACCGGTTTATATTTGTCAAATTGTATATTATGACACTTGATGATTGAAATATGCTCTGAATTTAGACAAAAAACAAAACTTTTCCCATTAATTTTTCTCAAAATATTTTTCTTTTTTTCCCTCTTATCAATTTGTTGGAAAACTTTCAATCGATTCCTGTCAGTATAATGATATATCCAAATAATATCAGATCAGTATTTGACAGTTTTCTGTTGACATTAGAATGGATGAAATCATTGTGATCACTTTTTGGCTTTTCTTCATATTTTTTAATGAGGAAATATTAATGAAAATTCCCAATTATTCCTAACAGTCTTATCTTTTCTTTCAATCTCCTTCAACAACAAAAATAATAAAAAATAAATAATAATAATAATAATAATAATAATAATAATAATAATAATAATAATAATAATAATAATAATAATAACGGAATTCAAAATAATCAATAAATATTTTTTGTAATAAATATTCATGAAATATTGTATTTATCTTATTTCTGTAAATAGATTTTTTTCGATAGCTGAATCATTTTGTAATAAATATAATTTAAATAAATAACTATGTAAGCTAATTTCCACAATGTTTATTCATTAGAATGAAATAAAAAATATTTTGACAAAAAAAGAGTTTTTAAAGTTTATCTAATAATAATAATAATAATAATAATAATAATAATAATAATAATAATAATAATAATAATAATAATAATAATAATAATAATAATAATAATAATAATAATAATAATAATAATAATAATAATAATAATAATAATAATAATAATAATAATAATAATAATTACAGCAAATTATTATCTTTCAGCCTTAATTTTTAGCTTGATTTTCAGCCTCATATTTTTAATTAATTTTAAGTTAGAATCCATAATTGTTGCAAGAGTAAATATTACAAGTAAAATTTATAAATAATTCATTTTAAATAATCTAATAACGATTAACAGAATTCTCAAAATAAAATTGTTTAAATATCCTCAGAATACTAGATTTTTGGAAGGAAATAAAATTTGTTTTATTAATAAATATTTTCTAATATTGGATGTTTTAACTTGATCAAAGAACATTTTTAAAATTTTAACAAAGTATTTTTCATATATTTATTTCGTTGAACTTAACACTTGATTATAACATTGTTTTTTTTTAAATTATCGGTAATAAAAAATAATTGTAATATGTTTCCAGAAATAGTTGGAGAAAAAAAATGAGACATATTTTCTTTTGATAGTGAGTCTACGAATAATTTATTAAAACTTTATTAAATTAATGCAATTTAAACAAAAATCTAAATTTAATATTAACACGCCCAAATCTTTTTAACTAACTTCTCATAGTTATCTTAAAAGTTTCAATATATATTTTCAGATGCTTCTTGTAGCTAACACTTTCTCGTTCTTTTAGTAATTACAAACAAAATTATTTAAGTATTTTTTTAGCAAATGTGCAAATAATTTTGGTAATTTTATTACTTCATAATTTATTACGTCATGATTATTTATTTTCTCTATAATTCAAATATTAATTGATAAAACAGTATTTATAAATCAAAATTTAAAAATTATAGAGAAAAAAACACTCAGTAGTAAGTGTGAATAATGATAGTATAATAAAAAACAAAAGAAGTCAAAACAATAGAAATCTTCGAAGTTAGTGATACCAATAAAGTGAGAAAATATTTATGTATGTATGAAAAAAATATATATGTATGTATGTATGTGTGTATGTATGTATGTATATATTTATGTACGTTACAGTATTTTAAACTATATTCGAACGCCGAATGAACATGATAAGAAAATAATACAATGTTTCAGAACATTTACTTAATAAATTTTCATTTATATTCAGTTACAATCTGTTTTACACTGAGGGACATTTAATAGGACCTGTGAGAATATTAAAGACCATAAAAAGTATAAAGTATAAATCCACGAAAGATGCTAAAATAATTTAAAATGTAAGAAACAAAATTTTAATAAATATTCCAATATTAAAAATTTTAAAAGAGTCTATTTAGAAATTGAAAAATTAAATAATAAATTTTACAAAAGAATTTAAAGTTGATTTTAAAATTATTTTACGGAATTTTGATATTATTAAAATATTGTCTTTTAATTTTGTTCGAATAGTAATAACAATATAAAATTTATGTATTAAAATAAATGTTAATTTTAAATTACTATTGATGATTTCAGCCTTTTTTCTCTTGCTTACAATTCGCTATTATTATTTTGCATTAAAACAAATTAAAAACAATTAATATTGTCAATTCTAATTTGTTTATACAAATAAATTTTTGAAACCTTTAAAATTTCAATCAAAAATAAAGGACCGCATATTTCAACGTGACCACCTACTTGTTTCAATCCGTTATTTTATCTATAATTATAGTTTTAAAATATTTTTATTATCTTTGACTCAAACAAAAAAAATCGTAACTAAATTAAAAATAAAGTGGAGGAAAAACGAAAATAAAACAATTAATTTAGTCGGTAACAAAAAAGGTTAACTTTGTGGGTATATTGACGACAATAAAATGTATCCTGTAGCAGGATTCCTGTCAAACTTAATCATATTCAAATCTTGCTTCAGCAGAAATTCAAGAAGAAAAAAATTTGCAAAACAGCGAATAATTTTTTACGCAATCTGAAACCGATCATCTAACAGAAAAATAAGTTGAGAGAACAAAATCTAAAATTTTCTTAGAATAAAAATCAAATCGAATAGAAAAACCTATCAAAAATCCAAAAATTGCAAAAGTTTTCTGTGAATTAAAACAAAGAATTAAATATATCAATTAGTTAAATTATGATTGTTAATTAATATTTTATGCTAATTGTTTCAATTACAAAAATAGCTTCGAGGTAAGTAATTGATTTAATTGTTTATCAGTTTTATATTTATTGATCACAATAACAATAATTGTTGATCGATGAAATAAATAATTGATTGGTTGTTTATTTAATGATGAAAATAAAGATCGATTTATTTTAATTTTTACTGAAAAAGGAAACATTTTTTTAATTAATATTTTTACTGTAATTTTAAAATATAAATTGTCACTGATTCTTTGATATAAATATTTATGTATATCATAAATATATCAAACAATTGTTACAAATCACTATAAATTTGTTATTTGGAATAAAATTTAGTAAATATAATTTAAAAATATATTAAAATTTATTAATTTCACGACAATCCTAATTAAATTTTATTTTAGCTTTCATTAAATAATCCTATATATTTATTATAGAATATTTATTTGCTTATAGTTTTTTTAACGAGTTCATTCATCTTAAATTAATAGTTAATTTATAATTATAATTGTATTTTCATTATTAATGTTAAAATTATTATTCATTTGTATACATAATCCAAAGCCTCTCAATAGATCTTGTCTACAATGTATCAACCTATTCCAAAAAAATAGAAATTTTTTACATATTCTTGTAAAAATCAAAGCAATCACTAATAATTATTATGCATTTCACTAATTTTAACGGTTTGAATCTTTTTCTAATGACCCCCTGTTACATTTTAATTTTCATTATATAAACGATTAAAACAAAATTTTTAATTATTTAATTTTTAAAAAATTAAATAAATTTAAATTATTAACGAATGTCTGATTTTAATTAAAGAATAAATTAGAGGAAACATAAGGTGATGTCCAGTGCCATTCTCAAAAGTAGACTAGTTTCGAGCTAATGGCTTTCATCAGTACTGTGCGGGATGCGCTCAGATTTCTCATCGCACCAGGTAAGTGTACAACAGTGTCAAGTTAACTCAGCTATACTCATCCTACTGCACTGGACACCAAATAAGTTTGCAATGATTGACTTTGAGGCAAGAAAAAAAACGAATCTTTATCTTGAAACTTCCTTTCACTTGAAACCATAGTAAATACAATATTACCTCTTCGCACTACAAGTGAAACACAGAAACTGTGTTACAAGCTATCAGACGACCAAGAAAACTTAAATTTAAATTTGAAAAGTTATTAAAGTGACTTTGTTGCTATTTTTTATCATAACCTATTTTACTCTTATTTAAATTGAGAACAGCGGCCGATTATTTAATTTAAAATAATTATTACAATTGATTTCAAAATTTGACCACCCGTTGTTTCAATGATTCTGATTTATTTCTATTTGATTAAACAATGTAAAAGATATGTAAAACGAATTAATAGTCATTTAAAAAAATTAATTAATGGACAATATTTTTTTCTATTAAAATCTTTCATTTAAAAAATTGTTTTAATACATTATTCAAAGTTGAAATTATTAAAAAAAAGGTTAGACAATGTTAAAGTTTGAAATGTCTGGAATTTTTTTTAATAAAAAAGAACAGATGGGAATTTTCTTTTTCTTAAAAGAATTCCTCGGTAAAAAAATAATTTTAAAATAGAAATCCATTATGAAAATTGGAATATTTTTTGTTTACCTTTACAGACTCTGTTGGATAATCCGCAAATGAATTGCTATCTAGATTCTCGAATTCACTTTTAATTTTTCACCTATTTTTCTGTCAGTTTATCGTTATCAAATGAATATGTTGATAAATGTGATTAATCTACTAATTTTAATTCCTTTACACATCTGTTGAAATTTTATTAAAAGAAAATTTTCTTGGCTACGAAACGTTTTTTAAGCGGTAGTTTTAAATAACGTGCTATGCAGGCATTCGATTTGAAAGATTGAAAAGAAAGATCTATGATATCTGCAGTTTTTTCCATCCTGCCTGATGAAAGTGAAACTGTCGAAATATATCGCGAAACGAATGTTTGATTGGCGTTTTCTAATAATAGAGTCATTGATATTTTCTTTTTTTATTATTTAAATGAAAATAGGCATATTTTCTATTATGTAAATTTCAAACTTTACTTTTCCTTCTAAGCAGTATTCGGAAAATTAAATTAACCAAAATTGCGAAAATCAACGTAGGATTATTAGTTGAACATACTTACAAAGACTCAGCAGGCAAGGAAAAAATGAATTCCTTTTATTACATGGAAAAGGTTGAAGATCTTTTCAAAATGTATACTACGTTGAATTATTGTCCTAACAAGTAACAAGTGAAAACTTCATTTCCATTAATAATATTATTTAAAATATTTCTGTAATAATTTCTAATTTTTAGTTCGGTTAAAACATGGGGGGGATGAATGTCCTGGTCAGTCAATCTTTTATTCTGGTCTGTGAAGCCGTGTCAGAATGTACAAATATTGAGGAAAATATACTCAATAAAGTGTAAAATAAATGATAACAAAAATATGTTCAGTTAAGAATCAATTTATTGTGAACGATTTATGAGTCAAATCTGAAAAGAGGAAATATTTCTCGGGACATTAATAGTTGGGCTTATGTTTAACTTTTACTTGCTATAAACCAGTTTTAGTTTATTAATAAATCATCGATCTAATTGACTTAGTTCTAGTTTATGATGTTACATTGTCAGTTACAACCTTGTTTACATTTTATCATCATCTTAATATTTAAAGATTGATACAATGAAAATATGAAATCATGAAAATGTGTTGAGTTATTTTTAATCTTGACATTACATTACAATAAATTAAAAAATTGTTCTAACCATGGCTTGTTAGTAAATTTTTTCAATTACTCACCCTAACAATTTGAGTGAAAGAAAATATCAGAGAAGAGGAGAAAGCGAAAGTCTAGTTAAATTTTGATTATGAGTGATTAGGGCCGTTTATCGGTCGAACTATTATATATTTTATGAATAAACATTGCGGAAATTGGCTACCATTGTTATTTATTTAAATTTTATTTCCTATGGAAATTACTTGACATATAATTACCTATTTCTGTATATTTACGAAAGGATTTACAATTTTATTTTATATTTCATAGAAAATTAACCCTTTAATTGGCATTGCTGCAGTGTTTTTTAATGTTTTACACTTGAAACTAGGAACTAAAATAATTGGCTTTTTTCCATTTCATGAACGTCCATCAAATTTTCTCATTATTATTTCAAATTTATCATAGAAAACAATATTACTATTTTTACATTTAAAATTAGGAAATCAAACAGAAAAGTATGTTCTTTCATCGTTTATATAATATAATAATAATTATAATAATAATTATTATTATTATTATTATAAGGACTTTTTTGATTTTCACCTCTGATTTCTTAATAAGTGACATAAAATTTTCTACAAAATTTGACTATGAATCAGATTTATTTAAGGAATTTTCGGCACCTCTTTTTCTAACCTGAAATCACTTGAAAAATGCTGTGCCGAAAATTCGTGAATACCTTAAATAAATCTGATTCATAGTCAAATTTTGCATAAAATATTATATCGATTATTATTATTATTATTATTTTTTATTATTTTTATTATTATTATAATTACTTCATATTATTAATATGATGTTCCCTTACTATGAAGTTTTTTCTTTTATTCTTTTTAAACGATTTCTACAATTAAAACAAATAAAAGATTTAATTGATAAATGTGTTTCTTTTCATTAAAAGATATTCTCAAGTTAATTAATTAATTATATTTTGCACTAACATTTTTTGATAATGATTGATATTGATTCCGCACCTGATAAATTTTACAGATTTTAATTTCAATAAGTGCTCATCATTTTATTCCATTTTTAATTATTTCCTTGATTTTTACATAGGTTCAGAAAAGGTTAATCGGTTTGATACAAGTAAAATAACTTTTAAAAGCAAAGAAAAAATATTAAAAAAAACCATTCATCAATCAAATATGAAAAATCTTATTTTAAATATCCTCTATAAAATCATGTTAAAATTAACTGCAAATTACAAGTTTCAAATGAAAAAAAAATCCCCATTAAGTAAATGTCCCCAAAAAACCCGATGAATAGAAACGATGAATCGCTATTTAATAATGAAACAAAACTCCACCATTTGATACATTGTTAGAACGGGCGAGACGGTCACAGAAATTTTAAAAGACAAACCAGCAATCTATGATAATTTGTGCTCCAATTGTTTCCACTCCACTGAATTTCCAGATGTTCAATTGGATGTTGATATTTGTTTTAATCGATTTCAGATAAATTAATCATTGTTTTAACTGTGTAACACATCGATTGTCTGATTATTTTATGTGAGACTTGGTAAAGGTATTAATTGAATTGCTAAATTATCTAGACGGTTTTAATTATTTTTTGACAAAGTAATAAAATCGCATATAGGCAGGACTTTTTCATTTTCAGCAATTTTTTGTTGAAAGAGTAAAATTATTCCTTAATTAATTATTAATTTTTTATTATCTGTATTTTTGAAATTATACAATTTTATACATTTATTTTCGTAATTAATTAATTTTTTATTTTATAATTCATTAAAAATTAAATTAACATTTGAAAAAAACAAAAATGAAAAATGTATAAAAAACGAAATAATAATCATTAAGAAATTAATTATTTGGCAATATTTTTTATTTATTAATTTAGTCAGATCCGAGACCTGTGCAGAAAGGATTCTTTCATATAACAACTTGGTTGTTGACAGCAGTAAACATTTATATTAACAAATATGATTTAATAAGCAGATAGTTATTTTACCAATAAGAATGTTTTGCAATAATGTACACAAACAAGAGTTGTTGCCAGTAACATATTATTAAGTACTAAGTCGAAAGGAGTTCACTGAAAGCTAACTCATTACATAAAAATTACAAAGAGGCCGGAAGAATGTAGATCCCAGTCGATTGTAAAATTCAAAAAACTAGATGTCATATAAGAATACAAAAAGACTTTCTTGAAAATTAAAAGAAGTTCTTATATTATTTATAGTTTTGTCTATTCTACTTGTGGGTTACAGAGAAACTGCTGAAATATATTGTAAAAATCAACCCTATCGCACACTTACCAGGTGAATATAATTTTTTATACACCATGTATGCGAGCTTACAAATGTTCTGTTAGCCAAGAAAATACTAAGTGATATCCATTGTATCGGGAAAAGTATGTAGAATGGTCAAAATTTACATTGAGTATCACAAAGCTTGTATTGATTTTATTTTATACGTCAATCATCAGATATTCTAAATTATGCTATCAAATTAATAATAATAATAATAATAATAATAATAATAATAATAATAATAATAATAATAATAATAATAATAAACTGACTGAAATCGAATTTCTGTTTATAGAATCTTTAATATTCATCTATATATTTTCAAAAAAATCATTTTAATAATTTACAATAATTCCTCATATAATGTTGAGGAGGAAAGAAAAAACAAATTCGTCTCCTTGCGGCAATAAAGTCATTGTCAATGCCAACCATATTTTAATAATAAATAATATCTAGAAAATTATATATATAAATTTTTAACCATGTAATTTTACTCTATATGAAGGAAAACAGGTATCTGGTTTTATGGTTTCGGTTTCCATGGGAATAATGCTTTCTAGACAATTATTACTATTTATTAGATTTTTTTATATCATCAAACAAAGTCACATTTTACCGACAATAAACCGGGAAAGTAACTACAAAAAATTATGTTTAATCTATGTTTTGTTGATTTTATTTGTTTAAATTAATAGCAGATAAAAATATTAATATTATTCCATAATAATTATTTTACAATTATTTAATAGCTCGTGTCAAATATATATTTGCGTTTATTCAATAATTAATTTTTATTGTATAATATATTAGATAGATCTTACGGACACTAGTAAAAATGACGCATATTTGCCTAATTTAACTAATATTTTTATAATGCATCAAACTTTATATTAAATTATTTATAAGTAACAATTTTAATTATTAAATAATTAAATTAATAAAATCAAAACTTTCTGCTTATTTGTAACTTTAATGAGTGTTGATAAAATCAGATATATTTCACAGTTGACCTGTTTTTCTGACTGTATGTTCCTAATAAGTATGTGTGCATTCATCGCGAAGTGTACTCATTTTTCTGCTTATATTAAATTGAATTTGAATATATCATAACATGTGTGAAATGGAACTACCAACGGTTGAGTTTACCGATCAATTATTCAAAATAATAGTTCCTGTTTTATATAGTTCTATATTTTATATAGTTTTTATATAGTTCATGTTTTGATAAAAAATATTTTATATTTTATCAAAATTAAAATAATTGAAATATCAACAGAAAAAAATTAACAATTTTACTAAAAGTCTATAAATATGGACATTTAGCATTGTTTTAAACTTCAAGTAGCGTTTACATATAGTTGAGGGAAATTATTTGTTTAAAGTAGTAAAAACGTTAAAATAATATACGTTAAATAAATGATGAAAAATTTCAAGCTTTTTATAATTTATAATAATTTAATAGCTAGGCTTAAAAGACTATCAGTTTTTGGGAATTATCAAATACCAATTTACGAAACCTGTGATGATCACACCAGCTAAAAATAATGTAGACATTTGTTTAACTTTAATTACTCAGGGGGCTTATATGAAACTATTGTAACATAATTATTTTATTTTTATTATTATGTCCTAATGAATGCACGGAAACGTGAGATAGAAAACGCAACCGTATACAAATAGCGTGGCAATTAAAACATTAACAAAAATAATATATTGAAATACTTTCAAAAAATAATTTAAATTTAAATAAAATTTAATTAATTTTCTGTTTAGTCTATGTTTATGTTATTTTTTTCATATTTTTTTTTTAACTTATAAAGGAAAATTTGAAAAAATTTAGCTATGCAATTAATATGTAACAATTTTTATTTATAATATCCAATTCTTATTAATTTTTGTTCAGAATAAGTCAAATTGACTACTTATCGGTTTAAGAATTTCCATTTTCTGTAATGGATTCGGACAAATTTCACCCAGAGGTGAAAGCCTATAGATAGTAAGGAAATAATACTGATATTGGAAAAAAATATTTTTCTTTTTCTCTACTTTAAAAAAAACTACAAAAAATAATTTTCTGATTTTTATTTATTTTTAAAACAAATATTTTTATTTACTAATATTGAAGAATTTGATTTCCGATAATTGCTGTTGTTTTAAATAAATTAATCTTTTAAAATGAGATAATTATCATATTATATTTTTCTATTAATTAAATTAGAAATGAAAGATTGAAATTTTGTTTAAAAAATAAGTAAAAATATTGATCTGGAGTCTGAAATTAAAATGAACACTTCTAAATAATTATTTTTAATTTCTTCTAATAATTCAACAAAACAAATTAATAGCCTTTGGTTACTATCCTCCATTTCCTTCTAATGACTATTAATATATATATTATATGGACTTTTTTTGTTTTTCACCTGTGATTTCTTTATAAGTGACATAATATTTTCTACAAAATTTGACTATGAGTAGCTTAAATAAATCTAATTCATAGTCAAATTTTGTAGAAAATATTATATATATACAGGGTGTTCGGGATAAATTTGACATATTTATAATTGATTATATTTTATAATATTAATTGATTATTATTAACCCACAATACTCATCATTTAAAATTTTGGACCATTTTTCAGTCATATACAAGATGTCAGAGATGAAGGATGACTGGAACCCACCTGAATCATGGAAGAGAATAAATTCCATCATGATGATTCGTGCTGGCCATCAAAATAAGGATATTATGACTGCTGCCCAATGCTCCCTGAACACAGTAAAAACAATCAGGAATGAACTAGAGACTTGCAATGGTGACAATGAGGCTGTAGCATGAAGATCCATAACAGACGATCTGATTGCGTTCGTACCGCAGAATTCCTCAAAGATCTGCAAGAAAATATGTTAAAGAACCCTGGCATTGGAATTCGCGCTTTGCCACGTGAAATGAATGTTTCATCCTAAACTATGAAGCTTGCACTCAACGAAGACATTCGCTACTACTCATGCAAGCCCAGCAAAGGTCAGCTGATGGCAGAAAAGGCCCGTGAAAATTGTTTGATAAACGCGAAAAAACTTCTGAGCAAAGTGAAACATCCTGCTGAATCACAAACAATCTGGTTCTTTTCCGATGAGAAAAACTTTTGCCAGTATCAAAAACACTACACATAGAATAATAGATGTCTTGCATACAGTCCAAAGGACATTCCTCGTGTAATGTAGACTAAATTTCACCAAACTGTGATGTTTTTCTGATGTGTGTCCTCTTTTTTTGACGACTTCACGTGTCCAAATGTTTGGCCTTCAAACTCCCCTAGACCTTACACTTATGGATTATTTTGTATGGGGCGAAGTTGAAAAAGACACAAATTGCATTGCCAGTAATACAAAAGCCCAGTTAATGGATAAAATTAAGAGTGTTTTGAGGCCCTTCCCAGTGAGACTGTAGCATCAGCTTGTTCCGGGTTCCGAAGCAGGATTGAAGCTATGATCGATGCTAATGTTAGTTATTTGACTGAAACTTGTTGATAGTATTGTAATTTCTGTGTCTGTTTTTTTTCAATTCATTAAATTTAGTCGTTACAAAGAAGATTTCCTTTTTACTTACGAAATTGTAAAATTTATCCCGAACACCCTGTGTATATATATATATATAAAACTTTTATTTTAATACATTAGTCAAATATTCAAAATACATTATTTCTATAAAATTTAAAATAAAAAAACAAACAATAAAACATTTTTAATTGTAGAAACTTACTTTCAAGTACAACACCTAAATTTCATTTTTTTCTTTTCTAACTACTCTAGAATAAAGCGCGAGTGAGATTTATCGCAGTTTTTAATATCAGACTAGATTCGAGCTTATTTTGTTCTCGTCAATATCAATATCACTAAAGATTATACCTCCAAATTGGTATAAACAAAAATAAAGTTCTCAATACCATTCAAATAGTCTAATTGTGGAGATATAGAATTGTTTGTAATGTTGCTATGTTCAGGGCATTGAGTTTATAACCCAAAACACTGTATTCAAACAAATTTAGTCTCCAGATTGCAATTAAATTTTATTTAATCTAAAAAAAATCAGTTGTAATATTAAAAACCAATAATAGTAAACTTAGGTTAAAACATAAACTATTAATTAATAAGCAACAATTAAAATAACAATCAATCAAAATATTAAGTGTTTCATAAAAGTAAATTGTCATTAAAATTCTTGTTTTAATCGATGGAAATAATTTTAATTTCCATCGGTTACTTTTTCATGGATATCTTCAGAAAACCTTGCTGAAAGTGATAGGTAAATGAAAACAGTAAAATAAAAAAAAATCCAATTTACAAACCTAAATATTTCAGAATTTTTATCAATATTCGTCCATATTGATTAATTTGCCGAAATAATTTCACGAATAAATTTATAAATAATCAAATCAATAAAATCAATATTTTAATTAATAGAAAACGTGAACTGGCAGTCTTTATAAAAGAATTCCAATCGAAATTCCAATTTTTTTTCTTGTTTTAATTGATGATTATATTATCAGATTTTCGATTGTTTATTTTATTTATTTATTATTTATTTATTTATTTATTTTATTATAATTATTATAATTATTGTTAAAAAAAACGCCAATAAGACTCTTCGTACGATATATTTCGACATCATAACTGTCATCTTCAGACACAAAAAACCAACTAAAAATATTATGAATTAACTTATATTTAAAACAAATTATTTTTTTATGTTATATTAATTTAATATTTTAATAAATAAACACTTAAAGAAATATTTAACTACTTATAAATAATTTTTAAAAATTTTTTAAATAAATATTATAAATATTTATCTATATTATAATTTAAAAATAAAAATAAAATATTTTATAAATTAAATTATTTTAATAATATATTAAAAATTAAAGTATTTTTAAAAACAATACACAAGCATCAATTTATGATTAAACATACTCAAGCGATTTTAAAACATTCAAAACATTCGTAGTCAAAGCACTTTGCAAATTAATCTTTGGATCAAATGACCTTATCAACAATGCTTCACATATCACACGTTCCCAATAATTATTAAAACCTTTCAACAAAATTCTAAAACCATTCCTATTTCACTTTAACAGCCTCTATTGTGCTCACTAATATTAGTCAAACCCTTCAATCTACAATGCTCTAGAACCCGAGTACAGAAATGACGGGAAGTCTCTCCAATGTATGTGGCATTACACCCATTACATGTAAATTGAAAAACGAGATCAGAACACAATCCAATCGGAGTTTTTGGCTTATTAATAAACATATTGCGTACCTTACACGAATTAGAGACGATCTTATACTCTAAATTTCCCATCTGTTTACTTAACTTCCTCTTATAATTTGTAAAACCTTCCTAGTACGGCAATACTAACACAAATTTAGGCTCATTCTTTTTATATTATACATTTTTACTATTATTTACTATATGTTTGTTTTTTTATATTTTATTATAATTATTTTATTGTAATTTTTTATTTTTTATCGATATTACCCCCCCTAATTTAATTTTTACCCCATTTGGGATAATTTACCCCGGTTCTCTGACCGCTGATTTAGATCGATACTCAATTCACAATCATTTGTCAAATTACATTCAGACTTTCCAAAATATCGATCCTTAGTATTTTTAATCAATTTGTCAACAGCCTCTTTTATAATCAACAATAAAAATAATTAAGAATACCCATTCTTTATCAACAATTCAACCAATTTAAAAACACAATTTACTGAAATTGCAAAAGTAGAAGATAAAGACCATGAACGATAAATCAATCTCTTCACCATATTTCTCTTATACTTAAATTCACAAAAGCTTTCTGTAGAAGTATAGAGACCAGTATCAGTTGGTTTTCTATAAATCTCTGTATCATAATGTTTATCGTTGCGTTGAATTAACAAATCCAAAAATGCAATCGATGACTTTCTCTTCGTTTCACATGTGAATACAATGTTCTTATGTATTGTTTTTAAAAATGTTTTAATTTTTAATATTATTAAAATAATTTAATTTATAAAATATTTCACTTTTAATTTAAAATTATAATATAGATAAATATTTATAATATTTATTTAAAAACCTTTTAAAAATTAGTTAAAAATGTTTAAATATTTCTTTAAGTCTTTATTTATTAAAATACTAAATTAATATAATATTAAAAATAATTTGTTTTAAATATAAGCTAATTCATAATATTTTTAGTAGGTTTTTGTGCCTGAAGATGACAATTATGCTGTCGAAATACATCGTCTTTTATTCGCGTTTTCTTTTAATTAAGTCGTTGCCAAATTTATTTAATTATTTATTTACAAATTATTATTATTATTATTATTATTATTATTATTATTTTTATTATTATTATTATTATTATTATTATTATTATTATTATTATTATTATTATTATTTAAAACAATATTCGCTAACTAGGAAAATGTTTAAAACAATATTTGAATTATAACTAATAAATAACAACTGCAAATGAAGTGTCGAGTGTCATTGAGAATATGTAAAAAAATTTGCAGTCTCCATTAAAACAAATAATGTCGAAACTGTTCAGATTCTTGTTTTGTAATAAATTTTATATTTGTTGTCAAGTAAATAATAAAATTATGGTAAAAATTTATTCAAATAATGGAAAGTGATTTAAAATTCTGATTTCAAATATGGGAAACTTGAAAAAGTGACTGACTCGTATTAAAAATAAAATTGACCTTAATCGTTTGATTGGATAAATAGACTATTTTAGGAATTTTTCTTTTAATTTTTTAAAATTTATTTTTACAGGTTAAAACTTACTTTTATATTGTTTTAATGAATGTTCCAGAACGTATTTTTTAGCCTAGTTTGTGGTTTGACTGCATTTTCTCTACTGTGTATTTAATTAGATTTTAGTTATCCTTTGATTGATAGTTTATGATTAATTATGTTATATAATTCAAATATTATTTTATTTTCCTTGTTAATGAATAGTTTATCAATTAAATTGATTGGTATTTCATTTATTCTAAATAATAATAATAATAATAATAATAATAATAATAATAATAATAATAATAATAATAATAATAATAATAATAATAATAATAATAATAATAATAATAATAATAATAATAATAATAATAATAACAATGATAATAGTAATAATAGTAAAAATAATAGTAAAAATAATAGTAAAAATAATACTAATTATTTAACAGTAATATTATTTATTATTTATTACAACGATTTTTCGTTTGTTTTAATATTTTAAATCAATCAATAATGAAAATATTTTTTAAAAATAATTATTATTTATTTAATTTTGTTAAAAAATCCATTTGAAAAATTCCCAGCTCAAAACAGGTGAAAATTGTAAATGGGAAAGAAAATCGTAAACGTAATGCTGGAAACAACTGGACTGATTGCGAAGCACCCAGTCAATAGAGGAATCTAAGAATTTTTATTTTTAGTACGACAATGATGGTGATAAAATTGAATTGAAAACGAATATTATTTCTGCAAGTTGTAATAAAATAAAACCAGAACATTCAGTCGTCAATGGTATTTTTATTGTAAATATGAATATGGCATAAGAATGACATTGGAATAGCGAATTGAAATGTCCTAGACTGAGAGGGGGTGAACTTCCTGTGAGACTGTGTGTCGAGTGGAAGGTGACTTAAACTGACTTGAAATACCAATAATGAAATAATTGTTTTCCAGTAATTTATTATTGGAGCTCGTGATTTCTCTATTTGTCGAGGACAATAAACAGAGAGAAACAATAGTCCGGTATATATTAATGCTAATCAATCCAATTAACTGAAGGTTTAATTGAAGAAAAAAATATTTACGAATTAATGGACTTATTCCTCTATTAGATCTGTAATAGATGATTGGATAATTCTAATAATTTAAACATATAACTAGCATCACTGAAGAAACTCGTTGATAGGCATGATTGAGAATTAATGAAAGAGATCCCGTGTTGAGGGAAATGTTTTTCTAATTTTAACTATGAAGCAGATATTTGTTTGTTTGTCTGAAGCAGAAAAAACTCGTAAACGGTAATCTCAGATGTCAGTAAATTTGACTGCTTTTGTAGCCGAAATTTTAAAAAATATTACAAATATTTTAATCTTTTTTTCATTATTCACATGTAATCATTGAAGCTTTAAGTGAAACCATTTCCAAATTCAATCTGCAATATGGATGAAAATGTCAGTTGCATACAAATATGCTGGATTAGTAGTTTTAAGTCAGAATATATTCGATTCAATCCGCTACACAATTAAAATGCCAAATAAGCATACGATTTTGAGTTATTTGTGCTTCGGTGTTTTTTCTATGTATTCACCGAAAATTTCAGATTAAACATGACGTACTAATTGTCTGCTTATAGCGAATATAATATAGAAGATTCCTATAGTTTGTTCCAACTATCACAAAGTCGCATGAGATAATATATAAAAAAAATTTTTTGAATTTCATTGAATTTAGCATAAAAAGACTTTGAAATTTTTATTAAAACCTATTTTTCTTTCTTTTTGTGTATTTCATGTCATCAAACTCAAAACAAAGCCGAAATAAAAAAAAGATTAAAGTTCTTAGACAATAAGACACATGTGGCATATATTTACAGTTTCTATAGTCATCTTTATATTCGATTCAAGAAGCAAATGTAAAGTTCGAACAGGATAGATTAGGATTCCTAAATCTTTCAAGCATGAGAATTATTTTAGGAAATTGTTAAGAATGTATTATTTAAAAACCGGATATTAGCGTGACATAAGGAATTTAGTGGACAACTGGTCATTTATTAGATAAAAATAAAATATAAAAATGTTACAATTTTAAAATACACATATAAATCAACTTTTGGGCATATTATTCACAGCGAACTGTCATTTTACTGAATAATAGACAAATACGGTGAATGGGTATATCGTAATGTATATCGTAAATTGAACTCATTTAATGTAGACTTGTTTGAATGTAAATTAACAGAAATTCATTACTGATAGTAATGAAAAATATTTGTTATAAAATATATAAATTTGTATTTAAAAAAAAGTTTTATCTCTCAATTTGTATTTACTATTTATTCTTTATTGTTATAAACAAAACTCACATTCAATAATGTTAGTCAAAAGTTTTTTATAAAAAGTTCAAAATTGAATTTTAACAAAGAATATTTTTCCTACTTTCCCTAATATAATCTTGTTTGCACACCCTGAAATCTTCATTATAATATTAATTTATCAATTTATTTTCTAAAGTTTTATTTGGAAAAAATAAGACATAAATATTCGGCTTGGAGTAAGAAATTATCCAATCAAATTTTGCAATTACATTTTGTTTTATTAAATTATTATGTAATGATTTCAATAAAATGTTTTATTACGATTTTTGTTTAAAATGTAATTTTAAAGCTTATAAAAAAGTCGTTAACATGAAAAAATTGTAATAAAATGGAAATTTTTCCTTAGCTTGCTTATCTGCTTACATCAATTGAATAAAAACCATTTGTCCTTTGGGAATGAAAATGAAATCAGATATTATAAAGTCCGAATAAGAAAATGTACAATAAAAAAAATTTCAAACTTTTCGGAGGGAAAGTCTATATTTATGTAAAACATTGACCATCTCATATTATGTGAGTTGTGGAGGGGGGGATACTTTATAATTTTAATTCAGAAAAAGAGATATAATAAATTTTACGATTGAATTCAGATTGATTGTAATATTATTCTGACTCAAAGTTTTCTTTCTCGTTTAAATTTTGAATTTATTTATTTTATGAGAATAATTAATAAAGTTTCAAGTTAGATTGATTTAATTTGAAAATTAATTTTTCATTGAAACAAGATTACATTAAAATTATTTTGAAATATTTAAAATTTTATTTTATTCGCTAGCAATTGATTAAGAAATACAATTTGTTTTAATTTATTATAATTTTATTAATTAAATTTTTTTTAATTATGGATTTATTGTTTAAGCAAATATTTTCTATTGAGGTTATAAACTAATTATTTTGGTGAAAAATTATATCATTTTTGCTAAGGAACTAATGTACAGAAATGACGTATACACTCACCAATGTATGTGACAATACATTTGTCAGCTGACGTAGTAAAAGAATTATTCATTTACCTATATTTCAATTTATTTTTTTTATGAAAAATTACTTTAATTTACTTAAGTTAAACATTTTTGTAAAATTTCAAATATTCTGTCTCATTCTGTCTCATATGTGGTTTCCAACCTATAGATCGCACAGGGTTTTGTGAGTCCTGGTAAAATTGATATACTAAAAAAATTTTCATCTTTAATTCTATGGAGTTTGAATAATATAATTTATAAATATCAATTATTATCCCTAAAAAATGTTAGTATAAAAATTGCAATTTTTTCGATTTAAAAAATTAATTATGATAAATATCGATTTATTTTTAAATTTAAAATAAAAATTTAAATAAAATACGGATTTTTTTTTTAAAAATTGAATTTAGTTTTAAAAGAAATTTATTATTATTGAATAAAATATCTGTAATGAAATCCTATAAAAATCAATAAAAACAGCATAAAATGATGTGAAAGCTTCCATTTAAAATTATGAAAGAGAATAAATGACATAACATAGTGAAGTCACTCTCCCTAATAAGTTTTTTTAACCCTTCCTTCTTGATTTATCTGATTCTTTTTATAGTAGATTCACTTTTATAAAGCTTTCATAATTGAATGAAAATTGAAATATTTTAAAGGGAATTTGTGTTGATAAAATTGCAAATAAAAATATTTTCATGAAATTATAAAAAATAAGTAAAACATTAAAAAAAACTCGCGTCAAGTGATATTTTGTATTATTATTTTATTTCATGAAATATAAATCATTCAAATTTTAACTAATAAATCTTTTTCAAATTATATTATTACTCTTTAATTTGTTCTTTTTGCAATTTATTTTCTGGATAATCAAATTTTTTTAAATTAAATGTAATTGCCACTTTTTCTTTCAAATGGCGATATATATATATATATATATATATATATATAACTAAATTTAAAACATTTTTCACAAACTATAATTTATATTATTTATTCATAATAAGATATTAAAATAATATGAAAAAATTTAAAATAATGATAACGAATGTTTAATTATTTATGTTACATTTTTACAACGATGATTAATATTTACCGTTTAATATAGGACATTTACTTTTCTTTTCACTTTGGTTTTTGCAAAGAATATGTTAACTTTAAGGTTTTTGTTGATTTCTGGTCTTCTACTATTATTTTAAACTCTAAAGATTCTATACTTTAAAATTAACCTTTAAAATTAAGTACTTAATGTTATAACTTTTCTTAAATTTATACAATAAACAGTATTATTTCACCTTCCACTAACATCAATTCAATACTTTATGGTGATTATAGTGTGGTGATTGTGTTAGTGTGAGATGTAAAAAATTGAAATCATAAAATAATCTCCCATTTTTGAAAATGAAAATAATAATAATAATAATAATAATAATAATAATAATAATAATCGATATTTGATGATAATTAATTACTTCAAACAAAACTGATCGACTGACTCTAGATGATCCAACCAAGCAAAAATAAAATGTTATGATGACTTTCAAAAAGAAAAATATTATTTATTTTATTGACAATTTATAGAAATAAAAAAATATATTTTATTAAAAAACATTTTTATTTTTCAAATATTTAGTTTTTAATAGATAATAAATGATTTTTTAAATTATTTATTTTTAATTAAATTTTATTTTTAATTTATAAATTAAAATAGCTATTTGTTTAACATAAAAAATTAAATTAACAAAACAAAAAACTTACGTTGGCTATTGCAACGTCTGATAATTTTATCCAAAAAAGTATTTTGAGGAGCAACTAGACCTCTTCTGTTTCCATACATTGACAGAGCTGACATGGAATTAGAAAAAGAGAAAAGAGGAATTAAATCACACTAAAATTTTTCGGATTCGGATTTGAAGAAATAAATCTGTTGGTTTAGATAGTCGAAACGCATGATTTTCAAAAAATTTTATTTTAAATGCAGTTAATAATATCTTTATTTTATTTTTTTTGTACAAAAAAAAATATTGTTGGTATTAACTTTTTTCCAAATTCTACAGAATGAATGTGTCACACAACCAATCAACAATTGGCATCAATTGAAAGGTTTGCACATGCCGACACATCAATTCTAATTGGTTTAAACAGCTCTATGATTTGTGGGATATTATTTTTCTTGTTGTAGAGTTTCGTGTTTTAATGATATACATGAATACAATGTGTCCTGAGAAGCAATGGATAAACAACATGCCTGGCAAAATAAACATTGGTGTACAAGCATTAGAACATTTTTTTTTAAAAAAAATAATAGCAAGCATGCTTTAGTTTACTTCTTCGATTTTGTAACCTTGACAATGTTTCGAAATCCTGTTTTGGACATTTTATGGGTGCGCGGGTGGGTTGCTTAGTTCTCTTGTGGAAAACGCGAAAATAAATTAATTTGATTTAACGAATAATTAAGTCAATAAACTTTTCCAAGAGAACGTTTACCGAAGGTAGAGAAACCGATTTTATATATTTGTTTGATTACAACCAAAAATAAAAAAGTACTTTCTAATTTTATTTTACAAGAAAAATTAAAAATATATTAAAAATATTGTTTGAATGGTTGACTTTTTTAATGAATAAATAGTTCTGGGTAAGTTAAATTTTCTTATTTGTTTAAAAAGGTGTTTCTTTTATTTGGATATTTTCATCTGTACAGTTTAGAGTCAGTCATTTTTGTTTGTAAAATCGGTGGACTGAGACTTTTTAAATGATGTCTGCAATTGACCATGGACTTCAAATTAGAGCTTATAAACCGGTTTTTGTTGTTCAAATTTACTTAAACCATAAAATTCGAAAGTCAAATACAGTAACTTCCAGTTATAATTAAACACCATCTGCAATGAAACTATTTACTTTAACCGATAAAATGTATATCGCACATAATAAGAACGGTGCTATTGCAAGGAAAAAATTTCTATATACGTATTTTTACTTTAGTCGACTTTACTATATCAGAAATATAGGGTATATATAATAATTTGTGATGATGAAAACACCCATCATAACCCTCTTTATGTCATTTGAAATTATTAGACATTCCCGAGATATATATATATATATATATATATATTGGTTAATATTTTAAATAATTCCAAAAAAGAGATTTCTAAATGGTGCGCCAAACACCGAAATAGATTTAAAAAGTAGGAAAGGAAAACTAATTATTACACATTTCATAATAATTACAATGCTCGTACAATTTAAGATTTTTTTGGATCTCAGATTTTGTATTTTTTCGACAGAAAAGTCAGAAAACTTCTATAAAAATGTCTCAAAAATGTCTTTAAATTAACTTATTATAGGGTTTTTTCTCAATGCTAGTTGATTACACGTTGAAAGTTTGCATGTATTTTTATTATGTGTTGTGTTTGTGTGCAATATTTTATCTTTCTACCACTTTTTGACTCTCTATAGTGTAGGGCTTATCTCAACGCACGCCTTACAAACAACATCGAGGTGAGTTGGTGTGTGTAAATGTTATAAAGTTATTGATTTTTGTTTTTTATTATATAAAATTTATCTGAACGCGGCTTGGTGTAGGTAATCGCGTTATACGGAACATACATTATTAGACAAACTTATGCAAGCTAAACATGTCTCTAAATTTTAACTGTTATTGCATATTGCTAGTAAGATGTGATTCAGTTTGACATAATTTTAATGTGAACGAACTGTTAGCGTTTATTTAATGTTTTCAAATAAGGTTTCTTTGTATACTTTATAATATTTTTTATACGAAAAATATCTGTTTTAGTTATGTGTATTGAAATCAAAGAAATCAAAGAATTTGAGAAGAAAACCTTTAACTCTGGACCACAAAATTAGAATTTTGAATAAATTGAAACATAGAGCAAAATTGACAACCATTGCTAAGCAATTGAATTTGGAAGAATAAGGCAAAATGAAAGCGATACAAAAAAGTGATCTAATACATAAAATTTTCTTTGTGTAACGTGAAAATTGTTGGAGTAAGTGCATCAGCAGTTTAAAAAACAGGTCAAAGATTCCCGAACATGTTTCCTAAATTATAGATGAAGGCAATTATGTAGCAGAACAAGTTTATAACGTTAATGAATTTGCTTTGTATTGGAACAAAATGCCGACAGAACATATACTGCAAAGGATGAAACTTCCGCTTCTGGTTTCAAGGCATTAAAGGGCAAGACAACTTTACTTTTGTGTTCTAATGCAGCTGGTGAACATATAACTAAGCCAATATTAATTAATATTACATAAAATCCACGTGTAATGGAAAAAGTAGAAAACGTTTTTATATGAATGAGACTGATATCACTGATTTAATTAAGTATAATCAAGGTATAGATGAAACCTAATTAATTGAATAAGTGAATTGTTCTCATTCTACTAATGGTGGGGAAAATTCATACAGGATTTTTAATGGACAAAGACAACCTTTCAATTTAGAAGGTAAAAATAAAGGGTTACAAATAGCCCAAGCGCTAAAAACATATTTTATGAAAATTGAATGATTGTCTCTGATAGGATTGTTTATAAAAAGTGAAAGCAATAAAGACGAAACTGTAGACTATTCAAGTGAAGGATTTGTGCGACCAATATTAACAAGACGGCATCGTTGTAACTTATTTTTTGATATTTTTGATTGTGAATAAATTTTAAAAAATGAAATAAAAGTTTAACAAAATTATTTTTTTCTTATACTTCAATGTATTATTACTTTTTTATGAACTCTTACTTTTTTTTAATTAGTTATATATAAACAACAGATAAGTTTATATTTTCGCTTTTCTAATAAAAAGGGGAACTATTTGAAAACTTTAAATTTATCTTACGCGTAGTACGAGACTGTTTAGTTCACTGTATAAATTACAGTCGTAAATTTTTCGCGACGTTATACAAATTTGGGTTATAAGAACAACAAAAAGTCATGAGTATGGAAAATTTTTTAAGAAATCGGAAAATACGGTAAAATGCCAGTAGGATAACTGTAAATAATAGATATTCGAGATCATATAATACATATGTATGTGTGTATGTTGAACCTGTATGACTGAAGATTATGTAATGTATGTCTGAATTTCAAAGGTGTATAAATAAAAAAAGTGTATGCATGTGTGTATCTAGCTCAAGTTACTTACAATATAATATTTTCCTCTGGGAGTTACTCTCTTGTTTTAGATAATAAATATTATGTCTCCAAAGTCTTCTAACAATGCCCTTTGTGCAATTTAGTTTTGAAAATTTAAGTGTTAATACAGCAAGTTTGGCAAATTATCGGAAGCGAAACATAAAATTAATGTTATGTAAAATGAAGAAACTCGATTTAATTTCATTAAGAGTATTTGTGGGAAAATTATTGGGGAAAATAAATTGTATATTTTACCAATGAGAAGAAAGTAAAATGTAATTATATGTTTACAAAAACGGCTCCATCTGATATGCGTTTCTTAATAGCAAAAAACGAATGAATTAGCCATCAAGACAAAGGGTATTTAAAAGTAACATTACTTTCTCAGGAGGATAGTTAAAAATTAGAACTTATTACCAAACAGGGTTTATGTGATACATATCAAGTCTAGTCATTAGTTTAACATAAATTGATAGAGTGCAGTATTAAACTTCGTCATATTTGCAATCTGATTCAATCGCTTTACATAATGCGATAAATATACGGAATTTCAGACGATTTACCTCAGTCTTTCTCAAAGTGGGCTATAACGTCCCTTTGTGAGCGTTTGAGACTTAGAGGGGCGGGCGTTAAATGGCCCAGAAAAAATGGGGCATTGACGTGGGTTAAGAGGGCGATGGTAGATTTGTAATTTCATTTACTTTATATTTTAAATTTCAGTAAAATTAAAACCTACTTACTACACAATAACGAATAATTAGTTTATATTTCTACCCTGTATGATGGTATAAAAACTTAAAATAAATTTCACAGAATAGCCCGCACGCCGTATGCAATCAAGTTGTAACAAGTTTCTGTTAAATAAAACTATTGGAGCAATCCGGTAGCAATTGTTCTGTACCATTAAAATTTATTTACATGTAATACATTTTATATATTATTAGGGGGCGGTGGCAAATCAAATTGTCTCTTAATAGGGCGATGGTTAAAAAAAGCTTTAGAAACACTCATTTACCTCAATGTAATTGACAAGTTTGATTTCTTGATAAAAGGTAGTGGAGATGGAAAAGCTTGCAAAACCAGAAATTCTCTATGAATCATACCGTGAGCAATTTTTACATTTTCATTGTGTTGGAGTGTATGAACTACAAATGCTTTCTTCTGACCTTGTATTGATAGTGCTCTATCTGTACAGCAACTCACACAAGTTTCCCATTTGAGTCCAAACTTTGTGACACTTATCAATTAAAATACAGCTTCTCCGGTACTAATTTTATGCATTTCGCAACAGAAAAATTATTGTTCACAACTTTTCCATCTTTGATGAATTTGAAAAATGATAGTAATTTCAATTTTCTTCTGATGTTTGTGCTCTCATAGAATCGGATTGTCCACAATTTGTAAATATCAGTTTTTGAATGATAAATGTTGTTCTTAGTCGTGACTTATTCCTATTATTCATACTAGGTAAAGGTTCCATCTTAAGATGTCGTTTAAGTTAATCGGATTTAATGATTCGTTACTAAAAGTTGTGAAGCACAGAGACAAAAGAAATTTATTTGCTTTTCTTTGAAGCAATGAAGTCATATTAGATGCATTTATCCACATACTTTCGCTTTTTTGGATTTATGGTTTTTCCATATGTACAGGAAAAATATAAATTTAGCCTCTCTGGAATTTTAAATTAGATATTATGGTTGAACTCTCTACATCTCACCGGTTGTGCCTCACTGCTGTAAACCAAGGAAACTGAAAAATATGTAAAATCAAATTTTGGTATTTTGAATTAGTTTTTATCTAAGAATTAATCTGTAACCTTTTCAGATCCGGTATATTTAAGGTAAGTTTTATCGAATTTTTTAAAGTGACACTCAAGATAGTATTTTTTAATTGATATTTGTGCGAAAAATACATTGAGAAATCTTGTTTGGCTTTTTCTAAGAACGACAACCCACCACAAATAATACAATTCCAATCAACCTTCATTTACAAAAGTCTGGTTTACAACTTCCTAATTAGTTGAAAAACATTTTGTTTTAAATTTGGTGTTAATTAAATATTTCAATTAACCCCTAATTGCATTGTGTAGCAAATTTGCTACATACCAGAATTTCACGTTTAGATCGCCTAAAATAAATAAGAATTAACCATTTCATAGTGTTGCCTGGTTTAGTTCATAAAGTGACCGCTAGATGCGCCACAAGTCTCAATATACCAGTCAAAGGAACGTTATTTCATTTTATTCAAAATAAATAAAAACAAATCATGCAATTAAGGATTAACCCTTAATATGTAATCATTAAGAAAAGATGTTTTAGTAAAACATCTTTTGGTAAAATGTTTTTTTTAAAATTTTTATTAAACTATATTACTCAAAAATTTATATCAAAATTATTTTAAATAAAGAAGCCTGGGGGTTTTATTGAAATAAATGGAGAAAATTTATTGTTATCTACAAACGTATTAGATAAAATAATTCATTTTTATGGAATTTAAAACAAATTTTTAATAAAAATTAATTTAAGTAAATTAAAATAACTAGAATTCATAAATAATTAAAAGCAACCAGTAAAAATTCGTTATGCTGTTATTTTTCTAAAAAAGAACAAAGCAAATTTTAAGGTGTGGCATCATAAAATCAATAGTCAAATTTTATTCTAAAAAGTAATTTCAAAAAGTTTTCATAGTAAAGTTTTAGTGAATATTTAAAATATAAAAAAAAGAAATAAAAAAAATCGATTTAGTTATATTTGCCATGAAATTATTAAATGCAACTTAGTGATGTTACCAGCTGAAACTTTTTTATATTGGTTTCGACGCAACAAAATTTATGTTGAAAGTCTCGAAATATATTTTTTCAATTAATTAACTCATAATAACTTTAAAGTGCTTTAAAGCAGTGTTTCTCAACAGCCAGTCCGCAGGAAAGTTCTACTGGTCTGCGAAAGTTTTAGGGTTCTCACATGAAATTCGGAAAATTTCAAGTGATGATAACGAAACTTTTTAATAATTATTATACTTTTGCTAACAAAAAAAGTTTAACTAAATAATTAAATGACTTTTAATTTCATTCAAATTAATATTATGTGTTACTTTATAACATCATTTCATTATCAACTACATATTTTAATCTTCACAGTAACTAAAATTTAATTTACGTGTGACTAGAAAACACTGAGGCCGAGCGCAAACTTCGAAATGCAACGAGCGATCGGTCGAGTCAAATGCAAACTACACGAGTTTGCAAAGAAGGGTAAGGGGAAAGTTTCGGTGCGGAGTTGTTACTACTTTTCCGTTATATTTTATTACTGTAGTGAGGGATTTGACGGCGTGTAAATCTCGATCATTTTTTGCATTCAAAGTTACTTCATTCTTTTTCCTTATTTTTATCCAATTTATCGTCTGCAAATTGGTATAATCAACTGGTAAATATTCACCACATCATATTTCCTTTGAACACTGTTTATATGTGCCTAGTTGACCATTTCTTTCCATAAAGAAATGATACCAAACCGAAAATGAATGGTTACCTTTTCTGAGTTCACCGAATTCTTTTATTGTAACTTTGTATATAACTTGCAAGGTTTTTAAAATTAATATTAAAAATTGATGAAATATAATAAATAAACTTATAATGTTAAGTTATTGCGACTTGCCCGTACTTATAAGTGTTAAAATGTAATTAAAAAATAAATAAATGAACAATTGTTAACTCTGCGAATGCAAGCCTCTGGTGTAATGTATTTTAGATTTAATCTTCTTTAATACTTAACCTTCTTAATTCTTTAAAGGATTCCTAGTAACAAGTGTGTTTTTTAACCCCAACGTTGCACATATTTTAAGCAATAATATTTTTCTAAAACCGGAAAAAAATGACCCGGATCCTAGGTTTGTGACCCTTTTCTATTATTTCAATTTTCATATTATGAACAATTTATAATAATTTTAAATATTTATTAATTTTTAAAAGTAATTTTAATAAAGGTTATTCAAGGATTTATAACGAATTTATAATTTAATATTTTCAAAAATAAATCTAACATTATTGGATATATTCCATATAAATTAAATTATGTTAAAGTAAATTAAAATAAATTGTAGAGGTTCTTACAATTAAAATTCACTAAAATTAAATGAAAAACATTACTTTGGCCCCAGCTTCTAATAATGTGTGTTTGTAAAAAAGATTTAATGTGATTTTTAATTTGTATGGTAAATAAAATTGGTGTTTAAATATTTGTAATACGTAAAGTGTTTTTTTTGAAAATGTTAGATTTAAAAAATAATTAAAGTTTCGCACCTGGTTTTAATTTTGATCTCATAATTACTAAAAATATATCAAGTAGAGTAAATGAAAGGAGAGTTATTTTCAATAAAAATAGAAATATTGTTCCAGCTTTAATACCTATTCGCTCAAAAGCAACGGTAGAAACTTCTAAGACAGAGAAGACTACCAAGCCTGTTGATGATGTCCCTGATTTAATTATTAACGAAAATATTCAGAAGCCCATTAATGTATGCCAAAACGGAATTTCTTTAAATTTAAATATAAATGATGATGATGAAATTGGTATTGAGTACTGTTCAAATTTATGTGGTGAAAACCTTGAATTATCTTAAAGTGGATTATTTTATGCATATTGTGGATTATTCTGTGTCGCGTTAAATAGTTCAAAAATTCTTTTCTCGTTCGAAATAATATCATCGCTTACAGAAACAGAAATTATGTCGAAAGTTCTGCTCATGCTCATTTCTAAAATTTACTCTTCAAATGAAAATGTATTAACGAAAACATCATCATTGCAAAATGTTTTTAAAATTATGCAATTGTCGACTTAGATGGAGTTTTGTGAACATAATTTAACAGAATTATGGTATTCTATCTACCAGTCAAATGATGAGGTGTTCAGGAGCACATTAGATATGGCTTCTCGAGCGTGTTCTATCAAATCCTCGATTTCAGTGCAATTAAAGTCATTTAATATGTCTACGAAAAATAAAGCTGGAAAAATAAATAAGTCCCAAAGCAGAATTCGTAGTTCAAGAGCTGATCTTTATTTTCATGTTGGTAGAATTCACAGGAAGTTGTGAAAAGGGAAATTTTGCTGAATGGGTTGCAGCTGGAGCAACCGTTTATTTAGCAGTAGTTTTGGAATACTAAGCTGCTGAATTAGCTGGTAATGCTGCAAGAGATAACAAGAAAAGTCGGATTATTCCTCGAAATTGGCAATCGGCTATCAGCAATGATGAAGAACTGAATAAATTAATGGATCCTGATTCGGACCAGACTGCTAACCGATCAAACAATTATTTTTTAAAATTTTTCACAACTACGAAGTGTAACCAGAATTATTGCCCAAATTTCCATATGCTATATTGTTTGATATGATAAAGCGAAATCACAAAACTATGTGATAACTCATAGAATTACAAAAAATAATTTTGACTCATGTCGAGGAGTGGGAAAGGGAACACTTGGTTTCAAGTTGCAGGTAGGTGTTAAAAACGCTTGCGATGGGTCTGCACATAAACATTTTGGTGGGAGTGCTATGGGTAACCCTTTGATACTTACTACAAAAATGAAATTTTAACAATGAAAAAAATTCATATTAATTTTCTGAATTTAAAAAAAATAATTGAAAACATTTCATCATAAAATTTTAATTGAAATTAAATTGAATAAATCCCAGCATCAGCGTGATCACTATTTGCACTATCAATCAATTAGCAATTACTACCAACTGCTGATTGGTTTATTTATGCAAGAAAAATCAGTCTGTTTTCCCAGTTTATTAATTAAAATATATTTTCTTTGGGTGCTTCTTTTCTTAAATGATAACAGGCAAAATTATTAACATGAATTTCAGTTTCTATTTCGAATAAATTGTTACAATAAAATTTAATTTAAAAATTTAATTAACTAATTAAAATGATTAATTATTCAGTACTTTCGACTGTCAAAAATTAAAATTGATATTTTCTCAAAAAAATGAATTTTTGTTTTTCATTTTCTTTTACACGAATATTTTAAATCGAAATAAATTTTTAAGAAACCTAGGTTTCATGTCCTTGGAAATGGAGAGAGGATCATCCTCCTTAGTAGTAGAACTAGGGTATCGATGAAGCGGCACAATCGGAGTGGTATTTTTTTCTAAATTAAAAACATTGATTAAGAATTATGTAAGACGTAAAATGAGTATCTTGCAGTTAAAAACTCTTTACAAATTGTATATAGAACATTATCCCACGTATTGACATCTTGCATAAGTTGAGCATTAAGAAGAACTTTGAAATTACCTTATAGTAAACCATAACTTAGCCAAAAAATTTATGGTAACATTAAACTAATGACCCCTGGCTTTTGCTCCTCGCTTTAAAATTTAATCATGACCCTTTTTTATTAATAATAAATTCATCTGTTCTTGAACAAATTTGAATAAGATTGATCTATACGTAAAACATATACACATTGCAACAGTGTCGAAGTTTAATTTGTGTGAATTGAGAGAATGGCAAACTAAATAGTTTTTTATTTGTATTAAATAATAGTAAAAGTTAAGAGACTTAAATAAATATTCACTGACATGAAATGAAACATTATTAAGCACAAAAAAAAAATATTTGAAAACGAGAAACATGTAGAACCGTTTTTGCATTTTATGAACAGTTTACATAAAAACATTGTATTCACATGTGAAACGGAGAGAAAGTCATCAATTGCGTTTTTGGATTTGTTAATTCAACGCAAAGATAAACAGTATGAGACAGAGATTTATAGAAAACCAACTGATACTGGTCTTTATACTTCTCCAGAAAGCTTTTGTGAATTTAAGTATAAGATAAATATGGTGAAAGGATTGATTTATCGTTCATGGGCTTTATCTTCTACTTTTGCTAATTCGGTAAAAAGTGTTGATAAATTGGTTGAGTTGTTGATAAAGAATGGATATTCTAAATCATTTTTATTGTTGATTATAAAAGAGGCTGTTGATAAATTGATTAAAAATCCTAAGGATCCATGTTGTGGAAAGTCTGAATGTAATTTGTCGGATGGGTGTGAATTGAGTGTTGATCTGGGTGATTGTAAAAATGGATATAAAAAAATTGAGCCTAAATATGTGTTAGTATTGCCGTACTCTGAAGGCTTTACAAATTATAAGAGGAAGTTGGGTAAACTGATAGGAAATTTAGAGTATAAGATCGTCTCTAATTCGTGTAAGGTACGCAATATGTTTATTAATAAATCAAAAACTCCGGTTGGATTGTGTTCTGATCTCGTTTATCAATTTACATGTAATGGGATTAATGCAACATACATTGGAGAGACTTCCCGTCATCTCTGTACTCGAGTTCTAGAGCATTGTCGATTGAAGGGTTTGACCAATATTAGTGAACACAATAGAGGCTGTAAAAGTGATATAGGAATGTCTGATTTTAGAATTTTGTTGAGAAGTTTTAATAGTTATTGGGAACGAGTGATATGTGAAGCATTGCTGATAAGGTCATTGGATCCAAAGATTAATGTGCAGAGTGCTGTGACTATGAATGTTTTGAATGTTTTTAAATAGTTTACGTATGTTAAATCATGTTTGTTTTTTTAATATTATTAAAATAATTGAAAATTTTAAATTACATTAATTTTTAAAAATTAGAATATAAGTAAAAAATTTAAAATTAATTTAAAATATATTTTTAAAAATATTTATTTATTAAAAAATTAAATTAATAAAAAATAATTTGTTTAAATTAAATGTTAATTCATAATATTTTTAGTTGGTTTTGAGTACCTGAAGATGATAGCTGTGCTATCGAAATATATCGTACGAAAGGTTTTTTATTGGCGTTATCGTTTAATTAAATCGTTGCCAAATTTATTTAATTATTTATTACTATTATTATTATTATTATTATTATTATTATTATTATTATTATTATTATTATTATTATTATTATTATTATTATTATTATTATTATTATTATTATTTTTTTTATTATTATTATTATTATTATTATTATTATTATTATTATTATTATTATTATTATTATTATTATTATTATTATTATTATTATTATTATTATTATTATTATTATTATTATTATTATTATTATTATTATTATTATTATTATTATTATTATTATTATTATTATTATTATTATTATTATTATTATTATTATTATTATTATTATTATTATTATTATTATATTATTATTATTATTATTATTATTATTATTATTATTATTATTATTATTATTATTATTATTATTATTATATTATTATTATTATTATTATTATTATTATTATTATTATTATTATTATTATTATTATTATTATTATTATTATTATTATTATTATTATTATTATATTATTATTATTATTATTATTATTATTATTATTATATTATTATTATTATTATTATTATTATTATTATTATTATTATTATTATTATTATTATTATTATTATTATTATATTATTATTATTATTATTATTATTATTATTATTATTATTATTATTATTATTATTATTATTATTATTATTATTATTATTATTATTATTATTATTATTATTATTATTATTATTATTATTATTATTATTATTATTATTATTATTATTATTATTATTATATCATATCATCATCATCATCATCATCATCATCATCATCATCATCATCATCATCATCATCATCATCATCATCATATATATATTTAATTATTATTTAATTATTCACCCACGTATTGACTTTCAGACTTGGGAATAAATCATCAATTTCATATGATAACGTTAAAAATGTAAATCATATTTTCCACCAATAAAATTTAAGCATTAAATTATTTCTGTAATATTCCCACAAAAATTACACCGTTACTATCACTGAAAAATACAGAAATTTTAAGAAATAAATATATTCCCCATCGATTATTGGATAATTATTTTGGAAAAAAACTGTTTTGAATGAAATCTCCTATTAAAAAGCGAAATAAATTAATATGTAAAATAATTAAAATCGAGTTTCGACTAATGACCAAATTTGAACTGTTTAGAAATTCAGAACTCCGTAATATTTTTATTCCGGTGTCATGATTTTTATCTGCCGAAACTTCACATGCCGATATTTCGTCTTTCACGACAACTCATCTACCGATAATTCGCCTAACGATGATTGCGTCAGAATGCTGACAAAGCACAAGTTATCTGGTTTGGTATCTGGCAGCAGCTAATAACTCCATTTTTATGAAGAAAGTAGACTGAGTATAGTCTCAATTTGCAATTAATTAGAAATTATTGGTTGCGGTTCTAATCTATGGTCAGTTTGACATTCCTGACCCTAATGACCAGAATTTAAGTGATATGTGAAAAACTACCAAATCCAAAAGAATTACAATATAAAAGTAGTATATTTCAATATTTTGTGGAGGAAAAGTAGTAACCGGTGACTAATGAAATTTCGAAAGCGAATAAAATAATTATAAATTGATTAGAAGTTTATAAAAAGATTAGGAACCTAATAACAAATTAATTAATTAATTTTATTATTTTTGACATGCCAATAAATCAGAGCGAACCCGACAGAATGTCAGCTTTATGGGCTACCGGGGATTACCATTGAAGGGCACTAAATTGTTTACCAGATTTGAAAGTCTAAACTCTAAAGGTTAAAATGATATAAAAGTGCAGTCGGACAGACCAAATCCCCAGTTGGGTGAGAGTAAAAGAAAATGGTATTAAAAAAATTAAATTGAGATTGTGTCATGATTTTAAAGAAGTGATTGTGATTTAGTGTAATAACAGTTGACTGACTACCCCTGCTGTCTAAATAGCGGAATCAGGTGTATTCTATTGCACTAGAGATAAAAGTTATTTTGTTGGGGCTTTATATTATTAATTGTGAGAGAACACGAAGACCCAAATCAAGAGCCAATTCCTATCGATAAATCGTTAATACCCCAAAACTATACAACATACATTTATAGCTACTGTTAATCACTATTGGGAAATTATAGATTTCCATTCAAATGGGAAGTTGATGAACAATCGGTATAAAAATTACCGATAGACGAGTTATAGTGGTAGATGAAATTTCGGTATAAGAAGTTTCGGCAGACGAAATGTCATGGTATCTTTCATTCCAGCTGTTGAAGTTACATAAATTTTATTGATTAATAAACATATAGAAAAAAATCCACATATTTCTGAAGGAATAAAGGAAGGATAACAATAATATACACTTTTCACATTGGATTAAAACCACAATTAATTAATTGAAAATTTATTTTGAACAAAATTCATAGCAATAGGACAAGTGAAAACCGTTTTTTTACACAAAAACCGATTAAAGTATTAAATTGACTAAATAAATTGCTTACTGAGTAGAATCAGTTTATCCAAAGTTCTTCACTTTACCACTTTGATCAAAGAAATATAAGCTCAGAATTTAACGAAGAACGACTGAAAGATGAAGTTAAAGTTTCACTCAGCAAACTGAATAAAATAAAAAGGAACAAAGAGTTATCCTCTTATTAAAAAGTGCTACTTATCCATAAGATTTTGCGAAAATATTATAAATAACATTTTTATAGTGTTGATCAGAAGGAATGTATGTAACATTTTTGACATCCGTTAAAGGTTTTAAGCATTTGGATGAAAGTCGTTTGTTTTTAATTGAAATTGAAAATATTTATTTTGCTTTGTCCAATAAAATGGCACTCTAAAATTAATCTAAAAAACTCAGATGAAACAATTTAAATTTTTAAAAAATGATAAAGTTAAGCAAAGTTCTTAACTTTACCACTTTGATCAAAGAAATATAAGCTCATAATTTAACGAACAACAACTGAAAGACGAAGTTAAAGTATCACTCAGCAAACTGAATAAAATAAAGACATCTTCTAATTGGAAAGTGAAAAAATTTTATGAAAAAAATATATATATCCTGTTGATTAGAAGGAATGTATCTTTAGAGATCTTTTAAAATTTTTAAGCGTTTTGAGGATCCCATAAAGTCGTTTGTTTTAAATTAAAATTGAAAATATTTATTTTGTTTCGTCCGATGAAATGTCACCCTAAAATTAATCTAAAAAAACTCAGATGAAACAATTTAAATTTTTAAAAAGTGATTAGGTTAACCAAATTTTGTTGTTGTGTTATTGAATATACTTGTCAACAAAACATATTGTTTGTATTAAGATTAACAACCTGCAAATAACGCATGCAAATAACTACAAACAAATAAATTTTCGTTTCGTAATTATTTAAATTTCACATGTTTTTTATTTAACTATAAATTCTGGAAAATAAATTAATTTTACATTCAATTAATTCAAACAATGAAATTAGATTTTAAAAGTAAATCATTTCTAGAATTTTTTGTTTTTTAAACTTTCTAAAAAGGAAACAACTACGGAGCAGTCGAAGAAGTTCTTGTCACCGGACACAGAAAGTCTGACAAAACCGGAATGATAAAACAAAAAAACTACGATTGGAAAGATTCCAATTTGGCTTTGTTTGGATCAGACACGGAAAAATTAGTAAAAAGTAACAATTTTTTAAATTTTAAAACTTTTTAAATATAATTTTTTTTTAAATTTAGAAACTTCCGCTGAAACCGAACCAGCATGGAGAGTTGCTAAGGCAACTACGGTTCCAGGTTTATTTGTTTGGAGAATAGAAGTTCGATTAATAACTGAAAAAAAAGTGTGACAACTTTATTTTACATTTTTCTAGAAATTCAAAGTCATCAGTTTACCAAAGGAAGAATTCGGAAAATTTTACAATGGAGATTCTTACATTATTTTGAAAATCAATAAAGAAGAAGACAGTCCGGAGTTGCTATACGATGTGCATTTTTGGATTGGAAAACAAAGTTCTCAGGTAAGCTTTATAGTAGGAAATTTAATAAATAAAACAAAATGTACATTAGGATGAATATGGAACAGCAGCGTATAAAACCGTTGAGTTGGACACTTTACTCGACGATAAAGCCATTCAGCATAGAGAGGTGCAAGGAAATGAAACTGATCTTTTCAAATCTTATTTCCCAATTATGACGTAATTTTTATGACATCATAGTGAAAAAATGTTATTGACAATTTGTCTTTTCAGAATTATGAAAGGCGGTTGCGAAAGCGGTTTCCATCATGTTACCCCAGACAAATATGAACCGAGACTTTTACATTTCCGATGCACCGATCACAAGCATGTTGAATTGGTGGAGGTGAAACTTTCAAAGCAGGCTTTGGATTCGGAAGATGTTTTAATCTTAGACAATGGCTTAGAGGTTTTCCAATGGAACGGAAAATTATCCAATAAAAATGAGAAATTTAAAGTGAATTCAGATTGTCAATTTGTTGATTTTATTTTGCTGTAATTAATGTTAAGGCCGCACAATTTTTGCAACAGTTGAAATCCGAAAGAAGCGGACGTGTTAAGACCGATGTTTTGGATGAGGAATTCACTGCTGCCAACGTATATAATAATCACTGTTTTACTGTGAATTTTAATTCGATAATTTAGCATAGAATATTTAAATTGTTGCCAGATGTTCCATTTACAAAGAAAACTCAAAACGATTTAAATATGAGTAAAATGCTTTATCGGTAAGAGAAATTGATTCAACGATATGAATAAATAAGGTTTTAAGATTGTCTGATGAAAGTGGAAAAATGACTTTCTCCTGCATTTCTGAAGGATCAATTCCAAGGTCAATGTTAAAGGATGACGTAATCATGTTTTATATTATTGCATTCAATGAATATATTAGGATGTCTACATGATTGACAATGGCAGACATTTGTTCGTGTATATTGGAGCACGGGCATCGCAGGAGGAAAAGAAGAACGCGATGTCATATGCCCACGTAGAAATATAATATTCAATAACAATAATCAATTATTTACTTTTTAAGAACTACCTGAAGACGACTGAGCACCCACTTATCGGAATCACATGCCTCCAATCTGGTCAACATAACAAGGAATATGATCTTCAATTAGAATAGGATGTTAAATGATAATTTTGGAATATCTAAAATTATTACTTCCATTTAACTTTTTTTAATAAACATTTTCATTGAATTCTTATTTAATAAAACGATTATATGATTCTAGAAATATCTTAAAATTGTAATAAAAAATTGGCTCAAAAAATGATAATTTAGACTATACCTTTGAAAAACCAGTAAGTTATTATCATTTACCTAACACAATAGTTGCAAAAAAAATCTAGGTAACTTGATTCAACCAAGCAAAATATTTTACAAGTTAAATTTATCTTACTAAAAAGTTTAATATGATTGAAAAATGTTGACACCGAAAATAAATAAAGTTAGCAAACAATTCTACATGTAAAATATAATTTTCACAAGACAAATGTAAACTAACGTAATAAAAATTAACAAAGCAATTTTTTAAAAACAATAATTTCACAAAATAGGAATGAAAATCACAAAAGTATTAAAATTCCATCTATGAATTGAATATCACAATTATAAATTCTTCAACACATAAATCTTGAGCGAAGCAATAACTTAAAGATTTCAAACATTTACCGCCGCTAACTTTCGAAATGAATATTAAAACACATTTTAAATATGAAACAAATTTGAAAAAGTTTGATTTTCATTTAAAAGTGAGTAATCCTTAAATTGAAATTTTTTTTTAATTATAAATTTATATTTTTAATAAGATTAATAAAAAAAGAAAATTAAATAAAATTATTTTTATCTTTCTAATATTTTTAAAGTTTAAATTGCATTTTGGAAATTAATCAAATTATAAATAATTTATAAACATTATTATAAATATTATTATAAAATATTATTATAAAGCTTAGTACGGATCCATTCAGCAAAACACAAACTTTTACTCAAAAACGTTTCATGTTTAAAAAAATTATTTTTCAATTATTTGCTACACCAGATTTTATAAACTACAAATAACAAAACTAAAAATAACAAATATAATAAGTTTATATTTATATTTTTTAAAGGTTTTATTATTTTTTACGTGGAAAAAGACTGTGGCGAAAATTTGTGAATATCAAGAATAAATCGATATTATTGATTCATAACCAAATATTAAAACTTTCTTAATGTCATTGAATAATATCTTTATTTAAATAATTCATAATAAATTTCAAATCATTTACGCTTATATTTTTTAATGTGATTTTTTTGCTAAATTGTTATTTAGATAAAAAAAATTTAAGTTTCTAAAAATGTCTTTATTCACAAATAATATCGAGAATATAATATATAATTGCAGTAATTTTCAGTGACTTTGATCAACTTTTTTTTATCAATTTCTGAATACTGAAAAATAATTTACTTTAAAATGGTTATTTCCCTTATAAATTGCGTTTTTTACTGCTTTTATTCTATATTTTCCACGATTTTCGGTGATCTATCATTATTTTCAGTATTTTTAAAAAGTTTTTAAAATAGAAAATTTAAATAAAAAAATAACATCTTAACTCCTTTATCACCCATAAATAGGTGGAATGGAAAAAAGGTCTTGAAATATTCTTAAATTTCCAATTTTTTTAACTAAAAATGCCCATAATAAATGATTTCTGTCCATTTGTTCCCTATTTTGTATTTTTTATTAAAAGGTTCGTGTGAAGTGTATATGCATTTCTAATTTATTTTTGTTACCAAGAATTTTATTCTACTTTTCAAAAATTAATTCACTTAATTTATGTCTATAATTTGTGTCTTCACTTTAAATATTTGTATATTTTGTTCTCTATAAAACATTAATTATTTATTATAATACTATTACATTTGTGAGATAATTGATGGTAATTTATGAAAGATTATGTATGATCAAAAGTTTCGCTAACTAAAACACATACTTCATCGTCAAGGTGCAATGAATTATTTTCGTCATTTGTGTGAAAATGTGCTCGTAATTTTTCATCTATATATACTGTGAGGATAATTAAATAGAATAATTAATCATCGTGTTAAAAATATGTAATGAATGTTAATAAAATTATAATGATAAATTTAAATAAGTTTAAAAGTTAAAGTATGGAATGATGAAATTGCTTGATTCTAAAATTAATATTTAGGAATGTGTTTAATTTAAATATATTAAATATTTATTGAATGTTTGTGTATTAATATTCCCTATTCAATTGTTAATTTCTGCTTGCTGAAATATCCTCTAAAAAATACTTAAAAACATTTATGATTAAAAACAACTTTAGATCGTTGTTTTAATATTGTTTTGTTGGTAGTTTTTTTAATAAAGTTTGGAATTTATTGTAATTTAATTTTTAATGGACGTATTAAATTTCTGAAATTAAACTGCTAATATATATCTCGAAAATTGTAAAAATTATTCCAATTCTGATAAAGATTTGAAAAATTGTCTACAATAAAGATTGGATAAAAGAGAAAACTAAATTTTATATGCATAGTCAAAAATCTCATTATACATTATTGAATTTGCATTAAAATAGTTTATTTTGTTCAACATGCCTTTTCCTCAAGATTGCAACACTATTTCCTTTTCATTAATTTCTGTTTTTAAACATTGTTGTCAATTAAGACGCTTTACGCCTGGAAATTTAAGTAATTGTGACTATAAAAGTGACTCAAACATGATTTTATTTTGAAATATAAAACCTTTAATATATTTGACTTTTAATAGGTAATTTAAAAAGGTCTGACAAGTGATCATTTATTTTTGAAGCTTTTGACCTGCGTGATTTTGTTATAATGCTAGCCATAAAGTACTTAAATTTTAAAATTATATGGTTAATAAAATTTATTGAAATCATTACTATCAGTTGAATTAAAAATTTCACATTGGGCAGTAAACAAAAACAATGAAATTTACACAATCTAATACTGGCTCACTTGTTGAAGAATGAGCTCGACAATGGGCTTATACTTGTTTTAGCCGAATAAAAACTCTTATAATACAAGTTGACGCTTAAATTCAACTTTATAACGAAAATAATAAGTAAAAATAATGATTTTTTCTTTTTGTTGATATTTATATTAATATTTCTTTATAGATTTATAAAAGTTTGATTTTTCTATTTATTAAAATTTGTTTATAATTTACAAAGTATTTATAACGCATGGAACTGTGGTAAAATTAAATAATTTCAAATACTCAATAATTGACACGTTGTTAGCAGCAGGGACGGATCCAGGAGTTTTCCACGGGGAGAGTAATAAAAAAACAATATTTTTATTTTAGTAGGAAACTTACTTTCATTTTAAAAAAATGTGACTCTTAACCAATTGCATATAACATAAAAAAAAGATCGCATTTATAATATTTATATTACATATTCGTACATAATTAAATAAACATAACTTATCAGCAATAATATCGCATTCATTTTCATTATTAGCGATCATAACTAAGAGAATTCAAATTTTCCACAAAGTTTATTCAAAAAAATTGTCTTTTAAAATTGTCGAGTTTGACATATTCAATGTTTAGAAAATCCATTAGCCAACAAGAAGAGTCAATTAAATAGGATTTTATGTTACTGAAAAGATTGTGTAGTATAGCAGGCAAAATAGAGGTGTACTAAAAACCTTTTAGCATTTAGAAAAGTTAATTTTGATATTTTATGTTAATTAAAAATTATTTTGCAATTTTCATATTCCACATCTTGTATTATTTGACATACTTTATTTTGAAATCATGTTAAATAACAGGGATAATCAGAATCACTTCAAGACATTTACAATTAACTGTTCATTACAATGATATATTAAATGAAATATTTTCAATTTATAACCATGTGCTGAAAAATATTCTAAAAATTGGCACTAGATATTCCGTTACTATACTTAAATTTAATTTTATGATAATAAATTGTTCAAAATAAGAAACGTGAATGGCTGAAGACGATTTATGGTGAGATGCGAGTGTGTTTATTCAACTCTGAACCGAGAATAATGCAAATTTTGTTGCAAACACAAGTCATTAAATATTATTTTGAAATTTAAAATAAATATTTTTTTATCGATACTTCAATTTGACTTTTTTTCAGTAATATTAAGAAGGAAAAAATACCGTCCACGAGAAAAAATTAACAATTAATTTGTGGTAATATCTCAAGATTTGATTGATCTATTGTAATTTTAAAACAAATATTTTCAACTTCAGTCATTGGTTAAAATTATTTTTTTCTATTTTTACTTCAGACATATTGTTAGCATTTAACGTGTAAATATTATTGTTTACTTAGCATTTATATCAGAAAGATTTGTATCCGGGACTTTGTAAAAATAAAGAAAAATTCTTATTTTTCATCGTTCAAATGATTAATTTCTGATTTACCGATAAATTTACGACTCTCCTCATCAATATTCAACAATGTAATTAGAATTTCACTCTGTGGATTTCTAGAACGGTATTACAAGTCAAATTTATAGGAATTCCTCAACCCCATTCCTAGGAGGCCGATATCTGAAATTAAAGTCACTGTCATCTTTTTCATAAATAACGTTGAAAACGATGATGAATGTTTTCGATATGCAAATGGAACTTAAGCTCTATTTTCAAAACATTCCACTTATAATTTTGGAATGACATTAATAAGTTGAAAATTTTTGATTGAAATTAATCATGTAAATATTTACTGAAAAGTTATCTTAAAAATAAATAAGTATTTTTGTCATTGGCTTGTGGAAGCAAACTAAAAGAATAGGTAAACAAATTTTGTAGAGTTGACAAGATAATACACACATTTAGCAAATATGACTTTTTATAAAAATGATATAATAATAATGATAATAATAATAATAATAATAATAATAATAATAATAATAACAATAATAATAATTATTATTATTATTATTATTATTATTATTATTATCATTATTATTATTATTATTATTATTATTATTATTATTATTATTATTATTTTTATTATTATTATTATTATTATATTTGTTTCTTAGCTTTTATGCGACTAATACATGCTTTTAACACTAGATTTTTGGATAAAATTCCAAAAATATTTTTTCTAAACCTCATAACATTAACAATTCATTAAAATATGTATTTTTAAGTAAAATTAATAGGAAAAAAGTATCTAAAATCAACATGTTTAATCATGAAATTTGAAATCCATCAAAATTATCGGGTTTTGTAATTGTAGTGCTAAAATGATAACATTTATTTTAATATGCTAGAAGAGAATTCAGAACTGGCAGTGGAAATAATATATTCTATTAAGGAACGAGCTTATGTTGACATAGGAATTTATTTATATTTGTGTAATCATAGTATCTGTTGTCAGCCCAAGCCACTGGCTTCCAACCTTCACTCCACAACACTTGAATGTGAAGATACAGTAATAAGTTGAATGTAAACCAGACATGTCCAACATGCAAACTGAGATTAAATTTTCAACATTAGCTATTTAACTTTCAACAATTGGTCGATTGGGTTTGCAATACTACTTCTAAATTTCCTGTACTTTGTACTCATCTGTACTCGATATGAACTGTTTGGGTAAAACAATTAGATCGGGCCCAATTTTCATTGTGGACTTATAAAAAACGAATATAACTTAAGATCTGGATCTATGATTTGTGACATTTTTACATTTTCACTTATTGTATAAAATAAATAATATAATGCCAGTATTATTAATGTTAAATAGTCAGCTTTATTGCATTTCTGTTTGCGAAATCAACTATTATTATTCTGCTTAAAATTCACTTTCATTTAAAAGGATTGAAAGGTCTGCCAATCTTTCTCGAATCAATGTAAACCTCAGAACTAATTTATTTGTTGTAACTTAGAAAAACCTCGCTACCAGACGCTACTGTCATTGGAATGGTCAAAAGAAAACATAGAGCTATCCGAGTATTTGGCAACAACTTATTCGATAGATTGTTATATATGCACTTCAGAACCTCTAAAGACTATAAGTATGAAGGTAAAACATTTGACAGGGTTCAAATTCAAATTTAAATTACGGTATCTACAAGAAACATAAATTATCCTCCTCCTGGGTTTTCTTACTCTTGCTCTTAAACCTTTGTCACAACCTTTCATATCGTAAGCTTGACCACAACAATCGGAAATTGCTAAACCAATTTTTTCAACTGTCCAAAGAAAATTTTTCTTAATACAGGTTTCGTTGTCTCATTAACAAGTACAAATTCTACAAACCATTCAAAGTTTTTAACAGATTTCCCAATTATTTCAACGATACGTATTACAACAGCCACATATCTTTGATGGCTAATATCCACAGTCTAAAATCACGGAGTAATATTGTGATTTATTTATTCTAGCTACGTGACTTATTTTACCATTTGCTAAAAAACCAGATTGTTTCTAGCATGAAGTAAGAGGAGAAAATTACAGTTTTTTTCGGCCTGGTTGAAGGTTTTTCAGTCACAAGCAAAGCAAAATTGGCCGACTAACTAGAAGTTGATTTATCGCACCTAAAGTTTATAACGTATGACTTCAGTGATATCCTCATGAATATCTTTATTCACACCTAAAAGGGTCCTAAAATAACTAATATTTCTTGAACACATGTGTTTCGTTATTTGCAATAAAATAAGAAAAAAAGTTATAATAAGCATATTACTGTCAAACAAATATTGTATTAAATACTAAATTATTTTGAAAATTGGTTCATAATTATCACAATGCAAATAAGGGAAAATTACAAAATTGAATAAATTTTTTGTGCAAAAATAAAACTTTCCAAAGAATTCAAACTGCTTTATAATTCTCCAATAGTTTTTAATAAATCTGAAAAAAATAATCAAAACTATAAAAATAACTAAATATTAAATCTGATTGGTTGCCTACTAAAATTTACTCGTTTACTCGCATTGTGATTGGCTACTTTCCGGAATTCGAAAAAAAAGCGTTAATCAATTTAATTTATTATAAATTAAGAAATGAATGAATTTTCAGAAAAAAATAGCTAACTTTAATACAAATATATGTCATTCAATTCTGATTTCAGCATTGATTCTATTTTACGGACCGATTCACACAAACAATCTAAATTAAAATGCCACTTAGAAACCTTTAAAGCTTCTGAAAATCAACTGGCAATAAATAAAGTGATTTTGACATACAAATCCGGCATCATTAATAAATTCAATCAGTCTATCTTTTCAAATTTCAACTCAATCCTAATGTCACATCAGACGAACCTGATTGGCGCACAAATACACAAAAAACGAACAAAAGTCACAGATAATAAACTAGCTAAAACACGAATCCCATTAAAACAAGATAACGAACGTGGTTGTCGGGATCATTTGTTTGGAGTTGGAGAATGTTACTTACATCATCAAAAACATTTGAACAATTCCCGTAATTTCACATACAACATGGGATACTTGCGAGACTTGTATTTCAATCGCCAGTCCATGAAAATCCAAGTAAATTGGTTGATTGTTGTGCAGGTAAATTTTATTGCTCTTCATTTCTTTCCAGAGTCGAAGTTTGACTTCTCAGCACTTACGTAAAGCGAAATTGATGTTTCTTTATGTCCGATACCCGAACTCGAGTATTCTGAAAGACTTTTTTCCCGATATAACTTTCGATAAAAATTCAACGGCTCAACTAGTTAAATGGTTCAGTAATTTTCGGTAAAAATTACTTTCATTGCAAAGTGTGTTACTTTTAATTTTTTGTTTAGTGAATTTTTTTACATTCAATTGGAGAAATATATTCGAACGAATATTATTAATTTACGTTTTACAGATGAAAATGATGTGAAAATAGATATGGATTGTGAAATTTACAGAACTCTCGTCAATCATTACGATCGGACAAATCAGATCCAAGTTATTATTATTATTATTATTATTATTATTATTATTATTATTATTATTATTATTATTATTATTATTATTATTATTATTTTTATTATTATTATTATTATTATTATTATTATTATTATTATTATTATTATTATTATTATTATTATTATTATTATTATTATTATTATTATTATTATTATTATTATTATTATTATTATTATTATAAAATACCAAAAAAAAACTTGCTAAAATTTTTTATATATTACTGGATTTATCGACGAAATATCCTGGGAAGTACCCTTAACACTGTTTGTACTTTATTAAAGAATGGCCTAAAGAACCCAAAGTTTTAATCGGTGATTAACTAATATTTTCCCATTTGTTTGTTCAAAGAATAGAAACATTAACCATAAATATTACATTTTGCATTACTTTGTATAATACTTTTAAGAGCGGACTGAAGGATTTTATAAAAGCTTGCAGCTAAACAAAAAAAATAATTTTCTTGGTTAAGATTTGTTTAAAACTTCTATAGATCTTTAAACTACATAGTCCTCTTCTGATGACTTATGGAACACAAAGTTGCGCCACAGCACACATGCCTTTAATTACTGGTTTTAATATATTATTTAGTAGTATGAAATTTGTTTTACTTCTATGTAAGCCTTGGACACGTTTTTGATTTCGTGGTCCAGTATTTTTTAATAATTGAATTTTGTTTTAAAATTACTATTTCTTTTCGTACTTTTATGTATAATATAGATTTCCGTATGCTTTAGGCCTATTGTCTATTTATTATTATGAAATAATGCGGCTCATTTAAGTGGGTCAGAATTATATTTTTCACTAAAATTTAATTTTAAAATTTTATAACAAATATTTCATTCAGTTTTTTAAATGTTAATTTTTTTCAAAACTTACGAGTCGTGAGTAACGTATAATTGTTATGGAAAATTGAGGTAAGACTATTTTAGCTATAAGTGACTACTATACACTGTTTTAGTTATTGTAAAATATAAATTTAATTAGTCTACTGCAGATGTGTTCAATTTACAATATCCAATCCGAAAATCATGCCTATAATACTAGAGAATAAAAAATACTTTCCTCTGAAGTTAAATTATAACAGTGGATTAGAAGTTTTGAAATTATAATACTTTTAAAAGTCAAAGAAGCCTTCATCCAGTATAGACCTTCATCAAATTAATCCTTCTATTTTGCTTGCTAATTGATAGAAAACAAATATTTGTATACTCAATAATATTAATGATTTTTTCAGATCCCAACAAATTTTCTACAAGTTCTCAAAACGACCCTTTGGCATTTCTATCAAGCGATCGTTACAGGTCGAGACAGGGATCATTCATGGAAGAAACCGATTTATAAGATTATCGCCCGAATGGACATTACTGTTCCGGAGTTTTTCAAGCACACCCAATGGTTGTTGGATTCAGACGAATGAATTAACCACTGCGCCACTTGTGATGATATTTTATTCGCATACGAAAATTTTCAGATTGTATTTTCTGAAATTTGTTATAAATAAACAAAATAACCAGAGCTATGTTGTCATTTTACTGATGTCAATATAAATTAACACGTATTCTTCCAGTGTCGTCAAATGACAAAGTATATAACGCATATAAAAATTACATATGATAAGAGAAATGTGAGTTTTAACCTGTAAGAACACACTTAATCATCTTAAATACAATTTCCGTATGTTATTAGTAATTCTTGCGCCAAACGTCACTGAAGTCGGACGTATTTACTTTTTCAACATGACTGATTTACAGAACCTTTTACATCAATATAATATGGGAGTATCATAATTTTCAAACCGCAAAAAAACAATAAATTTATTATTATTATAATTTCTTATATTTTGAAATTTTTACCACAATTGTGATGTAATTGACACTGGATAGTCCTATATTATATTATAATATGTAAACCCATATAGTTAATATACATTAAAAACTAAATATTTTAAAACATTAAAAAAGGGGCAATATGAAAAATTCAAAAATACAATTGAATGAATTGTCTCCATCTTCTTTCTCAAGTTTCTGATCACTGTCGACTTAAGGAATAGATTAATATAAGTAAACACTAATTTGCGTTGTGTTTGCTTTGTTGTTTTTAAAGTGATATATAGATAAAAATAAATGTAACATGATGTTTTGTAATGATGTTATATCTCAACAGGTTAACTGTCATCTTCAGGTACAGTAACAAAAATAGTATGGATTAATTTATATATTTTAAACAAATTATCTTTTAATTAAATATTTTAATAAATATATTTTTAAATACTTCTAAACTAATTTTAAATTTTTTTTATAAATTAAAAAAAAATGTTTCGTTACTATAATAAACATTTTTAAATAATAATAAAATATTTTATAAATTTAAATTATTTTACTCAACATAAAAAAATAATATTAAAACTTAAAAATTTTTAAACACAATAAAAACAATTATTTATCACAATTTTACATTATCAAACTATTTAAAAATATTCAAAACATTCGTAGTCACACCACTTTGCACATCAATCTTTGAATCCAATGGCTTTATCAACAATGCTTTACATATAACACTTCCAATTATTACTTAAACTTTTCAAAAAATTTTTAAAATTAGGCATATCAATTTTACTCACTAATATTGGTCACACCCTTCAATCAACAATGCTCTAGAACTCGAGTACAGAGATGACGGGAAGTCTCTCCAATTTATGTGGCATTACACCCATTACAAGTAAATTGATAAACGAGATCTGAACACAATACAACCGGACTTTTTGATTTATTAACAAACACATTGCTTACCTTACACGAATTAAAAACGATTTTATAATCTAAATTTCCTATCAGTTTACCCAACTTCCTCTTATAATTTGTAAAACCTTCCGAGTACGGCAATACTAACACAAATTTACGCTGATTATTAGGCTATTATTTATATCAACGCTTAATTCACATTAATTTGTCAATTTACACTCAGACTTTCCCAAAAACATAGATACGTAGGTTTTTTTTTATCAATTTGTCAACAGTCTCTTTTATCATTAACAATAAAAAAGATTTCGAATACTCATTCTTTATCAACAACTCAACCAATTTATCAACACTTTTCACTGAATAAGCAAAAGTAGAAAAAAGTAAAAGGTAAAGACCATGAACGATAAATCAATCCATTCGCCATATTTTGTGAAATTGATGTAAATATCACAAATTTGAATTTTAATAAAAAACATTGATTAATAGTTATTTGAAATTTTAAAAATTGATGTTTAACAAATATATTTTTTAAAATGTTTTTAAAGAAAAACATGCTTGGTTTCTGGTAGACAAAACTAGTTTTTCTGTTAGATTTTATCTGATTTTTATCCAAAACCTATTATGGGTCAGTATAGAGATTATTCTTTAAACATTTAGATGAATCACGAAATCTTTCAAAGACACATTAAGGAGTTTTATAACTTATATTTAGCAATAATATAGTTTAAATATTAGGTAATTTATAGTGTAATTAATAGGCTGAAACAACTATTTGTGCTGAATTTTTATATTAAAATCTATTTTATTTTATATCATATTATATTAAATTATATTAAAGTATCTTAGATTAAGGTAATTAGAGTTATGACCAGTAGTATAATCAATATTAATAATTACCACGTCTCAGTTGCTTTTATATTCTAAATAAACGATAGAATTTAAGGTCGTTTTTAATAAATACAATGTTTGAAGAAGATTTGAATTTAATTGCGCCTAACAAACGCAATTATTTCCCCCTTCATCTAATCTTATTTCAGAAATAATCCATTTTAGAGATTTCTCTATCCCCGGTTTTATTTAAATATATAGTTTTCATTGCTTATATTATTTGTATATTTGCTCAAGATTAGAGTTCTAGTCCTACCGAATCCTTTAGAAACCCAACAATTGCAATATTATTTGTCGGAAAACCTTAATGCGGCCCTCATGTCTTTTGTCATAATAATAATGATTATAAGTTGCAGACAAAGCACTGTGAACACTTGTTTGATGTGAATATTTTTCAAAAATCCTAACAGGAAGTATATAACGCCTCAAATATAGACTAAAAAAATGAAAGCAGAGAATTGGTGCAAAATACAAACTTAAATTAACACGACAAACTAATAATAGGGTTATATAGAAAGATACAATTCATTGATACAACTGCTACTGACGATGAAAATACATTTTCTGGAAGGCTTAATACAACCTTTAAGTGATTTTCAAACTCCGCCATGTAGTAAAAGCTTTCTTAAACAAAACAAAATCAAAGAAAATTTAATTTAATTTCTCTTAAAAAAATTTATTAATTAAAAACATTTACCTTTCAAAATTCTCAAACTCTAAATCTGGATCATTCAATTAATTCCTTATCCAAAATGATTTCTGAGAATTTGGCATAATGTCTATTCCAGTTCCATTCAATCTCTGAAGCCAGTTAATCTCTTTATTTTCTAAAAAAAATTCATTATTTACTGTCAGTTTTGAAATCCTCTTTACCTTTGGTTTCCTAAATCGATGGAAATTCCCAGTCGGATAAAAATCCTCAACAGTACAGGACCATTAATTTGCAGTAATTTCATTTAATTAACATTTAGATTACTTAATTTAAAAGTTTTCCAATAGACATTTGACCAAGCGATAGTCCAGTATTTATATTATCTCACGTAAGTTTTTGAATGTAATTTAATTAATTAAATTTCAATGCAAAATGATTAAACTTAAAATATTAATACTATACATTTAATAATAATAATAATAATAATAATAATAATAATAATAATAATAATAATAATAATAATAATAATAATAATAATAATAATAGTAATAATAATAATTTAAACAATTTTTTTAAGTTGATTTTAGTTTTAATCATATTCATAATAATTTACTATTAAAGACAGAATTTAAAGTTTAAATTTTAAATAAATAATTTTTTTTACAAATTTAATGCTAAAAAAATACTTATTTAAACAAAACACACAATTTCAAATATAAATTTATTTAAAAATTAATTATATAAATTAGTTTTTCCAAAATATGAGTCCATTTTATTTAATAAACCAAATTATTATTTTGTTTTACTATGTTAATAATACTGTAACTTAAACAAAATAGAAATTAAGTTTTTTTTTCTTTATTCTGTTTCATAAAATTGTGAAATGATCAATCTCCTGTTTCTGTTGGGGAATTTAAATTGTGAATTATTTTTCTTAACTGTACGAATTATACATCAAAATATCATGTAACAATAGTCTACACAGTAAATCTGTTGATGGAATGTTTATCTTCACAGTCAATCTCAATTAGCAACTTATTATTTGCATTAATAAAACCGGTCTCAAAAGGTTGGTACTCATAGAAATGAAAAACAACTTCTTGTAAGGCATCTTCAATAAACCGCATTAATCGTAATGCATCATTTAATACTAATCCTTGGCTAGATGCATTAGTTGACTTAACCACAGGAGACTTACTCCTTTATGAGGAATTGGACCCACGTGTTCTCAGCAATAAGGCCATCGATATTTGAGGATCAGCTCTTAATGACAGCAAACACACTCTAAAGTTATCAAAAAAGGATTAGAAAAACAAACTGATCGATATTTTCTATTTTTTCTTCAGAATCTTTAAAAAAAAAGTTTAATTTTTCTCGAAAATTTGGCTGTTGTCGCTGTAAGAAATTTACTAAAAAATTTCATTTTAAATTTATTAACTAAAACAAACATTTAAAAATATTTTGAAATAATTAGTTATTTTTTTGTTTAACAAATCAATTAAACATTTTTGTTTTAATTCGACTTTAAATTGAAAATATATATTTATTTCAATTAATTTTAAAGAAATATAATTATTTATCATAGTTAGAAAAAAAGTTTCTTGAATTTTTGCTGTATATATATATATAATTTTAGATCAAAATTATCTCTTAATACCGATGATCGGAATTATCATGGTGACTTTGAACTCAAATATAATATATAATATTAGTAAATACATTTTCAAATGCTTTTCCAATAATTACACACCAACTTATTATAAAACATTACAGTTCCGACTCTTTATTACGACAACCACCTTTCGAATACCAACATCCAGTATTAAACGAACATTTTAGGCATTAATAATTTCTTCTGTATCTCTGCAAAGGTGTCCCACCATACCACAAGTTAGAATTATCACTAAGTATTTTCGTAGATGAAATTTCTTAATTTTGTAGCTAAATAGTGCAAATACCTATTTTAATAATTATTTAATTAAAACAAATAAATGAAAAAATAACAGAAAATTATATTTTCTTCAAGAATTATTATCTGGAAAAAGGAATATTAAAACAAACAAATTCCATTTGATGTTGTATTTGATGTCGTCAATCTTACCAACGAGATGGCTTTATCAAACCTGAAAATATTTTAATTATCTCAATAAATTAAATATTTTTATTGTAATTATATTACTGACAATTAAACAGTAGTTATGACATTTTCAAAATATTTTAATTACGGTTTATTCATACAATGTTAACAGTAGAATTACGTAATATTATGCAATCTACAAAAAATAACTATCAAATAAATAGTAATTCAGTTGCGTCATAAAAACTATGCAATGCGTATGCAATGCGTATACAATACAAATACAATCCAAAATGGTAAGTCGACAATTACATGCAGGAAGATGAAAATGCGACATTCGACTAGAATTTAGAATAGAAAATTAGAGGTTATAATGTAATATTTTCAACATAACAAAATAATTAAAATCTTTGAATATTATAATAATGCTATTTTCAGGATTTAATCTAAATAAAAACTCTTTGAAGCAAGCACTTTATTTGACACTATCAAAAATTAATGACTTTAAAAAATATCGATAAATCATTATCTAATAATATAAAAAAAACGATAATTTTTTAGTAAAACTTTGCAATATCATTTTTAATCAGCCTTTTTCACTAGTATCCGAAATCAAAAATTTTTTATTAGATAAATAAATACTTTTTTTTCATTTTCTTCAACAAAGATAATTTTGTTTATCTCCACTTCTTTCAGATTATTTATTAATGTTTTGTTTTCTATCTGACAAGAATTTTCTGAAGTTATATTCAAGCGTTAAAAGCACTAGTGACAATTTTTGAAGAAACCCACAAAAATACAATAAACCAAAAATTTGTTTTTGTCTTAATTCTACAATTGATGTCATTAATCCTTATATGAATAGTGTTGCTATTTGGCAACATAACAGTATTTTGTTGATCAATTTACTACTGAAAAGAAATAAATGGGATTCGAATGTTGTAGCCATTTGGCAACATTAAAGTTTCTTGCAATAAATGATAAAAGTTTATGCAATATTTTTTTCTGCTATTTTTCCAGAAGTGTTTAATGCTTCTTTAATTAATTTCAACAAAAAAATTAATAAAAAAAAGATATTTAAGGGTTAAGGTAAAATGAAAATAAGAAAACGAAAACAACATAAAACAATATAACTAAATTGACTACATAATATAAGAGTAAATATTAAAAATTTAAATTCTTGAAAAAGGATATGTTGAAAATTTGTGAATATCAATAACACACCTGATTCATAGTAAATCAATAATATATATATACATTCTTTTCCAAAATTTTATTCTAAAACTATCTACTATATGTGTTTTACTAATTGTTCATGTATCTTATTCACTTTTAAGTGAGTTTTTGTTTTGTGTTATCACTTGTGAGGCTATGTAATTTTTGTTTGTTTATTGTTTTCTTCACTTTAATAACTTTTATAAGTTCATTCAAATAGAATAAATTTACTTTTCTTTTAATTTTGTTTCAAATCGTAAATAGTATAAATAATATTAAATTATGAAATTATTTTCATTAAATTGATTTCAGTAATCCTGATATAATTATTCGGAATAAATTAATTAGGCTTTTAGCATGAAAGTTAGTGAAGAGGAATGCACCATAATTATAAGTAACATTCATTATTACTATTTATTAGCGATAATTACTAAGAGAAAATATTAAAGAGTTTTATTTTAATTTGCATCTATTAGAAGATTTTGAAAATAATATTTTACATTTTTAACAATAAATTAAAAAACAATTTTTATTTTAATTATTAACTAATTACAACTTATTTTTGCTATTTATATGACCTTTAAATTTTTTATACATTAACTTGATTTTTAAATTACAATATTATTTAAAAGAATCATATTTTTTTAAAGATATTTTAATGGTTTAAAATTACATACTTGAACTCAATTTCTAGGAAAATTAAATTATATTCATTTAATATAATTTTCATATTTGTTTAAATAATTTAAAAATTCTAAACCTAATTTTCATGAATTATAAAATGCAATTAAAATAGAAAATAGCTAAACAAAATATCGGGATTATATTTTCTCCCGATTTAGAGAAAAATATCTGACATTCGATATGACACAAATTGAAACAAAGAAAACGGATCAGTTATTTAACCTAAACCTCCTATAAGAAATTATATCATCTGACATTCTTTTTGTTCTTTTTATTTCGTTAATAGATTTAAGTTATAATGATTATGAAAGCAATAAGCGAACTGTCAAGGTTAACGGTAAATTTTCACGCATTTAAACAGTTTCCACATCTCAATTAAAAACTCCAGTTGTTAATAAAATTTTATTATATTGATAAGACTTTTAATATTCAAACAATACTCTAAATTTAAAAACATCTCAATTTAAAAAAAATTGATTTTAAAAAGTTTTATTTTGTTAAAATAATAATTAAAAATCTATTTTTGTCAACATTTAAAATTAATAGTTTATGAGTTAAGTTTATTTTCTATTAAATAATTATATTTTTATAATGATTATAATATTTATTTTAATTTAATCAGATTAACCATTTGAGTGCCAACATGATTTTAAGAGGATTAGCTAAAAATGCCACTGCTAGAGGAAAATAGAAATTTAAAAATATATTTCTCTGTAACTTTCTAAGTATTTTATTTACCAAAAGTATTTAAAAAACAAAAAATGATTTGAAAAAATAGTATAATTTCTACAAAATAAATGAAAAATAAAACGTTATTCGTTTACCACACAATCTATCCCTTATGTACATTTATGTTGCCAATACATAATCCATGAAGCCCGTGATTACGCAATTTATATCTTTCTAGCAACGAAAAAACTGCTAGTCGAGACACGTTTAACTGTACCTGCCTCGACATGATTCCGCTATTTATATCTTTCGAGCAACGAAGAGAAAATGCTTGTCAAGACACGTTTTTAATATAATAAATAGAATAGGGTTGCATTTAACTAATGTGATTATTGTGCGTCTTTCACTTCGAAAACTGGACTATTCTCAACATAAAGATATAATATATAGCATAAATAATATTTCCTTTTTCTTATAAATACACATTCGGAATAAAAAACCATAAATAAAAATCGACAAGTATGAAATAGAGATCGAATTTGTCCATGCTGGAGCAGGAGCGCGATCGCGCTCCTTGGCACTCAAAGGGTCAATGTAATAATAATATTTATAATTTATTGATTATTTAAAAATTTAAATAAAAAATATGTATTTTAAGATGGACACTTTTTTTGGTATAATCCTATTATATGATGTTTTAAAACAAACAATATGTTTTGGAACGGTGTGCCAGTCACAGTCTCATCCAAAATACAATGCAGTATTTTGTTTGCAATACGTCGATGAAATTAATAAGTGAAACTAAAATTCATGGGTTTCGTTTGGTATAAAGTATAAATTTGAATATTGAAAACATCTTGTTTATTTTGAAATATCTTATAATTGGATTATACCGTTTATCTCAGTCACGACATGAGAGAGAAATTCGTTGTCACATTTGATATCAGCCAATCAAATTGCAATATAAAGTGATTTCATTTATTTGATAGAAAATTCAAAGTTGAAAAAGGCAAACCTAAAAAAATTGATTTCTACATATTTCATGGCTGTAAATAATTTTTAGTGTTATACATTTCAACAAATTAAATGTTAAGCAGAACTTGCAGAAAATTATTGTTTGTAAATGAAAGAACAGTTGATGACATTAACGGAATTTTTACTTTTTAAAGTATGTAAAAAATCAAGTTCTCAACTTATCTCATACAACACTGCAAGATCTTTTTGTTGCAAAAATTTTTCGAATTCCTTAAAACTAAAATCCTTAATGAAGTAAATAAATGAAATATTAATTATTACACAGAAAACGTTGACAACTAAACAAAGATGAAATTTCTAGTTACTGACAAACCATTTTTATCTCAATAGTAGTAAAATTACAAAGAGGTGCATAAATAAATCAGTAAAGTTCGTTTAAAATAAATAGAATTTGAAATTTTATGATAAAAATAATAAATTTGTATATTGGTTTAAATTTAGTTTATATATTTGGGAGGTTTTTTAAAGAGCCACGGAATATTGGGTAGGAACGTAAAAGGTGAATATTAAATAAGGCTCCATATTCCAAAAATGACATATTTGCCCATACAAATGTCCAAATGTACGAAATAAGTAGATCAAAATTATAAAGAAAAATTAATTCTTATAGAAATATCCATTAATATTAGTACTTAGCCATTTTTATCAAAATTTTCGAATTAGTTCATAAAAATGTAATACTTAAACAGTTTGATACAATTAAACAAAACTCATAACATTATTTTCATTTCACGAAATTTTCTTTACTCTGAATTTTAAACAAAAAATTAAATTTAGAATATCAAGTGTTAAAAAATATTAATGATAACCATAACTTACCAGCTTGTTTAGCAACTCTTAAGAAATCTGAATGTACACATGTACAAGTTGGACATTTTCCACAATAGTAAACCGCGAATCTTTTATATAAATCTGCAATACTTCTTACTTTTTCTTTCTTCTTTAAATGATTAATGTCACCAAAATATTCTATTATTATTATTGCTATTATTATTATTATCATTATTATTATAATTATAATTATAATTATTATTATTCTTATTCTTCTTCTTCTTCTTATTATTATTATTATCTTTATTATTATTATTATTATTATTATTATTATTATTATTATTATTATTATTATTATATTATTATTATTATTATTATTATTATTATTATTATTATTATTATTATTATTATATTATTATTATTATTTTTGTATATAAATAATTAGTTTTGTTTAATTTTCATTAATAATCATTAAATTTGTTTTTTTACTTCATTACACTATGTGAAGAATGAACTGATGTGAAGAAAAAATAATCTGATAATTATTCCTTACTTTTACTGGCTGATATAATATTGAGTAATAATAAACTTTCTGTGAAACTTTTTAATTAAATAATTATAAAATATTTTATTTTCTTGGATAGACGAATATTTAACACATTAATCGTAAGTTACTCTCTGGAATTATTGTTAACTGTGTAAGCCGATTTCCACAGTATTTATTCATAAAATGAAATAATTCCACCTAAAATAGGTCATAGTCCCTCCAAAACAAAATTTAACAAGTCTTTCCATATCTTCTTCGTCTCACTTGTGAATTCAATCAGAGAAGAAGCAGAGAGCGAAAGACTTGAATGAAGACTTGAAGATTTTTTTTGGAATTATCAGGACCTATTTAAAGTTGAACTATTTCATATTTCATTTTTTCAATAAACAATACGTAAATTAGTTTACATAATTATTTATTTATTTATAATAATAATAATAATAATAATAATAATAATAATAATAATAATAATAATAATAATAATAATAATAAATGAAATATAATACAACCATTAACTTGTTTACAAAAACATATTATTCAATTATACATTGTTAACACCTACCATAATTGTCATACGAAACAATGGATTTAATAGCTGTTAATAGTAGAAAGGACATGGCTACCATTATTATATTTTTGTTCATTTTCACACGTTAAAAATAGTGTATAAAATCAAATCATAGTTTTTCTAATATTTATACTATTTTCCTTGCACAGATATATCATTTTTGACAACTCTTTGTTACATCACTACCAACCTTCAAAAATTGTGGTTATAAATAATAAATTGAAATTATATTATAACAAATTTTTATCAAAAATATTTTTATTTCAACTTGTTTATTAAATGATTAATAAATGAGTGAAATGTGTATGGTGATGAAAAGATGATGAATTGTATCAAAATCAAAATTAAATTAAATATTTTTTTAAGAATATTTATTTTTTTAATATTACTAAATTTAATATTTATATATTCCAAATTAATTACAGCTGAACAGGAACTTCTGACTCAAGATCAACGATGTATGATGAATGATGAAAGACGTGAGAATGTTTGTGTGTGAAGAGATATAAATCCTAAATAATCATCACCAGTTTTTTATGACATTGACTAGTCAGATTTTGTCAATTGTTGAAATTCTATTATAATAATACATATTTTAAATTAGATTCAATAACATTTATGATTCTAAGAAGCGTTTTTTTAATAGAAATCTCTCAAAATTTTCATGGGTCATCTTGTGTTTTTAAATAATTGACAAAAACAATTATTATTGGTGGGTTACAGGGTTTCGTTATTTGCTTAAATTATTCCGTGGTTGCCCCCGTAACGTCATACAAAAAGATGCTAACTGCCACTTGGCACCCGTTGCTAGGCAACGTTGGTAATGTGTTCAAGTGGTGGACTGCCCGCAAAAAGTGAGTGTTATTGCTAATACTATAATTGCTCGGACAATCCTCGGGTTCACGAGCTGTCGATAGAAGACTTATGCTCGCTTTTAATCATTTGGTCCCCTCGCGTTTAACTTTCCATCGTTTATCTAACTATTTCACTGGCAATAGTTTGAGAAAACAAAAATAAGTGGTGCTTTTTATTTAACCCTTCACAATGTTATTTCAAAACCTTACGAGGACATAAATACAATATGAGATATGCGGAACTACAATATAACTAAATGACGATTTATTTGTCCATTAAATGCAGTGATTAGAGAATCGAGCGGCTCGGCGCTTAGCCCGCTCCTTACGACCAGGTCGTCGGCTAGTTGTTGAGGGAGTTGTTGGAGTAGTGGTTTCGACAGTGATTGGCATTGTGGATGAGGTCGGATTTGCTTCACGATAGGCCAATTGAGCCGGGGCAAAGACTAGAGGGTAAGTTACCGCTGCTCCCTCTTGACAGGCGGACAACGCTACCTCTAGCCCCCTGATTTGAGTCTTCAGACCTTTCACTAATTGTTTTTCTTCGGCCCACCCCTTCTGGGCCGCAGCTAGTTTTTGATATAATGGCTTGACTCTCGTGGGGTTTATCCACGTCGCTTTGATTTGTTGCGTCTCTCGGACCATCTGTACGAGTTGGACATGAAGATCCTTATTTGTCTGTCGCGCTCGGGTTAATTTATTTTGAAGTAACTTTACGGGATCCATTTCTAAAATATTAAGGGTTGAATTTGATGACAATTAATACAAAGATGAGCATTTTTACTCAAACACCTTTAGGAAATGAAACTACCACAATGATAAAAAGAAGAGACGGAAGAAATTTTGTTTAAAATCGATCATAATGATAACATAACAACGATAAAATGTTCAAGTCTTTGAGATCTATTCCTCGGCGAGGAATCGTTTGATCCCCTCTTCAGGAGAATATCCCGGGATCACGAATACCGGTCGTTTGAGATTCCGGATTGGTCTTGGAGAAGGCGGGTAGTTGCTAGCCAGTCGTCCAGCCGCCAGGTCATCTTTGACATTGGCCAGGTATTCTGTGGCCCGTGCTACCTCAGCCTCGACTTGTCGCTGATGCTGTAGAAGGCCTTCCAGAAGTTCTTGGGCCTGCATTAGAATATCTCGTGACGGATTGGGTTCGTCAGTCGTCTTCCGGAACCGTTTCATGAATTCCTCCGGCGATATTTCCTCTGGTTGGTTGTCTTCAGGCACATCAGGGTATCGCTCTAGATATACCCGATGCCATGCCTGCCTCCATTGTTCCACGATGTGAGCGGGCATATCAATCATAGCTCCAGTGTGTCCTGAATAGAAAATATGTTTTCACTCAGTATCTCTCCTGACGTTTCGATGGGGACGGTGATCTAATGATTCGCCAAAATTTGCAATCTCTCTTGTCATTTAAAAAGAAAAACTTGTTTACTCAATCTTAAATGTGCTACAATTCATGGGACGTTGGACGTATTTTATGAGTACGGTATTTGGTAATTCAGGTATTCTCGTGCCGTAAGGGTGCGTTAAGCAAAATTATTTTTGGTGCGCTGCAGAATAATATTACAGTTTATTCATGATTGCGTTTACCTTCGTATATGACGGTTTATCAATAGCGTTAGAATTATAATATATATCCGTTAATTTACCAAGTATAATAAATAAAACAAAATGAATGAACAATTCTATAATGACATCAACTTAAATATATGTTTAAATAAAAATAAAGAAAATAAAATGAATGAATAGGGTTACTATAACAATTTATCAGGATATCCCTTAGTTAGTTATTAGATTTTCGGCAGGAACCGAGTTCCATGGAATCATCTTTTATAAACGTTACTTTGGTAATCGCTCAAGATAGGAAGATCTTCCATTTGTTATTTCATTACTTGAACTTACGACCGTGATACATGCTTCTAGGTACCTAGGTAGTGTTTGACCCATTGATTGGTTATTGGTAGTGATTGAGAGATGCATTTAACGAGAATTATAAATTGTTGGCGACTTCAAAGGTAATCAAGATATAATCATCCCTTAATGATTTTTAAATCAATTAGTTGCAGCACGGTAGATCTATAGCGATCATCTAAGGTATATGGTCCAACTTGTCATGTTTAGTGAGAGAGCGGATGGATTTGGGTTCGTCTGGGTAAGAATATGTTTTGTCAGGTCTGACTTGATGATTTTGGGGGTCGTTCCTATAACTCGAATGTGTACGTAAAGTTATGATAATAGTAATTAGTTAAAACTTACCTAAAAGATCTTCCGTAATGTTTGAATATTCGAGCTCTAACTCCTCGTCGAAAATATTTGTTGAATTCATGGTTTTGTGAATTGTGAAAAATGGGGAAATGATGTGATTCAGTTGTTGACGATACATATAGTGTAGATTGATGAATTAAAGTTAGGCGACAGGAAATGGATGCCAATTATGATTCGATTCTTATGGCGAATTGCCGGAAATGTCAACGGTTTGTTTATTTACCATACCATTTATAATCCATTTTGTTTATTTTAGGCGGATGGACTTGTTTATCCGGTCGGTTCGAATCTGGTGAAGTTCATTATATGAATTTTCGTTTTCGCATGGTCGTGAATTTTCAATTGAGTGATATATTTTATTATATTTGAATAATTTCTAACTTCGTTGTTTAAGGAACAATATCTATATCGTGGTTTCTATTTGGACTCTATTGTGGAATTTTTGTGTCTGGGAACTATATTTTGGGAATTTTCTCATCATTCTTGGGGAAGTCGGGTCATCTTGTCACAATGGTCGAAAAAATCAGTGGTAAGTATTTCTCACTGTTCGATGTTTGGGTAGTGTTAACATTTTATTTTTGTTCATGTCGTATTGGTATTTAGGGTTGCTTAATTTTTCATGGCTAGATATTGATTTTTACATTTTTAGGGTTCGGTTTTATTGTCGCAAATTCACTGGGATGATTTTTGCAATGAAACGCTATCAATGACGAATTCTCCACAACTCTTATTATCGCTGCGCTCAATTCCTCGATGATGATTTTTAATGTTTTGCGTGTCGAGAGGTGATCTTTAGAAAACGGTTTTTCATTTGCTTGTCTTTATCTTTATTTTGTTAGTCAATAAAACTCCTTAAATTATTTTATTTCAAACTGGTTAATTGTTATAATTTTAGTCAATGGCTTATTTAGTTAAATAATGATATAATTTTTCAATTTATTTGGTCAACTATTTTATTCGATCAATGACTCTACTCCCTGATCAACAAGCCAAAGTTCTTCCTTCATTCAATGGATTTGTTGAATTTTTTATTGAAACACTTTTATTCAAGGGGGTTAGATGTTCATCGGGGAATCACTTGGTTCCACTCACAACTCTCTTTATTTCACTCCACGAACTTACGATAGTCGAAAAGTTCACATTGATTGGTTTTAATTCTGAAGTTACATCAAAGAAGACTTTGTTTGCTGATCAAGAAATTGCATCGATTCTATTTAGTAACTATTTTGTTTAATGGAATTTAATAAATAAGATAATCATTGTTACTCGATAATTATTCTACTAGTAATTCATAATTTGTAAACTACTTATCTTTACTCGAATACTTATCTTTACGGTATAATAATTTATTGAGTTAAATTTTCTTTACTTTAAGCAATAGTTACTTTAATTAAAATCAATGAATTATTTATTTCATGATCTTTACTAATTTATTTGATTTTGTTCAAAATGTTAATCCAAATTAGTTATAAAAACGATTTCCATTTTATTTAATCCCAGTTCCATTCCCCTTTAATAAGCCTTACACGCATATTGTGTTTACATTATATTTACTGAGTGCCCACTGGACTACTCGGTGTGATGATTTTGAGCCGTGTGTAGTATGAGTTTAGGTCGATTTTACAGAAACGAGGAACGAGGAAGCAGCCAATAGACTTCTTCCTTATTCCTCCTTTCATCTATAGGGATAATATTGACGTTCCAACCCTGCGTTCCGCACGCCGGGTCTTCACGGGCACAGATCATTGGCGATATTCCACGCGCTTACACGAATCTGATTTGTGTGTAGATTTTATTTACTTGCATTATGTATCGGCTGTGGGCCGGAAAAATTTCGACAGTTTTATTTAAGAAATATATATATAAAACAATTTATGCATAATAATATTTATTAATTATAAAACAAAAAAAAATAACAGGTTACCATTCCTTGCCAATCCATAAAATATCATAATTTACATATCATAAAATAAAACCAAAATACCTCTCTTCCCACGCCGACGCCGAGCAGAGCTCTACCGAGATGCAAGGAACGTGACGTGGAAAGAGGGTTCCAATATAACTGTTTCTCACCTAAATAATAATTGAAAATAGCTTCAAATTCGAAAAATAGTTTCACAACGTTTACAAAATAGTTTTAAAGAACGGTCTGTAAATGGTTAAAAATGGTTTTTGGTTAAGTTTAATGTGAAAATGGATCAGTATATATACCTATTTTTCTCGCATGTGAAATTTGATACAGTAAAACAAAATTCGACCTTGTTATTTTCTAACAAATTCTATTCTTTAATTTTATTATTTTTTGATTTATTTTTATAATTTTTTATTTAGAATTTTTATTGAATTATTACTAATTCACATTTTCCGATTTAATTTTCATTTTAATGAACTTTTATTAATTTTTTCGATTTTGTCGAATTTGTTGTGTTTTCTTGTTATGTTTGTATAGGTATCGTGCGGATCTTGGTGCATTTTGTTATTATTTTAATTTATTTTTATGTTTATTATTTTATATTTAATTCTCCTTTTTTTCTTATATTTTATAGGGTTTAATTGGTGTTTCTATGTTAATTTAAATCTGCCTGTTATGTTTGCATGTGTGTTTCTGATCCATTTAAACATTTCTCAAGGCCGTTTACGTTCTGGCCCAACATTATATATAAAAAATGACACGTAGAAATTTGTATTTTGCATAATTTTTATTGTTATAGAAGCAGTTGTTTATAAATTGTAAGTTTTCCCTTAAAATTAAATATATGTTTTTTAAATTAATAAAAACAAGAAAATAAAGACATTATATATAAATGAAAAATGGAGAAAAAGTTTTCGGTTGAGTTGTTGGATTTATTAATCCAACATAAAGATAAACATTGTGAGACATCGATTTATAGTAAAACAACTGAATACTTCACCTGAAAATTTGTATGAATTTAAATATGAGAGAAATATGGTTTTCTACTTATGAGAATTCAAGTGTTAATAAATTGGTTGAGTTATTTTTCTAATGTTTGAAAAAGTGATTGTAAATCGGATGACATATAAAAAAAAGTCCACATTGTATGCAAGAAGGAGGAGCCTAAATTTGTGATGATACTACCGTACTCGGAAAGTTTTACAAATTAGAATTAATAATTAATATATCTAAAACTCTGGCTGGATTGTTTTTAGATCTTATTTATCAATTTACATGTAATGAGTATAATGTCACATACATTGGATAGGCTTTCAGTCATTTCTGTACACGAGTTCTTGAATATAGTCGACCGAAGGAATTGACCAATATTAATGAGCACCATAAAAACTAAATGAGTAAAATTGGCATGTTTAATTTTAAAATTTTATTAAAAATTTTAAATAATTATTGGAAACGTGTAATATATAAAGTGTTGCTGATATGGTCATGTAAAAAGTGCAGTTTGCCAATATGGTCTGAATGTATTTTTTACTTCGATGTATTATTGAATAATGCTTGTTTGTTTTAAAATAAATCAAAACATTTTAAAAGCGTAAAATTAAAAAAACTAATATTTAAATTTATTTTTATTTTCAAAAAAATATTACAATTTGTATAAAATGTTTAAATATTTTAAATTAACACATAGTTTTACTATTCTATATGATGATGACAGGAAAACTATAGAAGTATATCGTAAAATGTGTATTTGAATGGGTTTCTTGTAATTATTTTTAATATAACTTTGAAAATTATACTTTTCATATTTATTTTTACAACGCAAAGTAAACAGAAAAATCTGAGACGTGCGTTTAAATTTACAAACGGATCAAATGCGAATAAATGACATGGTTTTTGTTTGATCTATAAATCATATTTTTGTAAATTAAACCCAGACTTTTACATAAAATTATAAACTTCCTTAAAACATTTTTGATAAATCATTTTGTTTATTTGAAATATAAGAAATATTTGTTTGAAGATGTTTAATATTTTAAGTAAAATTTTATTTATTATTATTTAAAATTAATTAATTTATTCTTTAATTACTTTTCTAAAATTAATTGAAAAATTCCACTCGTGTGATTTTCTTTTCCAAATATTCCAAAGGTCTTCAATTGAATAATATCTGTAAAGCTTGATGTTTTTATGGTCACTTATGTAAACAGAAATAGATTTGTATAATGCTACGTATGTTTTTAAATATTTTCCGTTATATAATTATATTTATTATTTATTGTTACAAATATTTATTATAATATTCACATTCAAGTACAATTTTGGATTATCAAATAATCAATATAATAATTACTTTTCAGCAACGACTTATTTTATTATTTACTTATCTAATATTTTAATTTATGCTGCTACCAAGGAATCACCGTTCTACATTATTATTATTATTATTATTATTATTATTATTATTATTATTATTATTATTACTATTATTATTACTATTATTATTATTATTATTATTATTATTATTATTATTATTATTATTATTATTATTATTATTATTATTTTCATTTAATAATTCATAAAGTTAAATACAATTGGATAATTTGCAAAATATGAAATTTTACTCTTTATAATTGGATAAAAATTCAATATAAAGTCAAATGTTAATAAAATTTAATAAGGATATGAAGTTATTACTTTTATTAATAAATTACTATGTTCACTCGAAAACATTTTCCTACAACATTGAATTAAAGCCTTATTTACAAGAAACTCAGGTTGTTTTAGTTGTATAAATAGATTATTATTATTATTATTATTATTATTATTATTATTATTATTATTATTATTATTATTATTATTATTATTATTATTATTATTATTATTATTATTATTATTATTATTATTATTATTATTATTATTATTATTATTATTATTATTATTATTATTATATTATTATTATTATTATTATTATTATTATTATTATTATTATTATATTATTATTATTATTATTATTATTATTATTATTATTATTATTATTATTATTATTATTATTATTATTATTATTATTATTATTATTATTATTATTATTATTATTATTATTATTATTATTATTATTATTATTATTATTATTATTATTATTATTATTATTATTATTATTATTATTATTATTATTATTATTATTATTATTATTATTGTATATAAATAATATGTAATGATTTAAAAAATGAATGATTAATTTTGAAATATTTTAAAATTCTACACAAAATTTTCTTTCATTTATAATGAAATAATCGTTTAATTATTTCAATAAAGATTAAAATTAAAATTAAAAATTATTGAAGTGAATAATTTCATCGAGTTAAGTGGTCAAAATAAAATAAAATTCTTTGATTTTTCTGATTTGATTTCCAGAATAATTTTAGAAGTTTTTTCAACGAAAACTTAATAATTTTAATGATATTATATTTTTTCAGAAATATTATTATTTATTAAAATTACTTGAATTTAATAATATTTTATTCAATATATAAATGCTATAAAATAATTATTTTATTATCTCTAATAATTTTAAGATATTACAATCTATAAAGATCCCTAGAACAAAGTATGATAAAAAATATGGAATTTCATATAATAAAAGAAAATATTTCTTCAAAAATGTCATAGTTAATTTAGTAATGCAAAGCTTCGCATTTTTGTGCATATACAAATAATCTTTGTATTTTTCTTCGGTTGCAAAAAATTGTAATTAGCATTTTGACTAAAGGAGCATTCATTAAGGATGTCCCCTAAGTAGGGTGAAGGGGTTCAAGAGCTTAGAACATTTCCAAAAGCGTTCAGCAGCTCCAGTTAAACTTTAGACATTAATTAAAATCTGCATACAATTTTAGACTATTATTTATAGCTATTATAATGTAGTATTATGCTACATACATTATATCTCAGAATTTTGAATAGCCTACATGAATCTGCCTAAGTACTTGGTTAATTTTATTCTACTATCATGAAAAGGACATAAAGTGACAAAATTGAGGAGCGTCAAAAATCGCTTTTTTTGTAAACATCTTTAATGGATGCTCCTAATACGTCAGGTATTTTCTAATTTATGGATTTGAATTTCATTATTAAAAGTTAAAAGGATAAATTATAAATTTATTAAATTTTTAAATACATTTAATTTTAAAAAATACTTTTTAAAAACGCATACAACATATAAAAAATAAAGACGAAAAAAGATTCTGATACAATGATTATAAAATTTAAAAAATAAAATATTTTTTTAATTTTAAATAGACATTTTTAATTAATATTATAATGACATTTTTGTTTTTCACCTCTGATTTCTTTTTATTTATAAAAGACATTGCATTTTAATTAAGTATAAAAAGACAATGATAATAAAATCCATCTTTTCACATTTCGAAATGTATATAAAGTTGGATTTTTGGCAATAATTGCACTAAGTAGTAAATATCGAAACAAATCAAAGTTGCCTGATAATGACAAATATAAAAGAAGATATCGAAGATGTTATTACCAAAAATAGAAAGCTCGCGTTTTCGTCTCATTCATCCTCTTAATTATGCATAAACATGTGCTTGCAATAAATGTATAAATTAAATTTTGTATTTTTGATTGTTCTTTTTATTTTTGCTAATTATTTTTTGTGTATGACAAACTTTCGCTTTTGTTACATGTTTTTTACCTGATCTTTAAGGTTCTTTCAAAGAATGCTAATTTTCTTTATCTGTTTTTGAAAATCTTTTAAAGAAAACAAATCCGTTACTTAAGAGATTCTTCTTGGATCACAAAATGATATTGTCCAAGGTTCGTAAAGTGTTCAGTGCTGAATAGAAAGAAAAGTTATTATAGGAAAATAAATACGATCAAATAGATTTTTTATTAATAAATTATTTTGCTTTACGTTTTAAAAATTCCATAATCTATTACAAGTACAAATAAAAGTTAACCAATGACCAGAAAAGTAGTAAAGTACATCCATGCACGTGAATTTATATAAAAAAACTTTTCATTTCTTGCTCGTCATCTCCGTCATTTGTACTGATATTCAAAATATATTTTGTATTACGAGTTGATCACGATAATTATTGATTAATTTGTTTAAATTTTCTTATTTTTATCTAGATTTTGTTAATGTGATTTCTAGCCTGAAGAATACTGATAAACCGTTGAAATATATAGTGAAATGTTATATGGTTGGCGTTTTTTAATTAATATTTATTTGTGTTTGTTTTAATAATATTAATGCTTAATATATATGTTAAGTGTGAACCACGAGATTCATTCTGTTTCAAGGATAATCAATGCTGTTCCGATTTAGTTTGCCAGTTCAAAGACGGTATATTTATTTATTTTGCCATTATTAATTTTTAAAAAATATATTCGGAAATATTACAATATAGCAATATAAACATGTTGACTGCCACATTAGTAATCTGTAACTGGGGCTAATAATATCAATGTGGAAATAAATAATTAGAAATTATCATAATAATAATATTAATAATAATAATAATAATAATAATAATAATAATAATAATAATAATAATAATAATAATAATAATAATAATAATAATAATAATAATATATAAAATTTAAATAAATAACAATACTAGCCAATTTCCACAATGTTTATTCATAAAATATGTCTAGTGAAAGAAAATATCAATCAGAGAAGAAGAGGAGAAAGCGAAAGTCTAGTTAAATTTTGGTTATGAGTGACTAAGGCTGTTTATCAGTCGAAATATTTCTTATTTTATGAACAAACATTGCTGAAATTGGCTATCATTGTTATTTATTTAAATTCTATTTAAATAAATGATTCCGCTACCGACAAAAAAGATTTTAAAAAAATTAAAAGTTTATCAATAATAATAATAATAATAATAATAATAATAATAATAATAATAATAATAATAATAATAATAATAATAATAGTAATAATAATAATAATAATAATAATAATAGTAATAATAATAATAATAATAGTAATAATAATAATAATAATAATAATAATAATAATAATAATAAATAATAATAATTTTATAAGGACTTATTTTTGTTTTTCACCTCTGATTTCTTTATAAGTTACATAATATTTTCTACAAAATTTGACTATGAATCAGATTTATTTAAGGTATTATTAAATATGATTCATAGTCAAATTTAGTAGAAGAAATAATAATATATTTAATCAAATTTTCAATAATCAAACTAAAATATTTACAGGCATAGGTTCATGTGTTCCTTTTCAATGGAATTCTAAATTTCAATCTCCAAGATTGTGTCAAAAGGATTCTGACTGTGAGCTGGAAATGTGTTGTGTTAAAGAAAACGAAGACGATTCCCTGCAAGGGTTTTGCAAGGTTAAATTTCGACGTGAACTTTGCAGAAATGCAGTGGCTGTTCATGATTACGCAAACCAGCTACCCATTAGTGATCGGTACGGTGGTCTGACTTTTCGAAAGAAAAGGCATTTACTTAAACGACTAATACAATTTTGAATTGTTAATTTTTAGAAATAAATTCAATAAAGAAATATTTTTCCTCATTTTTGATTGATATCATAAAATAAATAATAATAAATAATAATTATTGCTATTTTGACAATAATTAGTAGTGCATTTAGGTTGTTTAGCTTCGATAGTGTAACAATTTTCATTTATTTCACAAATATATTGAATAAAAACTTACATTTCAATTTCATAAAATATTAAAAATTCAAGTTTCAGTATACTTAAATAATACAAATTTATTCAGGTAGTATGATGTGAGCTCATAGCACTTAAGAGAAAATGCCTCCAACCCCTTCGACAATAAACCGCCCCAACTCTTTCTAATTTTTAAGCTTACCCTCTTTTTTTTTAAATTTCTACCCTTAATTACTCTTTGTGACGCCAGTAGGTAGATGTGTGCAAACTGGCGCACCTTTTTGTAACCCCCCCCCCATACTAAAATAAAACATAAACACAATAAGTTCAAAAATAAGAACAAAAACATATAAACATACATTTATTAATTCAATGAACAGTCGGATGAGATGTTAGATAGGTTGTTAGTTAAACATGTGAGAAATTATTCTGTTTATTAATTGGTATTCTCTAACATATAATGACCTTATGACAGACTTACATTATTTCCAACCCAAACCCTTTTATCATCCTTATTTGTGAGTTCAAACCTTTGAAGTTTTAAAACTATAAAGTTGGTGATTGTTGGTACCGATACGATATTGAGGCACAGAAAAGATACAGTTTTTCTCATTAAAGTCCTTATATGATTTACGGGTTAACTCTGTGTCTTTCAATGTTACTCCTTTAGCTTTTAGGCATTTTGATTTTCCTAACAAACTATAAAATTTGAGTCTTAAGAAACCCTACTTTAGACTCCACAGGTTTCATTTTTTCGGCAGCCATAGTGAAATCATTCAATCTATCGTGAGGATCAAAAGGAATTTCAAGATCAACTTCTAAAGTATAAGCATAAGACAAAGATTCAAGATTTAAAGACAAACATTCAGACCAGATATTATCAAATTCATCTAGTACCCAACTAAATTCACCACATGGTAAAGGTTGACTTAAAGCCCAACCGTATAAATTATTAATATCTATATAAAGTAACTATGTGTTTTCGTCAGTTTTATCAAAAATGCTTATTAACAAAATTAAGACCTACTCTAGAACCTATTTCATATGAATTGTAAATTCCCATGTCTTGTAATAGTTCAAAGGGTTTATCTAAAGTTATTGACGCGGAACTCCAAGACATTCCAGGAATTCCGAAATAAGTTAGTGGTTCTAATCTATTGTGAGCTATTGATTTTGCCCTAAATTGCTGAAAAAAGTCAGTCAAAAGAAAACAATTAAGTTTCAAATACACCATCCCATAGTCAAGTAAATTCACAAATTTAATTTCAGTTCAAATTACTTGAGCTTTCTCATTTTCAACTTCATTCACTCCTTCCCAACTCGATAGTAACTCGTAAGTATTTTCAAGGACTTCTAAACTAGTTGCAAAGTTGTACGGAAAGATACCCTTTTCATCTACAATCGTACCAGTAAAAGCAGATCTCGTCAAAGGTAAAGTGGTCAAAGTTTTCAAAGCCCTAGCTAATGAGTCATTAGCAAACTAATATGAGTCGATGAAACGTATTCTAAGGTTACCAACATATACCATAAGAGATAAGAACAGTTAACTGCTAATAGGAATACAAGATAAGTTTCAATTGGGAAATTGATTTATTCCATACATGAAAATATGATGTAAGTCATACCCCCGTAAATTATGAACAACTACAGGTAATAATTCATTGATTCCACTAATAACATCACAAATTTTAGAGGCAGGACCAATATATATTCCACTAAAATGGTCGTCGTCTCTAACTTCACCTACCATCTTCTTTTTGCACAAATAACAATCTTCACAATTATTAAATGAATATTCTTCATCATAAGCAAGTGGTATTTTAGTATTTTAGCATTTCCCCCTTTCTTTATAATATGGTAGTACAATGTTTGTTCCTATATCTGAGACTTTAAAAAATTCATAAACACAGTTGTGACCTATAAAAAAATAGTAACTTGACATTCCAGGGAAAATTGTTCAGTAATAACAGTCCAGCAAAAATTGGCAAATGGATCTGGTAGTGCACAGAATCATTTGATAAAATAGATTCAAAATCTGAATAGATAACGAACGGAGGTGTTATCGTTTTTGACCAGTTTCTGAACTCCAAATGTTTATCTTTATTTTTTGGTCATGTATGTAGCGTAGTACCCAACTGATTTTTCTTACATAATTCTTGATGCTTTTCAAAGGCTTTTGGTTTTCAAAATTCGTTTAAACAATTGTCGCACCATTTGCAACAAATTCAAAAATTACAATCATTGTTTTTATGACAATTTATCAACGATTGTAGATTAGTCACTGCTGTATAATGATATCTTTCATCTTCTTATATCATTAATAAATAAATTGGATTCACTCAAATTACTTTTTTTTGGTGGATTATATTGAAATAAGGATGTTTCATTACAATTTCTTTTTTATCTTCAAGATTGTCATTATTATAAATCATTACATTAATTGCTAAACCAGGATTTTTCTTTTCAAGGGCTGGAATATCACACAGTTTCATTGGCATATCATTAGGGTCGTGTACCAAGTCATTCATATACGGTAAACCTTTTCTTGGTTTATATCTATCTTTCTTGTTGTATACAGCCAAAATACTATCTATGAAACATAAATTATCAGTATTTTGCACGTTAACTATTGCCTTTTTACCTATTAGTCCTTTAAGTGTGGGTATGTAATTATGTCCAGAAAATCTAGATATATTGGAAACTTTGGTTACTTTAAAATTTAATTCTATTATTCGGTTTATTTTCCAACTACTTCCTAATTCCGTTCGATCAACAATCGTTTCATTAATTTTCTTTATTCCGTCATCAAGAAAAGTCTTAGTTACTAAAGCAGCGCGATTTAATATACTAACTACTTTGAGTTCCCCATCTTTTTAAAATTCAACTTGGACTCCAAATTGAAATTTTGAGTGTTTCATTTCGTTTTAAGATATTTTTAATTTTTCCAAAAAGGAAAATGAAAACACTATTTCCTTAACATTATATCTGCCGATGTTCACTTTTGTAATTCAATATGAGTCATTAACAAACTAATAAGAGTCGAAAATAAAACCATTAGCAGTCGATCAATGATATTGCGCCTTATGGTCCGAAAAATACGGTAATGTATTTAACTAAATATAATTTTTAAACTAGAAATCAATACATTGAAAATAAAATTAAATTAAAAAATTTCAATTGTAAAAACGATTAAATATGTTATCTGTAGATGTCAATTTTTATACAAATGTCTGTGTCTTTCATTCAGCATCAATTAAAAATAAAAATCTGTTTTTTTCTATATATGCATATATATATATATATAGTGAGTTAAAGATGAATTATTGTATGAAAATAAATCATTAAAACAACAGTAATAACATATTTTTAATTAAAGAAAATTTAACAATAAATATTTTAGTCTTTTCTTCTACTTGAAAAATAAATTTGATGAGACAACATTTGAATTTATTCAAATAATACTTTGATAAAATTCTGAAATTAATTAATTTATCCCTTGTAAAATTATTTCAATAAAAACGAAACGTTAACAACTTCATTTCGACTCAAAAAATTTGTTGACAAACAAATTCTTCTGAACCTGCATTTTTTCATTCATGTAAATGCCAAAAGATATGTGGATTTCTGTCAAAGTTCACATTTAGCAAATCAACATTTCATGATTTGAATTGAAAATTAAAACAAAATATTTTAAAAATTTCAAATGAAATTTTTTCATTGTAGACATAGTAGAATTTTAATTAAAACAAGTTCAGTATCATCTAGATTGCAGTCTGAAGTATACAAAGGAATTTATGATTTTTTAAAATATTTTTTTAACAGTTTACTAATGCATTTCGTTACTCAAATCCACGGACTTCAAATGAGCCTTACTAGAAAGTGCTCATAGAGCGGTCTTAAAAAAAGAATCACAGAAATAATCTTAAATCACTGCTACTTTTGACATAATTTTCGATACATCCATTTTAATTTGTTTGTTTAATATTATTTTCATTTTCGTTTTAACTTTTAAACAAAAAAGGAAAAAGAATATATTTAAACAATCATATAATCATCCGAATAAAGTAAAGTTTTAAAATATAATTAAATATGAATATATATGTATTCATATTTAATTCAAAAATTTTTAATATAAAAATTCTTATTTAATATTTGACCTAATGTCATTTATTCGTATAATAAATAATCATATATTTCATCAACAAATTACATGTATTATTTTCTATGTTGTACTAAAGTTATATGCATAGTGAAAATAAAATTTTATAGAAAAACTAAATGAAAATACAAATAGGGTTGTCAAGTGGTCAACACAAAAAAAGAGAACATTTTAAAGAAAAAATTATTAAAATCAAATTTTATACATAAAGATATTAAGGAACATAAAATTGCACTTATAATTCAAATTTGTACTTTAAAAATATAAATTAAATTAAATTTAATCATCTTCATCATCATTTTGATCACTTTTTTCAATGTATTTATCTACATTACTAACTTTGTTCAAAAAAATTTCATTTTCTTTTATTTCTTTATAAAATTCCAAACATGAAATATTTTTATAATTATAAACTACGCTCAAAATACCTCGGACAGTGGAAATTTTTAGCTTATTTCTTTCTTTAGTCCACTGGCCGCTAATCATGGAAAATATTCTTTCAACATTAGCATTTTGACCAGGTATTGCGAAAAAAAATTGACATATTTTTAAGAGTTCAGAATGAAACTCAACAGCATTTGTTTTAAAATATTCTGTCCATTTGAGACAGGTAATCAATTTTCTAAAATTTTCTATATTAATGTTTTTTTCTACAAATACCTTTAAATTATAAAATTGATCAAAACATTTTACATCATCAACAACGATGTTTTTAGATGCAAGCAATACTATCGTATTCTCAATTTCTTCCCATGTTGGAACTCTATCTAATTTCATCCAAGTAACGCTTTCAAAATTGGATAGTTGACTAGTCCATAACTTTAAATATTCATAAGACATCTTATAGCAATTCATGCAATTTAAATTGAATTTATCTATTTCATTTTCCAATCCATTTTTTATATTTTCAGACAAAATAGACTTTACTTTGATTGGAAAAAATGATTCCTCATATCTATGATGCAATGTATTTGCTAATGAATTTGTTGTAGCCATTACTTCTAATACAGAATTTTGTTCAGATTCTATTTCTAATATTTTTTCATGAAAAATATGCATTAATGAATCAGCAAATTCTAAATAAGCTTTACTAAAAGCATCTTCAAAAAATAATTTTAAAATACGAGGAGAGTTATCAATTGATAAAAAATAAGCTTTTAAAGCAGGATAAACTTCCAAGACTCTTTTCACAGCGGGATAAAGTGATAACCAGCGCGTTTTTGAATGTTTTAATAACGCTTTATACTGAATGTCTACAAATTCGCAAAAATTTTTCAAAGATTCTGTCCTTATTATATAAATTGAAAAAAAATTATAGAGTTTTAAGATTATAGATTCTAAATCTACTGTCATCGAATCAAATCCATGCTGTGCGGAATTGTGAACAATATGAGCAGGACAACCAACACCTATTAAATCTTTTCCAAATTTCAATTTTAAAAGGCTGCAAACATTGTTTTTCCCTGATCTTTTCAAACCTCCAAAATTAGTGTTACAGTTGTCAGCAGAAAAAGCAACACATTTTTCGACAATATTGTATTTTTCTAAACAAGTGTTCAAATTATCACTTATTGTCTCTGCTGTTTCGTTTGGCAAAGAATATAAATCAATCATTTTTGTCATTATTCCATTATTTTTGTCAAAAAATTGAATAAGAACTGGGAACATTTTAATTGCCCCATGATTACTTCCATCTGTTGAAACTGATATAAATGGTATTTTGGACAATGATTGCATTATATTTTCAATGCAATATGGAGCGATGACATTATTTGCGATACATCTCGTTTTGTCTTTCCAGATGAAATCCGCTTAGCTACTTCCGAATCATCAAACATGTTTGACAGTAATTTGTTTGTACAAACGGTGGAGTTATAACTATAATGGTGCTTTAAAGTGTGGAATGCTAAAGCTCCTTCGACAGCTGATACTTTGTGATCCAGAGATGAAAATTTTTTTGTAAAAAAATTGCATATGGAATTGGAACTCTCTCCTATACGAATAGTATTTGTATGCTTTTTTGACGCAATATGTTGTTCCAAATCGTATTTGCCTTTGTTTGCAACCGAAACTGTAGTATTACAAACAGTGCATATTGCCTCGGATTTTGAATTTGGTGTTGATTTAAAACATACAAATTTAGCTTGCAGTTCTTCAGTAAATAAACATTTTCGTTTACTCATATTTGGAGCTAAAATAGAAAAATCCAAGAATATAAAATATAAGACTCTAATTAACAATAATAAATTACATACTTACTTGTTTATTTAACACAAAAAAATATAATATTAATAATTACTTTTCACTTGCTTATTTTATTTATTTAACACAACAAATTATAATAATAATGATTTCTTATCAAAATCGTTAATACACACAAATTATTTCATCTTTAATTTTAAATTCAATAAATATTGACAGGACAGCAATAGCATAGCCTACTTTTTTTCAAATTTTTGAATTTTTATACCGAGTTTCTTTTTAAATTTCAACTTGAATTAATTAAAAATCAGCGAAATTGAAAAAAGAGAACAATTTGAATATTTATAGAAAAAGATAGAGGACAAATAAAATGTGCTAAAAAAGAGAACATGTTCTCTTTAAAAGAGACATGTTGACAAGCCTAAATACAAACAATTGCCGAAATAAAATGAAAATTTAGCTTCTTATTTATTAAATTTTGTTATTTGGATATCGGCGTCCATTCGAATTCGAAAAACAGATGAAATTTAGGGACCCTCTAAAAAAATTGGAGACTTTGGAAACACATACACACACACATATATATCTTTACTTAATTGAAATAATATAAATATGGAAATTTCTAGAGAAACTAAAGATTTCAGTTTCTACAAGTTTCTAAATACAAAAATACAATTTATTTATCATGATAATGGTTGAATAAATAATTGATATCAAAACATGAATAAAATATACACTAAGAAATGTACGAATTGAAAAAGTAAAAGAAATATAAATTAAAATATTTTACTGTTATTAGCTTATGACAATTTATGAAAATAAATCAGGTTCGCTCTAATCTTTCATCTTGACTGTCGATTTGTAACTCCTATTTACTCTTAAATGTAACACCATTTCAAAATTCGATTTGCTGTAAGCAGAAAATGTATGCACTGTCGGATGGATGCACGGATATCTATTAATGAAATGCAGTCAGTATTACTGGATAACTATTAAATGTAACCAATTCTATCCATATTCATAAAAATCAAAATATCTGTAAAAAATTCAGAATTGGATTTTTACCCTTTTTTTCTGTGTTTACAAAATTTTCTATTAATCTAAATTATAATTTGCATTGTTGGATTTAATTGTTTACCGACTCGTCAACGATAATGAATATGATATAATTTCTGGCTCTAATGAACAATGAATGATCTGAAATATTAATTTTCAATTAATTCATTTGTTTAGATGCGTCAAAATAATCAATTAATAAATGATCTAATTTTAACTATATTATCTCATTTTTGTTAAGGGAAAAAATAATTGTTGTAAATTTTGTAAAAAACATTTTAAAAAATAATATTATCTTTTGTTAAATTTACTGATGGAAATTTTCTTTGTTGTTATCGTTTTAATATCAGGTTTAATTTAGAAAATTAAAGTTTAAAATTAATAATTTAAAAACCTACATTGTAAGTTTTTAGCATATACTTGTTATTAGCAAGTATTTACAACATATAAGTATAAAACGGTAATTCCTTGGTAACAGCATAAATCAATGTTAAGGCACTTTCTTCGATGAATAAAACTGGAAAAGTTTTTTTAATCATTCAGAATAAATGCTTCAGAAATAAAAGACTTTCTTTGGAATCAGTTTGAAGTTTTAATTCCCTTTTAAATTTCGAAATATTATGCAATCTCCCAAATATTTTTTCAATAATATTATTTTTCACACGAGTTTATTATATTTTATACAAAATTAATATCAATAAAATTTTTTATCTTTTTAGCTACTTCTTTATTAAAACAGTAAATTTCCACAACAATTTATCAAAATTATTGACAAGTGATAAAAATTATTCAAAATAAACTTTCCTAATTCTCTTTGATTAAACAAATTATTTCCTAATTACAATGTAAATCATTAAAAATTATTTTAAAACAAATTTTATTAATTTAAAATCTTTATACATTGAAAATAAATTAACAAATTATTAAATGAGAGTTTTTACCAATTTTATTTGTTAAATTAATGTCCACTTCATACAAGTTTCTTTAGTTTTATATTACACCCGTTGCCAATGAATTAACTCATCTATAATACAGGTTACCAAGTAAAACCAATGAAAACTTCACAATTTCTCCCAAAACCTTTATACCTCGGTAAATATAATGAGTTAATTTGTGCAATAATATTATAAATCGAATGTTTATATGCATATTTTGCAAAGTGATGTGTTTATATGTTCAGTATATTTTTTCTATCACTTTCTCTTTTTCTATAATAAATGAGTTTATTTTTTACAAAATTTACATTCAACAAACAAATAAATTTGTGTATTTCTATAATATAAACTTATTTATTTTATTTTTATATCATAAATTGCTTTTAATGAATGAAAACGGGTGTATAGTAGGCCAGCAATTAAGGTGGCAGCTTGTCAAGAAAATTAAAACGCGGCCAAATTGAAAAGTAGTTTGATGATTTTTGATTTTTACTTTTTTAAAATTCATATAATTAATCAGAATTTCAAAAGTAATTAAGTGATAAGAAAACTTAAGAAAAAATAATCTGAATATAATTTTACGTTGGAAACGTGATAAAGTTAACTCTCGATTTTTATGCTTTATAAAATTTTCAAAAGAATTTTTAAATTCTTTGTTAAAATTTAAACCACAATAAAAAACTGAATATTTAATTATTAAATTCAATTCGGTTATTGATGTGGAATTTCCTCGTTTTGTAAGTAGCATATAAACATCCATTATGTAAATTAATTTTTCTTTTTTTTAAATATTTAAATATATTTTATCTTTTTTGATTTCTAATTTTCATAATAAATAGAATTGTTAGTAAATTAAAATTCAGATTTATTTTGAAATAGGTTGTTGACATTGAATAAATTGCAATGAATATATAATCAGAGAGAAATTATTAGATTATAAAAATAAAAAAGTAAAGAAGTATAGAAGTTTAATTTTGATGGTTTTGACTATGATTCCTAATTTTTTAAAGACATGTGGTGAATTCCATCATCTTTTTATTTGCAACAAGGCCCACGAGGATACAGAGACATCGCAGCTTCGGAAGATCGCGGATCGACAGATTTTGATTGAGAATGAGAATGCTTGCGTTGAGGTTTACACAGGTCTTTCCAATTAACTGTTTACTATGACCCGAACCCAACGCTGCCATCAAATACCCCAAAACTAGACCATCAAACAGAAAGTTATGATATTCATCCATAGCACATTCTTGAATATTTGATGGGATTTTATCAAGCGCAGTTTTAATACGACTTGGAACTGTAGCATTTAACATATCCATCAACGAAGAGTTTTTCCTGCTTCATTTTCATCGGATTGTGCAGCTTGAGGAGAAATAATATGAGATATAATTCCAATTTGTGGTTTAAGAGTAGAAAAAGCTTCTCGAGCTGCGCTAGCCTCTTTGGCTAGACGAGTCACAACTCTATACGAAACATCGTATTGACAACGAGCTTGAGACAATTCACATTTAAGAGCCTGGTTCTCTTGTTTCATAATAAATTGTTGAAGCATCAAAGCATCCCATTCATCCTGAAAAGATTTCAATAAGGCTGGAATGGATGTAAAACTGGGCATTAGAACTCTAATTTCAATCAAATCATCTCGAGAAAACTGTACCCCAGTGACTGGATTTAAATCACTGGTTGTTAAGTATTCATCAATTAACCTTCTTCCATAAACGCCCTGAAAATCTATTAAGAACTGAAACTTCAGGAATTTCATTGGAAATCGAACATATCAATGACATTTTAAGAAATTTGAACTATTTCAAGTTATTTATTTATTTTTAAATTACAATTATATTCCTCTAATTTTATTCACAAAATTCACTAAAATACAAATTCCAATTTTTACAATTTACATTAAAATTTTAAACAAACAAATTTTTAATTCACAATTATTTTAAAGTATTGTCATTTAATTACAAAAAAACCCAATTTCCAAAATAAAGTCTTTTTTTTTTCATTTTCATTTTTTCACAATTCTATTTTTATTTTTCCCGGCCTTAATTTTAATTATTGTTGTTACTTGGAGAAAAAACTCAAATTTTGAATCCATTCTCCAAGTTACTAAACTACATGGGGCTAAGGGAACAGACTAACCAAATTCTCAACAACATGTCTTTTCTAAATAATAGCCATAGCTTTAACTTTTTAGCTTAATTTTTTAAAAATTTATATTTAATATTTTAATAACATTTTTTTATTATTTTACTATTAAAACAATAATAACCCTAGTATGGAGAAAAAAAATATCAACGAAAAGCGATTTCTTTAGAAAGAAAAATTGAAATTTTAGATTCTTTGCCAAAAGAAGAAAGAATATGCTAGATTAGTAAACATTTCAACTTAAGAGAATCGACTGTAAGAGCAATCAAGAAGAATGAAATTGCAATAAGAAAATCGATCATTGATGGCACGAAGTTAAGTTCAAAATTATCATCCTACACAAGAGATTACATATTAGAAAAAACAGAACAAGCGCTCAGAATATTCATTGAAGATTTATCAAAAAAAAAGAATCCCTATAAGCGGTTATATACTTCAAGAAAAAGCGCGCAAATTTTATGAAGAAATTACAAAATCACAATCATCTACTTTTTCAAGTTCCAAAGAAAATAGAAAATTTATCGCTAGTAACGGATGGTTAAGTGGATTCTTGAATGCATTTCATAATTTGAAGATTCGTGGTGATGTCGCATCCGCAAATCAAGAAGAAGCCAAAAGGTTTCCAGAGAAATTGATTAAAATTATCGAAGATAGAGTATATTGTCCCCATCAGGTATTCAATGCAGACGAAACTGGATTATTTTGGAAAAGAATGCCTGTAAGAACTTACATCGCCAAATCTGAAAAGGAAGCTAGTGGATTCAAAGCAAGTAAAGATCGAATATCATTATTATTATGTAGTAATGCATCGGGAGATAGAATATTGAAACCTCTACTAATTAATATATTTAATAGACCTCGTGCTTTAAAATCCAAGGATCTAAAACAGCTATCGGTAAATTGGATGGCTAACAGTAAGGCCTGGGTGACTACAGCTGTATTTACTGAATGGTTTAAAATTGCTTTTTACCAGAAGTGGAAATATATCTGAGACAAAAAGGTCTTGATTTGAAAGTTTTATTAATCCTCGACAATGCACCTGGTCATGTAAATATAGAACATAACAATGTTCAGATACTTTTTATTCCACCAAATACGACAAGCCTCATTCAGCTATTGGATCAAGGAATAATTGAAACTTTTAAAAAATGTCACATCAAAAGTACGTATGAAAGTATTTTGAATAAAATAGAAAATGAAACATTACCATTAAGCGAGATTTGGAAAAAATTTACAATTCTTGATTGTATTAATCACGTTGCAAACGCTATAAATCAGATAAGGCCGATGACTTTAAATTTATGTTGGAAAGCAATATGGCCTGAATGCGTCACAGATAATGGAACTATTGCTGAAATATCAGATGAAATCATAGCTTTAGCGCATTCATTTGGCGGGGAAGGGTTTGATACTTTCAACGAAAAAGGATATAGAAGAATTGCTAACAGATAATGCATTAAATGATGATGAAGTTATTGCTTTAACTATGGATGCTGAAGATGAACTAGAAAATAATGGCAATGTGGAAGAAGAAAATCCTGTTCCATTTACGGAAAAAATAATTCGAGAAGGTCTACAACTCTGCAATAACCTAGAAAACTTTTTATTCTTCATGATACAAATTATGAACGAGCTTTGAAGTTTCAACGCGACCTGAACAATTGTATTTCTGGATATAAAGAACTGCATAAACAATTAGTTACTGAATCAAAAAATCCAAAAAAATTTTGATCACTGATTTTGCTGTACATAAAAGCGTGTCAAAGCAGAAACGTGGTGAAATTGATGCTGATTTTAATGAAACAGAATCGTTGGGGAGTTCTTCTGAAAACGAAAGTGATTTTGAACCACGTTTCAGAAAATTGGCGAGAAGATTATCATTCAGCGACGACAGTTGTAATTTAAATAGATTTTACTTTAATGTAGGTATATGTGAATGATAGCGAAACTCCTATTTTTTTAATAAAATAATTAAAAAGTAAATATGTAGATATGTGCATTTTTTTTTCACTTTCAAACTTTTTTTTGCAATTTGAACATATATATAAATATTGACAGTTTCGAAGTTATACGGTTTTTAAAATTCTTAGAACGCATCTCACTTTTTCTATGTAAGTCGTAGTTTTTTTTGTGTGATTTTTTTGTACGACCTTCCGCAGAACGCATCTACAGCACAAACAGAGGTTTAAGTGTAATAATAATAATAATAATAATAATAATAATAATAATAATAATAATAATAATAATAATAATAATAATAATAATAATAATAATAATAATAATAATAATAATAATAATAATAATAATAATAATAATAATAATAATAATAAAAAATAATAATAATAATAATAATAATAATAATAATCATAATAATAATAATTTTTATCCTATTTTCTGCGAAATTGTCAAATTTTGGAAATGATGATTTATATTGAAATAATGAATTCGTTGTTTAGTTGAATTAATTGGTTTGTATATTTTGTGGAAATTTCGAATATTTGTGGATTTTTTAAAATGGTTTTAGAATCTTTGGAATTTATTATATAATAAACCAAGTTACTTCTCTACAAACATTGATGTCTTTTCGAGGATTAATTTCAAATTCAAATGATGCTCTATACATGATTAAATGCATAAGTTCAACAGATCTCTTATACTCAAAGAAGTTAATGATTAGAATTAATCCTGATAAACATGCGGGAACTTTAACTATTATCGACACAGGTATTGGTATGTCGAAAGCTGATATAAATAACAATTCAGGGACAATTGCCAGATCAGAAACTACGGCAATTATGAAACACGACAAGTTGTAGCTGATGTTTCCACGATCGATCAAATTAAAAAAGCATGACTCTGAATAAAATGACTCTGAACAAACCAAACATCAATAATAATACTATTAAAAAATTATATTTTTAATTTAAACAAATTTTCGTCAATTTTTTCTCAATTTTTTCTCAAATTTTTCTCAATTGAAATCAAAAAATGCAAAAATATTTGTAAATAATTTGAAAGTAAATGAGTATAAATGAAATTGATAATATTAAAAAACAAACAATAATAATAAATTTTCCATGATAAGGAAATTAGGCAAAATTATTTTTTATTATCAAATTACAAATTTTATAGAATTTTCTGTAGTCTCCTATTTCAGAATTAATTACTTTTAATAAGACTAATTAAACTAATATAATTATGAAAATATTACCTTTCTAGAAATTGAATACTTACAACATTTTCCGAAAAAATTCAAAAATTCAAGCAAAATTGAACAGTTTAAAAATCATAGTATTGTTTAAATTATAAAAAAATTTAGATTAATTCAGGTTTTGGTTTATGCTCTAATCAAGAGGGCAAAACTGGCGAGAAATGCCTAAAACATTCTATCCGATTCGTAAGCAATATAAAAAAATAAAAATAAAATATTTTTATTTTACATTAAATATCATATTAACTCGAATATTTAATTTTAAAATTTTAATAAATTATAAAAGTTCTATTTTTAAAATTCATTTTATATTTAAAAAATAATACTTTTAGACGACTTTGTTTGGGGGACGAGAAAACCTTGGTACAGGTCAATTAATAAAAATATATTTGATTATACATTTCATGTTCCAAATCATTTGTAGGATTAAAAGGGATATAAATAGAGCCATATCCAAATCTGTTGTCTCTAATTTTAAAAATTTGTTAGGCAAACTTGATTTCATGCGAATTCTGTAACATGGCGAGGGAAAACTGAGGAAAAGAAATAATATGAATCTAAAATTAGAAATAAAATGTATATTTTTTTATAAAATAAAAATTTACAAATGTCAAATATGCATTAAGATGGCAACAGAAAGTATTATAATTACCGTATATATTTGCATATAAGTCGAAAGTAAATATCATATTATTAAATAACTTTTGAAAAATTATTTGAAAAAAAATTAAAATGTTATTTTTTAAATATATAAATATTCCATTTTTTCGTCAGTTATCATTATAGAAATATGAGTAGCAGAATTTAATTATTGTTGTTTATATTTTAACCGAAAAGATATATAGAAATGTATTAATATTTTGAACATAAATAATTATTTATTATTTATAATTTAAATTAAATTGACTGTGATTTTTCAATTTGGTATAAAAATAAATTTACACTTTTTAAAAAGGTGACCTTTGCTTTTCAAATTCATTAACAACTAAAATTGGTTTTTCTTTTTCTATGAACAGGATTTATATAATAAAATACACAATTTAATTTTAACTTCTTTTAATATCGCTTCTCGCTCCTCTGTACACGTTTTACTTTTAAAACTTCGCTTCGAACAACTGCCGATTTTTGTTTATGGCTAGCGCTTTTATAGAAATTTCTTGCCAATGAATAAACACTAATCAAAACAAAACATTTCTGAGCCGGGGGACAGTTTATTGCCAATTAACTTAATTCCACGCAACCCATTATCCTAACATTCTGCATTATGACCCTTTATTAACGGGTTCTCATGAAAATAATTAATTTGTTTTTGGGTTCCTGCACCTTCAATATACCTCTGATTAATTTAATATTATTTTATTCGTCTTCAAAATCAAATTTGCTGCCGATTACCATTTTCCTTTCAGAAAAGTATCAATGTTTACTTTTTTCAAATTAATAATTAATTTAATTGATTTTTATAATTTTTGAAATTTTATATTTTATTTCTTGAAATTTGTATAACCCTAACAATTTAAATGCTTTATTCTGATGGACTAGTCTACACCGGGCTATACTATGTTCAAATACAAATAATTTATCCAAATTTTTTAAATGTTGAAAATAAAGCGAAAATCAAAACGATAATTAAATTCTATGCAAAATTATTACTAAATTTTCACATGAAAATTTGATAAATTTAAATCTTTACTTTAATACTAAAATTTTATACATTGGGTAATAATTCATTAAACATTTACTATTTTACTATCATCAAATTCCCTAAATAAAATCAAACATAAGAAAATTACCAACAAATAATCTGCAATAAAAAACGTTAAATTTAGCTTATTTGAGTTTTATTAGTTATTTTTGTTAAAAATAAAAATATTCAAGAATAAAAAGCCAAATTTAATAACTAAATTAATAATTTGTTTTAAAATATAAAAATGCAAAAAAATAAAATAAAAAAAAAAAACTTCATCAAAATACCTATTTTTACTTGCTTTTGTTATTGTTTTAATTTTGATTTGATCAAGAAATATTGAAATCGAAATGAATTTAATGACAAACAGTACTTTCTAGTATTGTACTATTTAGTATCGTTGATATTTTGACAAGTATCATGAATTTGTGATCAACAGATAAGCGAAAAAACCTTTATTAACTCATCCCTATGTATGTCAAGGATGGTGGACGGTTGAGCTAGTTGTATTAAAATTCAAAAACAACCTAACTTAAAATAGATTTGCATATGGGGATTAATTAAAATGTCAGTATTTAATTATAATTGGTCAGTTTATATTTTTTTATAAATGGTCAGTATTTTATGCTTAACCCTTTCGTACCAAAATTATTTATATTGGGATTTTTAACCTTTTTATTTTAAATTCTATTTTTTAGCTAACTGCCAAATCAAAGTGTGTCTGATAAAACAGATTCCTGTTTTACCGATTAGCTAATGATCGATACTAGATGGCAATAGTAGTAAATATCGGGAAAAGGTATTCCCATCGGTCTTATCAGGGCAAAACAAAAATGGGAATACGTATTCCCATTGAGCACGAAAGAGTTAATTATATCAGTAAGAATTAAACAAATGGTCAGTAAACTATCAGTATAATAATAATAATTTTTTTCAGTACATAATAAAAATTTGGAAAGTTAAAAAATAGTTTTTCGTCAATAAAAAATAAATTTTATGAATTTATTAAAAAAATCATAATAAAAATTACAGTTAATAAAATTTCTAATACAATAACAAATTCAATTACATTATATATTTAAAATTAAACAAATTACAAAAATAAAAAACTTTAACCAATTGCTTTTGCTGGTCTTCCTCTTTTCTTTTTTCACCTATTGGAAAATTTTTTGCTTCACTGGGTTGCTTTGTTAATTTTAATCGAATAGCAATGCCAATAAGATGTTTGCATGTATAATGTTTTAAAAAACTTGGACAAGGACATTTTCTTTTTTTCCATTCTTCGTTATTCTTTGACATTTGCACGATCCAAGTAATGAAAGCTCTTTTTTTGAATTGTTCATAAGTATTCTAACACATTTACTTGATATTAAGTATTACTTCATTTGATATTTTGATTTCATTACCAGTTCGACAGTAATATTCTACTACATTTTCACAATCTTTTGATGAAATTTTTTTAATGCCTTTCCATACTTTTAAATCATTTGAAGTTTCAATCATAAAATTTCTATCACCATGAAAATACTCAGTCGACCATTTTTTTTGTTAATTCCAAACATAAATTCAAAAACCTCGCTTGCACGATTACTTTGTCGTTTCTTTTGTCTTGGTGTTTCAACAGATATATCTAGTTTACTGCAAATGTTCAAAACATTTTGAAAAAGAACCGAAAAGTTGTTTCGCTGCTCATTCAAAGTTTCAGTCAACGAATCAATATTTTTAGGAAAATAAAAAATGTCAACAAATTCAAGACAATGGAAAATGATAAATTTGAAAAGAATTTTTCAAAAATTTTACTTACCAATTTCTTTAGTAAAAACAGTATAGTAAATCTGTTAATATGAAACACACAATTGATAAATGAGAGAAAACCTCTAAAGCCTTTTCAACTCAATTTTTCTCAAACTCTCTAATTTAGCACACTGATATCGTTTTGATTTTGTTACTAAACTAAGAAAATTTGCAAATATAATGAAAACAGAAATTCACTCGTTATTTATACAAAATTTTGACAGGTTTAGGCAAGTGTAATTTACAGCGATAACATAATATCAGTAATATCAATTTTGTTGCCAACCAAATTTTCTACAAGAATTCGGTAAATGAAAGAGCCAGAATGTGTTGGAAAAAACGATATAACGAATATTTTTTCTCATTGGTTCAGGCAGTTAAGCTAACTAGAAAACCTTACCATCATCGCTTTTCTTTAAATATATTTGATTGCACAGAAAAGTGTCACTTTTTTTATGCAATAAACATGGAACCACTTTTAAGTTTAAAATACAACATAGAACAAAAAAACACGTGATGGGATTAAAATAAATCCTGTTTATGAGAGTGCAATAAAATAACTATTTGTTTAGGTTCAAGTTGTCTGTTACATATAGTAGTAAAAATTAATCCTAATATAAGATGATTGTTTACTTATCTTATTTGTTTTCCGGTGAGTAATATGGACAGTTGTGTACAAAAAAATAAGGACTATTGTCCTATTTTAACTAATTTTAGTTTCAATTTTAGCAACTTCAGGTTCTTCTAGTGAGGGGGCAATCGCCCCCATCACACTTCCTTTGGATTTGTCCTTGTATAGCACCCAATCTACTTTTTTAAGTTGTAGTAACATGCGAAATTGCTACAGATTGCTGTTGATGGGTTTTCCACACGCACTTTATCAATTAATTACCAACGTAAGTGGTTCATATTTTGAATTGGTCAACTTGTGGTAGGAAAGTAGAGAGCATTAGTGTTTTTAGGCCTACAGCGGTTAAAGCTGTCACTAATAGTTCTATAAATCAAATATCAGACTCTAAGCGACGTTAGGACTGTTTTTGATGGTGGATGGTTAATAAGGAAAACACGCACCTTTGCTGACAATCCTTGAGCAACCATATTGGTCAATCCGCTAACGCAAGAAGATTTTTTGAAAATTATAACTCAAAATTCTAGTCTCATTATGTTCGTAATTTGTTCAGAAAGCCACGCTTCGCGTCATTTAAATTTATCATAAGTTTCTCTTACACAAATTTGATCTATTCTGTTATGCAATATTTGTTGAATCTACGAGAGAAACTTCGAATTGTATGTATAACTCGGCGTATTAACGGCTGCAAGGTCGCTATGGTTGTTCAATAGACCTTTATTTTAGCCTTGCGTTCGCGGATAGTTACTTTAAATGACTTGATTCCTCTTACTGTTTCTGATATTATTTTTTGCAAGTGCAATATTTTCTTTTTAGTTTCACGTTTGAAATGTAGTCATTCATTGTGTATCAATTACAAGACAAGATAGTTTTAATTCATTTATTTGAATTTGACTTCCTCTGCGTTTTAAAAAAAAATGTTTCTTGTTTTACAAACAACCCTTTCTTCCAAATCTCAGGATGAAGGTTATCCATGTCAACTTGACTGTCGTCAGTCTAATTGAGGAATACTGCGGTCCAAAGGAAAAGTACCTTATCTGCATTTTTATAAATACTTAATAGGCAAGTAACTTAAAAAAGAAAATGTTTTGGAAAAGTATTTTTTAGCCATTGTTATTAGCCGAAGTGAGTTTTTTATTGAGATTTTTTTTTATAAATTACTGAAAAAATGAGATCTATAAAAATGTCCACTTGGTCAAAAACTGTACGTACGGTACTTTTCCTTTGGACAACCGAATAGATATATTACGTGTGATTTATATTTTTTCACACTAATAATATATTAATATTATTATTAATGATTTCTTATTGACTATAATCATGAACAAAAATGATTGTCTATTTTAGCTTACTTTTTCTAAATGTAATTTTATTTGCGGAGTCACAAATGGACGTCTGTATTGATAAGTTTAACAATGAATATCCAAAAAACTCCAAATGGAAAAATGAAGATGGCTGTTCTTGTTTCTGTGCAGAAAATTTACAGATTATCTGTCGACTATGTTTGAAGAGAAGCCTGGCAAATAATAAAAGTAAGAAAATTTTGTTTTTTGTTCTTTTGTGAATAATTTTATTGTTAAGACTTGGGTCCGTATCCTTCAGAACCTCCTATTTATTTTGCAAATCAACCAATCGGAATTAGTTGCGTTAATGACAATAAGGTTTTAATGACAGTAGACACAACGGAATACGTAAAAATCAACCAATCATATCTGTTGATTGGTGGTAATTTAAATATTTCATTGGCTAGAATTTGCGTTACGTGTTCAATACCACCCCTTTCCAATACCGTGTGCTATTCTTTGCTAAGTAATTTCTTTAATGTTTTATTGAAATTGACATATTTTCGTTACAAAATTAAAATGTCGGCAAATTTATTCTAGGCAAAAGATATTAAAAATACTAAAATAATAGAGCTGTCAATATTTAATATTTTATACAGAAATAAACGAAAAATCTTAAATTTCACAATAGGACACTACTTAAAAGTTTTCGTCTTTTTATATTCAAAATAAGAATAAGAATAAAATTTCGTAAACTTGTAAAATTGTTTATTTTGAGAAAAAATGTTATTATAAGAACTTCTTTTGGTTTTCAGCTCTGATTTATTTTTATTTTTTCCCAATGACAATAAAAAATTTTTTTGACCATTAATCAGTAACGATATCGATGTTTTATTGATATTCACGAGTTTTCGGCATATCCTTTTTTTCAACTGTTTGAAAAGGGATTGAAAAGTGACTGGAAAAAGACTGACTCCCAACTTCTAATACCAGTGAAATATATTTTATTTTATAATTAATTAAACATTATTTCTTCTAACTCCACTGTGACCAATTTGCTTGATTGTGACATTTTTGTCAGTCAGAAATTAGTCCTGAATTCAATAAAATTTATTATACACAGTTACTACTGTAGAATCTGTTAAAATTTATTCATTTTGTATTTTTAAATGGTTCTGATTTTTAATAGACAATGTTTTATTGTTTCTATGGTCATGTTTTCAAAAGATCGGTTAAACGAAATGCGGTTCAACTCAAAAACTAACATATTTTTTTACAGAAAGTAAAACATTGCATTTTTTTGTACTAGTTATATAATTCTAATGTAATTCTATTTATAATAAAATACACTTATTATTTTTAAATATATAAATAACATTTCTAAACATTTTACACTATATTTAAATTAATATTAAATAATTTATAATTTATAAAAGCATTGTTTTAGTATGCAAAGAAATTGGAGAGTATAAAACTGCAATTAATAAAATCTCTACAAAAATTACAAAAATAGAGGTTACTAAATTAAAATTTCCAGGGGCGCTCCAAGCGGGCGTGCAACGTGCGCATTGCAAGCAGGCAGCCGTTTGAAAGGGCGGCAAATTTAAAATAAAAACCATTTGCAAAAAAATTACAACAATTTTGTCATTAAATGAACCAATTGTGCGTGCGGTGTCATTGAACGCACTCCAGCTTAATCTTCATATATCCGTCATTATCTTGTCAAATTCATTTAGTGTTTTAAGTTTTTGGACCAAGTCAACATTTCAAGTTTTAAAATTTATTAAAATCAATAAGAGAATTGTATTTAAAAAAAGTAGTGATATACATTAAAAAAATGTAAAGATATACATTCCACAATTTGTTAGATTAGAAAGGAAGATTATGTTATAGAATTCGGAAGGTATAATGAAATGTTTTCTATATTTTTGTTCAGGGGGGTTCCAACCAATATTAGATTCATAAGCAAATTTTAAAATTAACTTTTATTTCTTCATTATAGACCAAGCATTAGTATCAATTACAATAAGATTTGAAGCGATAAAATTGTATAATGATATATTTGGATTTATGTATAATATTAAAGATGAAACGGAAGAAATACTTTTGCAAAGCTGCAAGGATTTGCATTTGAAATTAACTGAAGAACAAAGAAATTAGTCCGATATTAATGGAATTTGAGTTATTCGAAGAGATGAAAACTATAAAAGTATTTTAAAAGAAGAAGATATTAAACCTCAATCTATATTATTATATATTCCTATATTATTCCTATATTATTCCTATATTATTCCTATATTATTATCTATATTATTATACATTCCTAAATATATTTATTGTTACCAGAATTTCAAAAGTAAAAATTATTAAAAATTATTTAAAATCAACTATGCTCAAGAAACGTCTAAGTAATATATCAATAATTTCTATTGAACATGAAATCGTAGATAATTTAGATCAGCGTTTCCCAAAGTTTTTTCACCGCGGCACCCTTTTTGATTTCAAATTTTTGACGGAACCCTTATATACTAATACGACAAATAACTGATGTCATATTTTCGTTTCCAGATCTAGGTTTTATAACAATACTTTGTACTGATGATGCTGAATGAAATGGAATTGGGACATATAAAATAGAATGGATATATGTTTTTTGAGGCAATATCAAATGAAATCGAAAAAGAATTTTAAATTGGATTCGTATGGAATCGAAAATTATTTATAAAGATTTTTTGGAAATATATTTACAAAAAGTTCGCGGAACCCTAGGGTTCCGCGGAACCCACTTTGGGAAACGCTGATTTAGATATACAAGACTTAATTTCACAATTTGCTTTGAACAAGGCAAGAAAAGTCTCTTTTTTGTGAGTAGTAAACTATTAATTTCATAAACTTTCTATTTTTTGTGTGTACTAAGCTATAACTTTCCTAAACTTCTCTGTTTAGGGAATAATTTTCATAAACTATTGCATGTGATATGTATGTTGTTCGTAGTTAGTTTAATTTTTACTTTAATTAAAATGTTATTTTTATTATGGATCATAGAAAAAGTTTTTAAAGAAAGGACGGGAAGCGACAGGAAATTATTTTGCACCCAGGCGGCCTAACAGCTCGGCGCACCTCTGAGAATTTCTATCCTAATATTTTCAGTCCACTACTTTACGTTGGTTTTAGAATATTCGACAAATATACTCGTTATAACAGAGAATTCACAATCATTATAAAACGTGCAATAATCCATTCGCAACGTTAAATTAAGAATAAATTTTAACAATTATATTCATTTTTTATTAATTTTTATATCAACCTCTCACTTTGTACAATCACACATAGAACTTTACTCTCGTCCGCCCCTCAGAAAAAGTCCTAGGCACTTAATGTTAACACATTATAAAAAAAATCTTGAAATTTATATACAAATATTTTGATTTTATTAAAAAATTCCACACTAAGTCATGTATTCGCATTATATTCGACATTTTATGGTAGTTGTTTTCAGAGCCAAATCATTAATAATTAAAAATATAAAATGGACACAATCAAATTAAATTAAAACCAAAAATGAATTAGGAAATTAAAACTATTTAAATAAAAAATTAAAAAAAATTAAAATTCAAAGTCACACTTATATTGTTGATGTTTATTAAAATTTTACATTTAGCAATAAAGTAAATTAAAACCCACATTTTTAGTTTAAAAACATTTATTTTTGATATTTAAGCTAATAATTTACGCTTAAAATGATTCTAAAATGTGCTCAACATTCAGATACGGACTTGTTTTTAACGCCTTTTCATCAAATATATTTTAAAAATCTTGTTACGATTTTTCAGTGCAATTTTTCACCAAGTCATTTGTATGTTTCTAATTACACGTCACCGCCGGAAATGACGGTTTTCCCATCGGAGTATTTGAGTAAAACATCTATGGAAGCCACTATATCCGGTAAAGACATTGGGCAAATATGTCTACAGTGTTATCAAACATTGCATGGAACTATTGAAAAGTGTTATGATTTTTACGGTAAGAATACATATCAAAATAAAATCATACCTTTCATAAATAAACATTTAGAATAATAGTTTAGTGAATTTAGGTTTATTAGAAATTTTTTGGGTTTTTAATAATATTTCATTTATTTTCATTTTGACAAAGGATCAAATATTATTTTGGATTTTTTGTCAAAATTAAAATTAATGAAATATCAAAAAATGATTTTAATTTTAATAGGTTAAAAATTTAATAAATATTCCAAAATTATAAATTTTTTGATTTAATTATAATATTGTAATACTTATTTTACTGAAGTATATACAAGATGCGTGTTTATGAATAGAAACAATTTTTTCAATATTTTGCAAAGCACTAGTTGTCCATTTAATCATTCGAATGTTTGTGCTAGTGAGTTTATTATGGAATTACAGAATATTATTTATCTGGATGAGATACAGGAAGTTACTTTGCTTGATTACACATTTATGTACAACACATTTCCACTTTATAGTACAGCTAGAATTGATAACACAGAAACGGTTAAATTTACATGGCGTTATTATTGTTATTATGATACATTTATTCAACGATGATTGCTACATGTACATAACTAAAGAAGTTTTAGATATTTTTTTCATTAAAACCATTCAAAATAACAATTGATATAAGAGAAAATGTGTTCAAATTCAGTGAAACCATACAAAAAGTGCTAGACCATATGAAGAAAAAATTATTTAATCACCATCAACAAATGTTCATTTATAATGATATTATTGACAACAATAATTGTTAGTGGTATTTTGATTCTGTTATTGAAAGCAGGATGGAATAAAAGTTAAACAAGATGAAATAGTATTTATTATTTTATCACAATTAGTGTACTACTATGTATATTATACATTGTACAGATATATAATATATTCAATTAAAACATGCCATTAATTAAAAAAATAAAAATCAGATAACCCTTTCTGTAATGATTTTGATAATATCACAAAATAGCAACATATTACGTTGCGGTATTTTAATCGCGAATATTAATCTGTAATATTAATATAATTTCGTCATTCAAATTGCTTTGACTTCTTCAATTTTTTATGGAACAACCCTTTCTTTTGGAAATTGACATTAATTATTTTATTTCAACCCATATTGAAATATTTCTGATAGTAACTATTGTACTTTGTAATGAAAAGAAATTAAATTTAATTATTATTATAAAATTTTTCAATTACTTCTTTTAATAATGAAGTTTACTATTTATTTCAGATAAAAATTATACTTTAAATATCCAACCAAATTTTACGAAAATATATATTTCTTCGATGACCATGAACATTTTTTGTATAATTGAGCCGCCAGAAATTCTAAATTTGACTGATCAAAGTGGATTTTTAAATAAAAACATCTCTTTATTTGGTAACAATATCAGTATGATAATTTTAGATGGCGATGATTATGGCACATTGTGTCTTCGTTGTGGTATTTTAAATGTAAAATACATTGAGAAATGTTACCAATATTTCAGTGAGTTAATAAATTTATTTTATTTTTGAATAATAATAATAATAATAATAATAAAATGCAATCAAAAGCTGATCTCATTCAAAAGTTAGAGGATATTTAAAAAAATTAGGCAATGTCCAGGGATAATTAATATAGAATTAAAATAATAATAAGCGCTAATAAAAACAAAATGATTGGCAATATATTTTGACCAATTAACTTCAACATCTCGCTAATTCCACTTTCAAGAATTAATATCTCAAATTTGGAGTTTAACCAATAAGAAGATTTTGCGTCAAGTCAATAAATTTGTATTTATTTTAATAAATCTTTTAAAATATTAAAAACTCATTAAAATTGATAAAATTCAGTGACAATGCAACAGGTGAATTTTATGGAATTTATTTTTAAAATTTTTATTAATACATCTACAATATGTGATTACACAACTTATACTGAACATTTATTTCAATATCTTCAATTATTATAATTTTTTGAATTTAAATTTAAATTAGATTCAACAATAAAAATTCAAGTACAACCCAATAACAGTTTGATCTATATCAGCAATAAAACAATGGAAATATCATGTGAAGTTCTTCCAAAGGAACTGATAACGAAGAATCTGGTAGAGAATATCGGATTTATAACGAATAACAGTACAGGTTCAAATATTTCACAGTTTTTAATTATTTTTAATGGTCATGGTTCGGAAAAAATTTGTTTTTCCTGTGGTCATGAGTTTCTCGACATAGATAGACGTTGCTATGAAAATTACAGTAAAAATTAATTATTTTATGAATATTAACATATTTCTAATAAAGAAAATAATATCAGTCTAATAATCGAGCCGAGGTCAGTGGACGTTTATCAGTTGGATCAAACAACTATTTTTGAATGTATTTCAGATCCGATTGAATCTATCAATAAAGGTTTCATATTTAATGTGACATTTTCAGTAAATTCTTCAAAAGTAACATTTTTGAAATCTAACAAAATTAGTATTGATGGGTCGTATTTGGGAACTTTGTGTTTTCAATGCCGCCATCCGATTACGAAAAATGCTTCGAAGTGTTATAAAAGTTCAAAGAAAGGTAATGAAAATTATAATTCTGAAAATATATCTTACATTCTTTAATTGATTTTTAAAATTTTCCGTAGAAAAACACATTTACAAAAATTTAATTAGAACTTTAATCAAGAAGTCCCTTCAAAACTTTGGAGAGATTTTGAACAAGTCATTTCCATAAACATAAGACGATTGTAATTCAATAAAAAATTTAAATTAAATATATAAGTAAAATTTTTTATTTGCTTCGTCCACTTTTGATGACATTTCTTTCATTTTTACTGTGACAAAAAATCATAAAAAATAAATTTCCCTGGAACACAAACTTTCAGCACTGACTTTATCAAATTTCATACTGTGTTAGCAAAATGATTGAAATGCGAGAAAAAATTAAAACTCGTAAAGACTCAAAAAATATTTATTCGTTTTAATTAACCGTTCAGGAATTCTTCATCAATAATACACCTGTTTCAGCTGAATAACAACTTCTATAATAAAATGAAAAAAATAAAAGAAGTTCCTGTAATTGATTGAATTAGAAAGTCCTTTATTTTACTTGATTATGTTCTATTATTTGGGTTTAATTTGACTTCAATAATATATATATATATATATATATATACACATCAGTGGTGTTTTCTAGCCGGAACGCTCCGGAACGTCGTTCCAGTACTTCCTTTTTGGACAGGAACGCGTTCCGGAACTAACGATGATTTCTGATAACGAGAATTGGCTGATGTATTGATTTCATGTATTGTTAAAATATTTATACAATATTGTTTGAGTATCTAATATGCGTATTTTATAATTTTTTAACTAATTTTTATTAAACGTTCCTATTATTGTAATAAACATATATATACACAAAATAGGTTTCATTATGATTTTCGTTTCCTATCCTTTTTATGCTATATACAGGGCCAATCCTGGCGACGGGCGAAAATTGGGGGAAATCTCCCCCCGTCGTCAAATTTGGGACATGAGACCGCACAGACCGGCCGCCTACCCAGGACCGGCCCTGTCTATATAATTATATATACGCGTTCCGGTAAAAAAAATTTAGCACAACACCACTGATATACATATACTTTTTTACTGCTGTACTTTCCATATGTAATTAAAAATTATCTTTAATCTTTATTTTATGACTTTATTTAATATATAGCAATATGTTTATAATAAAATATTGCATACATTTTCTTTTGTTTCTGGTCCGCACAAACTTTGAACCATTTTTGATAAAGAATGTTAAAAAATTTTAATTAATTTCTTTTCAAATACAAAATTAAGCTTAAGTTTTTTGATTCTCTACTTTGATTATAAGAATCCATTGAAACAATTTTTGTTTTTGACGTTTTAATTATATGCTAATTACACATGCAATTTCAGATGTAAAAATATATCCAACATCCGATAAAATAAGATATTTGGAAAACCAACAAATAATATGCCACATTCACCCCCCTGTTCGAAATAAGTCAGGAGTAATATTTCATTTAATTGGTATTTCAGAAAATAAATATTCAAGGAGTGATTTGATCATTCAGATACATCCAGACAAATCTCTTTTAAATCTTAAAGTTTGCGTTATATGTGGTGACTTGATATACATGAACAAGTCTCATTGTTACATATTGTACGGTAAGGTTTGTATATGTGATATGAAAATCTCGAATAATAACTGGTTACTCTTAAATTTACAATTGTATGATTAAAACAAAACTAATTAAAATTTAAAATCAGGCTTCACCAAAGAACAGTAGAGTTTCTAAAATTTTCCATTTTGTTAAAATATAGATTAGTTGATTAATTGGTGATTAGTAGAAATATAATATTAGTAATTACATAATTAAATCAGTGGAAATCAATGAAATTTACTAAGCCTATTAAAGTTAATTTAACACTCGCAAAGTGCACGTGCAAATATGATGACCACATGCCTGACTTTAATCTTTTCCCCGTCAAATTCTTTTTTCTGTACCTTTGAATATTACTCTTCTGCTTTGTTATGTTCGTATTAGCTAATAAACTATAACATTTTGGCTGGAGAAATGCCCACTATTAATAACCAATACACTTACTCTCATCTTCAGTTTTCAAATGATAGAGTATAACATTCTACCATACATTAGGTTGTCTTTAATTATTCCACAGTCTTGCTGCATAGGCTATTGCGATTATTGAATGTTTAATTTATTACTATTAATTCACCTTTATTATAAGATGTTCAGCATAATTATTTTAAAGGTTTGCTTTTCTTTTTATTATTATTAAAATTAAGACATCTATGATTTTTTAATATACAATATTTATTACAAACCTTTCAAAAGCACGAAAAGTTAGTTAATAAATATTTTATTTGTAATAAAAAATATTTGTTTGTCAAATATTATTTCCTTGTTTTAAAAGCAAATGATAAAGTAACACAAGAAAAAAGTATCGGAATAATTTAAATAGAATTATTAACAAAATAAAAATGAATAAAATAATAAATTTAAGTTATAAAAAAAAAGAATATTATAAAAATAGTTAATTAAAATTATTTTATTTTAGCTAACAATATGTATAAAGTAAACATAAGTCCAAAGTGCAGAACAGTAAACATTTTAGAAAACAAATCTATAAACTGTGAAATAGTTCCAGTTCCTCCAATATTGATTTCTAAAATAGAATTCTTCCTGACAAATATAAAATCAGAATATTATTCAAGAAAAGATCTAAATATTCAAATAATGTATGACCGATCATTATTAAATACTCGATTTTGTGCCGTTTGTGGAAATTTAGCATACATGAACGCTACACAATGCTATACTTTAATAGGTGAGCATGGTTTTTCTTATAAACTTTGAAATATTTATTATTTGACATGTTTTCATATTTCCATTTGTATTAAATATTGTTGGTCTTAGAGCCATAGTTAATTAATAAATTAAATAGATAGAAAATAGTCGAAATGTTCTGAGTTTAACTGTCACACACACACACCACAAATAAATGCTAACTCTGCTGAAAAAACTCCAAATAAACATTACTAAATTAAATAACAAAATTAATAAATTAAAACAACGCACAACAACCACAAGAACACAATAATTGATAAAATATAAACCGCTTAACATCGCAAAATCACGCTAGAAAAGACATAAAAAAGAGAAAATGTCGTGATTTAAGAATAAAATAAAATCATTTAAAGCAAAACAAAATATAATTAGCGAGTAAATTGCAAATTAAATTAAAGAACTAAAAGTAAACATAAAACATAAAATTGAGCAAAATGAAGCCAGAAAAATATTATTGGTCGCACACATGCATGAAATTTGTATAAATACAGTAGTTAAATTCATAACTATAACCTAATTTAAGACTAATATTCTTAATAGAATCTTTGGACGTTAGTTTCTGACATCAACTTTATAAGTATTCAGATTGCGCTTATCCAATCAAAGTGTATCTCATTATTAAATATAAATTTATATATTATTTGTTTGATTTCATTATTTTTACCATGATCTATTGGTATTTTTTCCTTATAATTGAATAATTTGAAAGATATTTTAATTATATTTAATTTATTTTAGCTAACATCTCATATACTGTTACTATTACTCCTCAGTCAAGTAGATTAAACTTTCTACATAATGAAGCGATAAACTGTCAAATCGTACCACTACCTCCAACAAATAGTTCTCAAATTGCCTTTTACTTGACAAATTTAAATTCAGAATCTTATTCAAGAAAAGGTCTTACTATTGAAATTGCACATAACGAATCATTGATAAATGCAAGTATTTGTGCAGTTTGTGGAAATTTAGCATACATGAACGCTACACAATGCTATACTTTAATAGGTGAGCATGGTTTTTCTTATAAACTTTGAAATATTTATTATTTGACATGTTTTCATATTTCCATTTTTATTAAATATTGTTGGTCTTAGAGCCATAGTTAATTAATAAATTAAATAGATAGAAAATAGTCGAAATGTTCTGAGTTTAACTGTCACACACACACACCACAAATAAATGCTAACTCTGCTGAAAAAACTCCAAATAAACATTACTAAATTAAATAACAAAATTAATAAATTAAAACAACTCAAAAAAACCACAAGAACACAATAATTGATAAAATATAAACCGCTTAACATTGCAAAATCACGCTAGAAAAGACATAAAAAAGAGAAAATGTCGTGATTTAAGAATAAAATAAATCATTTAAAACAAAACAAAATATAATTAGCGAGTAAATTGCAAAATAAATTAAAGAACTAAAAGTAAACATAAAACCTAAAATTGAGCAAAATGAAGCCAGAAAAATATTATTGGTCGCACACATGCATGAAATTTGTATAAATACAGTAGTTAAATTCATAACTATAACCTAATTTAAGACTAATATTCTTAATAGAATCTTTGGACGTTAGTTTCTGACATCAACTTTATAAGTATTCAGATTGCGCTTATCCAATCAAAGTGTATCTCATTATTAAATATAAATTTATATATTATTTGTTTGATTTCATTATTTTTACCATGATCTATTGGTATTTTTTCCTTATAATTGAATAATTTGAAAGATATTTTAATTATATTTAATTTATTTTAGCTAACATCTCATATACTGTTACTATTACTCCTCAGTCAAGTAGATTAAACTTTCTACATAATGAAGCGATAAACTGTCAATTCGTACCACTACCTCCAACAAATAGTTCTCAAATTGCCTTTTACTTGACAAATTTAAATTCAGAATCTTATTCAAGAAAAGGTCTTACTATTGAAATTGCACATAACGAATCATTGATAAATGCAAGTATTTGTGCAGTTTGTGGAAATTTAGCATACATGAACGCTACACAATGCTATACTTTAATAGGTGAGCATGGTTTTTCTTATAAACTTTGAAATATTTATTATTTGACATGTTTTCATATTTCCATTTTTATTAAATATTGTTGGTCTTAGAGCCATAGTTAATTAATAAATTAAATAGATAGAAAATAGTCGAAATGTTCTGAGTTTAACTGTCACACACACACACCACAAATAAATGCTAACTCTGCTGAAAAAACTCCAAATAAACATTACTAAATTAAATAACAAAATTATTAAATTAAAACAACTCAAAAAAACCACAAGAACACAATAATTGATAAAATATAAACCGCTTAACATTGCAAAATCACGCTAGAAAAGACATAAAAAAGAGAAAATGTCGTGATTTAAGAATAAAATAAAATCATTTAAAACAAAACAAATATAATTAGCGAGTAAATTGCAAAATAAATTAAAGAACTAAAAGTAAACATAAAACCTAAAATTGAGCAAAATGAAGCCAGAAAAATATTATTGGTCGCACACATGCATGAAATTTGTATAAATACAGTAGTTAAATTCATAACTATAACCTAATTTAAGACTAATATTCTTAATAGAATCTTTGGACGTTAGTTTCTGACATCAACTTTATAAGTATTCAGATTGCGCTTATCCAATCAAAGTGTATCTCATTATTAAATATAAATTTATATATTATTTGTTTGATTTCATTATTTTTACCATGATCTATTGGTATTTTTTCCTTATAATTGAATAATTTGAAAGATATTTTAATTATATTTAATTTATTTTAGCTAACATCTCATATACTGTTACTATTACTCCTCAGTCAAGTAGATTAAACTTTCTACATAATGAAGCGATAAACTGTCAAATCGTACCACTACCTCCAACAAATAGTTCTCAAATTGCCTTTTACTTGACAAATTTAAATTCAGAATCTTATTCAAGAAAAGGTCTTACTATTGAAATTGCACATAACGAATCATTGATAAATGCAAGTATTTGTGCAGTTTGTGGAAATTTAGCATACATGAACGCTACACAATGCTATACTTTAATAGGTGAGCATGGTTTTTCTTATAAACTTTGAAATATTTATTATTTGACATGTTTTCATATTTCCATTTTTATTAAATATTGTTGGTCTTAGAGCCATAGTTAATTAATAAATTAAATAGATAGAAAATAGTCGAAATGTTCTGAGTTTAACTGTCACACACACACACCACAAATAAATGCTAACTCTGCTGAAAAAACTCCAAATAAACATTACTAAATTAAAACAACGCAAAAAAACCACAAGAACACAATAATTGATAAAATATAAACCGCTTAACATCGCAAAATCACGCTAGAAAAGACATAAAAAAGAGAAAATGTCGTGATTTAAGAATAAAATAAAATCATTTAAAGCAAAACAAAATATAATTAGCGAGTAAATTGCAAATTAAATTAAAGAACTAAAAGTAAACATAAAACATAAAATTGAGCAAAATGAAGCCAGAAAAATATGATTGGTCGCACACATGCATGAAATTTGTATAAATACAGTAGTTAAATTCATAACTATAACCTAATTTAAGACTAATATTCTTAATAGAATCTTTGGACGTTAGTTTCTGATATCAACTTTATAAGTATTCAGATTGCGCTTATCCAATCAAAGTGTATCTCATTATTAAATATAAATTTATATATTATTTGTTTGATTTCATTATTTTTACCATGATCTATTGGTATTTTTTCCTTATAATTGAATAATTTGAAAGATATTTTAATTATATTTAATTTATTTTAGCTAACATCTCATATACTGTTACTATTACTCCTCAGTCAAGTAGATTAAACTTTCTACATAATGAAGCGATAAACTGTCAAATCATACCACTACCTCCAACAAATAGTTCTCAAATTGCCTTTTACTTGACAAATTTAAATTCAGAATCTTATTCAAGAAAAGGTCTTACTATTGAAATTGCACATAACGAATCATTGATAAATGCAAGTATTTGTGCAGTTTGTGGTAATTTAGCATACATGAACGCTACACAATGCTATACTTTAATAGGTGAGCATGGTTTTTCTTATAAACTTTGAAATATTTATTATTTGACATGTTTTCATATTTCCATTTTTATTAAATATTGTTGGTCTTAGAGCCATAGTTAATTAATAAATTAAATAGATAGAAAATAGTCGAAATGTTCTGAGTTTAACTGTCACACACACACGCCACAAATAAATGCTAACTCTGCTGAAAAAACTCCAAATAAACATTACTAAATTAAAACAACGCAAAAAAACCACAAAAACACAATAATTGATAAAATATAAACCGCTTAACATCGCAAAATCACGCTAGAAAAGACATAAAAAAGAGAAAATGTCGTGATTTAAGAATAAAATAAAATCATTTAAAACAAAACAAAATATAATTAGCGAGTAAATTGCAAATTAAATTAAAGAACTAAAAGTAAACATAAAACATAAAATTGAGCAAAATGAAGCCAGAAAAATATGATTGGTCGCACACATGCATGAAATTTGTATAAATACAGTAGTTAAATTCATAACTATAACCTAATTTAAGACTAATATTCTTAATAGAATCTTTGGACGTTAGTTTCTGATATCAACTTTATAAGTATTCAGATTGCGCTTATCCAATCAAAGTGTATCTCATTATTAAATATAAATTTATATATTATTTGTTTGATTTCATTATTTTTACCATGATCTATTGGTATTTTTTCCTTATAATTGAATAATTTGAAAAATATTTAATTATATTTAATTTATTTTAGCTAACATCTCATATACTGTTACTATTACTCCTCAGTCAAGTAGATTAAACTTTCTACATAATGAAGCGATAAACTGTCAAATCGTACCACTACCTCCAACAAATAGTTCTCAAATTGCCTTTTACTTGACAAATTTAAATTCAGAATCTTATTCAAGAAAAGGTCTTACTATTGAAATTGCACATAACGAATCATTGATAAATGCAAGTATTTGTGCAGTTTGTGGAAATTTAGCATACATGAACGCTACACAATGCTATACTTTAATAGGTGAGCATGGTTTTTCTTATAAACTTTGAAATATTTATTATTTGACATGTTTTCATATTTCCATTTTTATTAAATATTGTTGGTCTTAGAGCCATAGTTAATTAATAAATTAAATAGATAGAAAATAGTCGAAATGTTCTGAGTTTAACTGTCACACACACACACCACAAATAAATGCTAACTCTGCTGAAAAAACTCCAAATAAACATTACTAAATTAAATAACAAAATTAATAAATTAAAACAACTCAAAAAACCACAAGAACACAATAATTGATAAAATATAAACCGCTTAACATTGCAAAATCACGCTAGAAAAGACATAAAAAAGAGAAAATGTCGTGATTTAAGAATAAAATAAAATCATTTAAAACAAAACAAAATATAATTAGCGAGTAAATTGCAAAATAAATTAAAGAACTAAAAGTAAACATAAAACCTAAAATTGAGCAAAATGAAGCCAGAAAAATATTATTGGTCGCACACATGCATGAAATTTGTATAAATACAGTAGTTAAATTCATAACTATAACCTAATTTAAGACTAATATTCTTAATAGAATCTTTGGACGTTAGTTTCTGACATCAACTTTATAAGTATTCAGATTGCGCTTATCCAATCAAAGTGTATCTCATTATTAAATATAAATTTATATATTATTTGTTTGATTTCATTATTTTTACCATGATCTATTGGTATTTTTTCCTTATAATTGAATAATTTGAAAGATATTTTAATTATATTTAATTTATTTTAGCTAACATCTCATATACTGTTACTATTACTCCTCAGTCAAGTAGATTAAACTTTCTACATAATGAAGCGATAAACTGTCAAATCGTACCACTACCTCCAACAAATAGTTCTCAAATTGCCTTTTACTTGACAAATTTAAATTCAGAATCTTATTCAAGAAAAGGTCTTACTATTGAAATTGCACATAACGAATCATTGATAAATGCAAGTATTTGTGCAGTTTGTGGAAATTTAGCATACATGAACGCTACACAATGCTATACTTTAATAGGTGAGCATGGTTTTTCTTATAAACTTTGAAATATTTATTATTTGACATGTTTTCATATTTCCATTTTTATTAAATATTGTTGGTCTTAGAGCCATAGTTAATTAATAAATTAAATAGATAGAAAATAGTCGAAATGTTCTGAGTTTAACTGTCACACACACACACCACAAATAAATGCTAACTCTGCTGAAAAAACTCCAAATAAACATTACTAAATTAAAAACAACGCAAAAAAACCACAAGAACACAATAATTGATAAAATATAAACCGCTTAACATCGCAAAATCACGCTAGAAAAGACATAAAAAAGAGAAAATGTCGTGATTTAAGAATAAAATAAAATCATTTAAAGCAAAACAAAATATAATTAGCGAGTAAATTGCAAATTAAATTAAAGAACTAAAAGTAAACATAAAACATAAAATTGAGCAAAATGAAGCCAGAAAAATATGATTGGTCGCACACATGCATGAAATTTGTATAAATACAGTAGTTAAATTCATAACTATAACCTAATTTAAGACTAATATTCTTAATAGAATCTTTGGACGTTAGTTTCTGATATCAACTTTATAAGTATTCAGATTGCGCTTATCCAATCAAAGTGTATCTCATTATTAAATATAAATTTATATATTATTTGTTTGATTTCATTATTTTTACCATGATCTATTGGTATTTTTTCCTTATAATTGAATAATTTGAAAGATATTTAATTATATTTAATTTATTTTAGCTAACATCTCATATACTGTTACTATTACTCCTCAGTCAAGTAGATTAAACTTTCTACATAATGAAGCGATAAACTGTCAAATCATACCACTACCTCCAACAAATAGTTCTCAAATTGCCTTTTACTTGACAAATTTAAATTCAGAATCTTATTCAAGAAAAGGTCTTACTATTGAAATTGCACATAACGAATCATTGATAAATGCAAGTATTTGTGCAGTTTGTGGTAATTTAGCATACATGAACGCTACACAATGCTATACTTTAATAGGTGAGCATGGTTTTTCTTATAAACTTTGAAATATTTATTATTTGACATGTTTTCATATTTCCATTTTTATTAAATATTGTTGGTCTTAGAGCCATAGTTAATTAATAAATTAAATAGATAGAAAATAGTCGAAATGTTCTGAGTTTAACTGTCACACACACACACCACAAATAAATGCTAACTCTGCTGAAAAAACTCCAAATAAACATTACTAAATTAAAACAACGCAAAAAAACCACAAGAACACAATAATTGATAAAATATAAACCGCTTAACATCGCAAAATCACGCTAGAAAAGACATAAAAAAGAGAAAATGTCGTGATTTAAGAATAAAATAAAATCATTTAAAGCGAAACAAAATATAATTAGCTAGTAAATTGCAAAAGTAATTAAAGAACTAAAAGTAAACATAAAACATAAAATTGAGCAAAATGAAGCCAGAAAAATATGATTGGTCGCACACATGCATGAAATTTGTATAAATACAGTAGTTAAATTCATAACTATAACCTAATTTAAGACTAATATTCTTAATAGAATCTTTGGACGTTAGTTTCTGATATCAACTTTATAAGTATTCAGATTGCGCTTATCCAATCAAAGTGTATCTCATTATTAAATATAAATTTATATATTATTTGTTTGATTTCATTATTTTTACCATGATCTATTGGTATTTTTTCCTTATAATTGAATAATTTGAAAGATATTTTAATTATATTTAATTTATTTTAGCTAACATCTCATATACTGTTACTATTACTCCTCAGTCAAGTAGATTAAACTTTCTACATAATGAAGCGATAAACTGTCAAATCGTACCACTACCTCCAACAAATAGTTCTCAAATTGCCTTTTACTTGACAAATTTAAATTCAGAATCTTATTCAAGAAAAGGTCTTACTATTGAAATTGCACATAACGAATCATTGATAAATGCAAGTATTTGTGCAGTTTGTGGTAATTTAGCATACATGAACGCTACACAATGCTATACTTTAATAGGTGAGCATGGTTTTTCTTATAAACTTTGAAATATTTATTATTTGACATGTTTTCATATTTCCATTTTTATTAAATATTGTTGGTCTTAGAGCCATAGTTAATTAATAAATTAAATAGATAGAAAATAGTCGAAATGTTCTGAGTTTAACTGTCACACACACACACCACAAATAAATGCTAACTCTGCTGAAAAAACTCCAAATAAACATTACTAAATTAAAACAACGCAAAAAAACCACAAAAACACAATAATTGATAAAATATAAACCGCTTAACATCGCAAAATCACGCTAGAAAAGACATAAAAAAGAGAAAATGTCGTGATTTAAGAATAAAATAAAATCATTTAAAACAAAACAAAATATAATTAGCGAGTAAATTGCAAATTAAATTAAAGAACTAAAAGTAAACATAAAACATAAAATTGAGCAAAATGAAGCCAGAAAAATATGATTGGTCGCACACATGCATGAAATTTGTATAAATACAGTAGTTAAATTCATAACTATAACCTAATTTAAGACTAATATTCTTAATAGAATCTTTGGACGTTAGTTTCTGATATCAACTTTATAAGTATTCAGATTGCGCTTATCCAATCAAAGTGTATCTCATTATTAAATATAAATTTATATATTATTTGTTTGATTTCATTATTTTTACCATGATCTATTGGTATTTTTTCCTTATAATTGAATAATTTGAAAAATATTTTAATTATATTTAATTTATTTTAGCTAACATCTCATATACTGTTACTATTACTCCTCAGTCAAGTAGATTAAACTTTCTACATAATGAAGCGATAAACTGTCAAATCGTACCACTACCTCCAACAAATAGTTCTCAAATTGCCTTTTACTTGACAAATTTAAATTCAGAATCTTATTCAAGAAAAGGTCTTACTATTGAAATTGCACATAACGAATCATTGATAAATGCAAGTATTTGTGCAGTTTGTGGAAATTTAGCATACATGAACGCTACACAATGCTATACTTTAATAGGTGAGCATGGTTTTTCTTATAAACTTTGAAATATTTATTATTTGACATGTTTTCATATTTCCATTTTTATTAAATATTGTTGGTCTTAGAGCCATAGTTAATTAATAAATTAAATAGATAGAAAATAGTCGAAATGTTCTGAGTTTAACTGTCACACACACACACCACAAATAAATGCTAACTCTGCTGAAAAAACTCCAAATAAACATTACTAAATTAAATAACAAAATTAATAAATTAAAACAACTCAAAAAAACCACAAGAACACAATAATTGATAAAATATAAACCGCTTAACATTGCAAAATCACGCTAGAAAAGACATAAAAAAGAGAAAATGTCGTGATTTAAGAATAAAATAAAATCATTTAAAACAAAACAAAATATAATTAGCGAGTAAATTGCAAAATAAATTAAAGAACTAAAAGTAAACATAAAACCTAAAATTGAGCAAAATGAAGCCAGAAAAATATTATTGGTCGCACACATGCATGAAATTTGTATAAATACAGTAGTTAAATTCATAACTATAACCTAATTTAAGACTAATATTCTTAATAGAATCTTTGGACGTTAGTTTCTGACATCAACTTTATAAGTATTCAGATTGCGCTTATCCAATCAAAGTGTATCTCATTATTAAATATAAATTTATATATTATTTGTTTGATTTCATTATTTTTACCATGATCTATTGGTATTTTTTCCTTATAATTGAATAATTTGAAAGATATTTTAATTATATTTAATTTATTTTAGCTAACATCTCATATACTGTTACTATTACTCCTCAGTCAAGTAGATTAAACTTTCTACATAATGAAGCGATAAACTGTCAAATCGTACCACTACCTCCAACAAATAGTTCTCAAATTGCCTTTTACTTGACAAATTTAAATTCAGAATCTTATTCAAGAAAAGGTCTTACTATTGAAATTGCACATAACGAATCATTGATAAATGCAAGTATTTGTGCAGTTTGTGGAAATTTAGCATACATGAACGCTACACAATGCTATACTTTAATAGGTGAGCATGGTTTTTCTTATAAACTTTGAAATATTTATTATTTGACATGTTTTCATATTTCCATTTTTATTAAATATTGTTGGTCTTAGAGCCATAGTTAATTAATAAATTAAATAGATAGAAAATAGTCGAAATGTTCTGAGTTTAACTGTCACACACACACACCACAAATAAATGCTAACTCTGCTGAAAAAACTCCAAATAAACATTACTAAATTAAAACAACGCAAAAAAACCACAAGAACACAATAATTGATAAAATATAAACCGCTTAACATCGCAAAATCACGCTAGAAAAGACATAAAAAAGAGAAAATGTCGTGATTTAAGAATAAAATAAAATCATTTAAAGCGAAACAAAATATAATTAGCTAGTAAATTGCAAAAGTAATTAAAGAACTAAAAGTAAACATAAAACATAAAATTGAGCAAAATGAAGCCAGAAAAATATGATTGGTCGCACACATGCATGAAATTTGTATAAATACAGTAGTTAAATTCATAACTATAACCTAATTTAAGACTAATATTCTTAATAGAATCTTTGGACGTTAGTTTCTGATATCAACTTTATAAGTATTCAGATTGCGCTTATCCAATCAAAGTGTATCTCATTATTAAATATAAATTTATATATTATTTGTTTGATTTCATTATTTTTACCATGATCTATTGGTATTTTTTCCTTATAATTGAATAATTTGAAAGATATTTTAATTATATTTAATTTATTTTAGCTAACATCTCATATACTGTTACTATTACTCCTCAGTCAAGTAGATTAAACTTTCTACATAATGAAGCGATAAACTGTCAAATCGTACCACTACCTCCAACAAATAGTTCTCAAATTGCCTTTTACTTGACAAATTTAAATTCAGAATCTTATTCAAGAAAAGGTCTACTATTGAAATTGCACATAACGAATCATTGATAAATGCAAGTATTTGTGCAGTTTGTGGTAATTTAGCATACATGAACGCTACACAATGCTATACTTTAATAGGTGAGCATGGTTTTTCTTATAAACTTTGAAATATTTATTATTTGACATGTTTTCATATTTCCATTTTTATTAAATATTGTTGGTCTTAGAGCCATAGTTAATTAATAAATTAAATAGATAGAAAATAGTCGAAATGTTCTGAGTTTAACTGTCACACACACACACCACAAATAAATGCTAACTCTGCTGAAAAAACTCCAAATAAACATTACTAAATTAAAACAACGCAAAAAAACCACAAGAACACAATAATTGATAAAATATAAACCGCTTAACATCGCAAAATCACGCTAGAAAAGACATAAAAAAGAGAAAATGTCGTGATTTAAGAATAAAATAAAATCATTTAAAACAAAACAAAATATAATTAGCGAGTAAATTGCAAATTAAATTAAAGAACTAAAAGTAAACATAAAACATAAAATTGAGCAAAATGAAGCCAGAAAAATATGATTGGTCGCACACATGCATGAAATTTGTATAAATACAGTAGTTAAATTCATAACTATAACCTAATTTAAGACTAATATTCTTAATAGAATCTTTGGACGTTAGTTTCTGATATCAACTTTATAAGTATTCAGATTGCGCTTATCCAATCAAAGTGTATCTCATTATTAAATATAAATTTATATATTATTTGTTTGATTTCATTATTTTTACCATGATCTATTGGTATTTTTTCCTTATAATTGAATAATTTGAAAGATATTTTAATTATATTTAATTTATTTTAGCTAACATCTCATATACTGTTACTATTACTCCTCAGTCAAGTAGATTAAACTTTCTACATAATGAAGCGATAAACTGTCAAATCGTACCACTACCTCCAACAAATAGTTCTCAAATTGCCTTTTACTTGACAAATTTAAATTCAGAATCTTATTCAAGAAAAGGTCTTACTATTGAAATTGCACATAACGAATCATTGATAAATGCAAGTATTTGTGCAGTTTGTGGAAATTTAGCATACATGAACGCTACACAATGCTATACTTTAATAGGTGAGCATGGTTTTTCTTATAAACTTTGAAATATTTATTATTTGACATGTTTTCATATTTCCATTTTTATTAAATATTGTTGGTCTTAGAGCCATAGTTAATTAATAAATTAAATAGATAGAAAATAGTCGAAATGTTCTGAGTTTAACTGTCACACACACACACCACAAATAAATGCTAACTCTGCTGAAAAAACTCCAAATAAACATTACTAAATTAAATAACAAAATTAATAAATTAAAACAACTCAAAAAAACCACAAGAACACAATAATTGATAAAATATAAACCGCTTAACATTGCAAAATCACGCTAGAAAAGACATAAAAAAGAGAAAATGTCGTGATTTAAGAATAAAATAAAATCATTTAAAACAAAACAAAATATAATTAGCGAGTAAATTGCAAAATAAATTAAAGAACTAAAAGTAAACATAAAACCTAAAATTGAGCAAAATGAAGCCAGAAAAATATTATTGGTCGCACACATGCATGAAATTTGTATAAATACAGTAGTTAAATTCATAACTATAACCTAATTTAAGACTAATATTCTTAATAGAATCTTTGGACGTTAGTTTCTGACATCAACTTTATAAGTATTCAGATTGCGCTTATCCAATCAAAGTGTATCTCATTATTAAATATAAATTTATATATTATTTGTTTGATTTCATTATTTTTACCATGATCTATTGGTATTTTTTCCTTATAATTGAATAATTTGAAAGATATTTTAATTATATTTAATTTATTTTAGCTAACATCTCATATACTGTTACTATTACTCCTCAGTCAAGTAGATTAAACTTTCTACATAATGAAGCGATAAACTGTCAAATCGTACCACTACCTCCAACAAATAGTTCTCAAATTGCCTTTTACTTGACAAATTTAAATTCAGAATCTTATTCAAGAAAAGGTCTTACTATTGAAATTGCACATAACGAATCATTGATAAATGCAAGTATTTGTGCAGTTTGTGGAAATTTAGCATACATGAACGCTACACAATGCTATACTTTAATAGGTGAGCATGGTTTTCTTATAAACTTTGAAATATTTATTATTTGACATGTTTTCATATTTCCATTTTTATTAAATATTGTTGGTCTTAGAGCCATAGTTAATTAATAAATTAAATAGATAGAAAATAGTCGAAATGTTCTGAGTTTAACTGTCACACACACACACCACAAATAAATGCTAACTCTGCTGAAAAAACTCCAAATAAACATTACTAAATTAAAACAACGCAAAAAAACCACAAGAACACAATAATTGATAAAATATAAACCGCTTAACATCGCAAAATCACGCTAGAAAAGACATAAAAAAGAGAAAATGTCGTGATTTAAGAATAAAATAAAATCATTTAAAGCGAAACAAATATAATTAGCTAGTAAATTGCAAAAGTAATTAAAGAACTAAAAGTAAACATAAACATAAAATTGAGCAAAATGAAGCCAGAAAAATATGATTGGTCGCACACATGCATGAAATTTGTATAAATACAGTAGTTAAATTCATAACTATAACCTAATTTAAGACTAATATTCTTAATAGAATCTTTGGACGTTAGTTTCTGATATCAACTTTATAAGTATTCAGATTGCGCTTATCCAATCAAAGTGTATCTCATTATTAAATATAAATTTATATATTATTTGTTTGATTTCATTATTTTTACCATGATCTATTGGTATTTTTTCCTTATAAATTGAATAATTTGAAAGATATTTTAATTATATTTTAATTTATTTTAGCTAACATCTCATATACTGTTACTATTACTCCTCAGTCAAGTAGATTAAACTTTCTACATAATGAAGCGATAAACTGTCAAATCGTACCACTACCTCCAACAAATAGTTCTCAAATTGCCTTTTACTTGACAAATTTAAATTCAGAATCTTATTCAAGAAAAGGTCTTACTATTGAAATTGCACATAACGAATCATTGATAAATGCAAGTATTTGTGCAGTTTGTGGTAATTTAGCATACATGAACGCTACACAATGCTATACTTTAATAGGTGAGCATGGGTTTTCTTATAAACTTTGAAATATTTATTATTTGACATGTTTCATATTTCCATTTTTATTAAATATTGTTGGTCTTAGAGCCATAGTTAATTAATAAATTAAATAGATAGAAAATAGTCCGAAATGTTCTGAGTTTAACTGTCACACACACACACCACAAATAAATGCTAACTCTGCTGAAAAAACTCCAAATAAACATTACTAAATTAAAACAACGCAAAAAAAACCAAAAACACAATAATTGATAAAATATAAACCGCTTAACATCGCAAAAATCACGCTAGAAAAAGACATAAAAAAGAGAAAATGTCGTGATTTAAGAATAAAATAAAATCATTTAAAAACAAACAAAATATAATTAGCGAGTAAATTGCAAATTAAATTAAAGAACTAAAAGTAAACATAAAACATAAAATTGAGCAAAATGAAGCCAGAAAAATATGATTGGTCGCACACATGCATGAAATTTGTATAAATACAGTAGTTAAATTCATAACTATAACCTAATTTAAGACTAATATTCTTAATAGAATCTTTGGACGTTAGTTTCTGATATCAACTTTATAAGTATTCAGATTGCGCTTATCCAATCAAAGTGTATCTCATTATTAAATATAAATTTATATATTATTTGTTTGATTTCATTATTTTTACCATGATCTATTGGTATTTTTCCTTATAATTGAATAATTTGAAAAATATTTTAATTATATTTAATTTATTTTAGCTAACATCTCATATACTGTTACTATTACTCCTCAGTCAAGTAGATTAAACTTTCTACATAATGAAGCGATAAACTGTCAAATCGTACCACTACCTCCAACAAATAGTTCTCAATTGCCTTTTACTTGACAAATTTAAATTCAGAATCTTATTCAAGAAAAGGTCTTACTATTGAAATTGCACATAACGAATCATTGATAAATGCAAGTATTTGTGCAGTTTGTGGAAATTTAGCATACATGAACGCTACACAATGCTATACTTTAATAGGTGAGCATGGTTTTTCTTATAAACTTTGAAATATTTATTATTTGACATGTTTTCATATTTCCATTTTTATTAAATATTGTTGGTCTTAGAGCCATAGTTAATTAATAAATTAAATAGATAGAAAATAGTCGAAATGTTCTGAGTTTAACTGTCACACACACACACCACAAATAAATGCTAACTCTGCTGAAAAAACTCCAAATAAACATTACTAAATTAAATAACAAAATTAATAAATTAAAACAACTCAAAAAAACCACAAGAACACAATAATTGATAAAATATAAACCGCTTAACATTGCAAAATCACGCTAGAAAAGACATAAAAAAGAGAAATGTCGTGATTTAAGAATAAAATAAAATCATTTAAAACAAAACAAAAATAATTAGCGAGTAAATTGCAAAATAAATTAAAGAACTAAAAGTAAACATAAAACCTAAAATTGAGCAAAATGAAGCCAGAAAAATATTATTGGTCGCACACATGCATGAAATTTGTATAAATACAGTAGTTAAATTCATAACTATAATTTAATTTAAGACTAATATTCTTAATAGAATCTTTGGACGTTAGTTTCTGACATCAACTTTATAAGTATTCAGATTGCGCTTATCCAATCAAAGTGTATCTCATTATTAAATATAAATTTATATATTATTTGTTTGATTTCATTATTTTACCATGATCTATGGTATTTTTTCCTTATAATTGAATAATTTGAAAGATATTTTTAATTATATTTAATTTATTTTAGCTAACATCTCATATACTGTTACTATTACTCCTCAGTCAAGTAGATTAAACTTTCTACATAATGAAGCGATAAACTGTCAAATCGTACCACTACCGTCCAACAAATAGTTCTCAATTGCTTTTACTTGACAAATTTAAATTCAGAATCTTATTCAAGAAAAGGTCTTACTATTGAAATTGCACATAACGAATCATTGATAAATGCAAGTATTTGTGCAGTTTGTGGAAATTTAGCATACATGAACGCTACACAATGCTATACTTTAATAGGTGAGCATGGTTTTTCTTATAAACTTTGAAATATTTATTATTTGACATGTTTTCATATTTCCATTTTTATTAAATATTGTTGGTCTTAGAGCCATAGTTAATTAATAAATTAAATAGATAGAAAATAGTCGAAATGTTCTGAGTTTAACTGTCACACACACACACCACAAATAAATGCTAACTCTGCTGAAAAAACTCCAAATAAACATTACTAAATTAAATAACAAAATTAATAAATTAAAACAACTAAAAAAACCACAAGAACACAATAATTGATAAAATATAAACCGCTTAACATCGCAAAATCACGCTAGAAAAGACATAAAAAAGAGAAAATGTCGTGATTTAAGAATAAAATAAAATCATTTAAAACATCAACAAAATATAATTACGAGTAAATTGCAAATAAATAAAGAACTAAAAGTAAAACATAAAACATAAAATTGAGCAAAATGAAGCCAGAAAAATATGATTGGTCGCACACATGCATGAAATTTGTATAAATACAGTAGTTAAATTCATAACTATAATTTAATTTAAGACTAATATTCTAATAGAATCTTTGGACGTTAGTTTCTGATATCAACTTTATAAGTATTCCAATTGTCGCTACCATCAAAGTGTATCTCATTATTAAATATAAATTTATATATTATTTGTTTGATTTCATTATTTTTACCATGATCTATTGGTATTTTTTCCTTATAATTGAATAATTTGAAAGATATTTTAATTATATTTAATTTATTTTAGCTAACATCTCATTATACTTTACTATTTACTCCTCATCAAGTAGATTAAACTTTCTACATAATGAAGCGATAAACTGTCAAATCGTACCACTACCTCCAACAAATAGTTCTCAAATTGCCTTTTACTTGACAAATTTAAATTCAGAATCTTATTCAAGAAAAGGTCTTACTATTGAAATTGCACAAACGAATCATTATAAATGCAATATTTGGTGCAGTTTGGTGGAAATTTCACGCATACATGAACGCTAACACATGCTAACTTTAATAGTGAGCAGGTTTTCTTATAAATTTGAAATATTTATTATTTGACATGTTTTCATATTTCCATTTTTATTAAATATTGTTGGTCTTAGAGCCATAGTTAATTAATAAATTAAATAGATAGAAAATAGTCGAAATGTTCTGAGTTTAACTGTCACACACACACACCACAAATAAATGCTAACTCTGCTGAAAAAACTCCAAATAAACATTACTAAATTAAAACACGCAAAAAAACCACAAGAACCAAAGATAAAAATAATAAACGCTTAACATCGCCAAAATACGCTAGAAAGACATAAAAGAGAATGTCGTGATTTAAGAATAATAAAATCATTTAAGCAACAAATATAATTAGCGAGTATTGCAAATTAAAATTAGAACTAGTAAACATAAAACATAAAATTGAGCAAAATGAAGCCAGAAAAATATGATTGGTCGCACACATGCATGAAATTTGTATAAATACAGTAGTTAAATTCATAACTATAACCTAATTTAAGACTAATATTCTTAATAGAATCTTTGGACGTTAGTTTCTGATATCAACTTTATAAGTATTCAGATTGCGCTTATTCCAATAAAAGTGTACTCTCATATTAAATATAAATTTATATATATTTTGTTTGATTTCATTATTTTACCATGATCATTGGTATTTTTCCTATAATTGAATATTTGAAAGAATTTTAATTTATATTTAATTTAATTTTAGCTACATCTCATATACTGTTACTATACTCCTCATCAGTAGATTAAACCTTCTACATAATGAAACTGTGGGCGAATAATGCAAATCATACACTACTCAACAAATATGTTCTCAAATTGCCTTTTACTTGACAAATTTAAATTCAGAATCTTATTCAAGAAAAGGTCTTACTATTGAAATTGCACATAACGAATCATTGATAAATGCAAGTATTTGTGCAGTTTGTGGTAATTTAGCATACATGAACGCTACACAATGCTATACTTTAATAGGTGAGCATGGTTTTTCTTATAAACTTTGAATAGTTATTTATTTGACATGTTTTCATATTCCCATTTTTATTAAATATTGTTGGTCTTAGAGCCATAAGTTAATTAATAAATAATTAGATAGAAATAGTCGAAATGTCTGAGTTTAACGTGTCACATGTAACCACACACCCACAAATAAATCTAACTCTGCTGAAAAAAACTCCAAATAAACATTACAAATTAAAACAACGCAAAAAAACCACAAGAACACAATAATTGATAAAATATAAACCGCTTAACATCGCAAAATCACGCTAGAAAAGACATAAAAGAGAAAATGTCGTGATTTAAGAATAAAATAAAATCATTAAAACACAAAATATAATTAGCAGGGAGGTTAAAAAAAAATTTTGGGCAAATTAATTAAAGAACTAAAAGAACATAAAACATAAAATTGAGGCAAAATTGAAGCAGAAAAATATGATTGGTCGCACAATGCAGAATTTGTATAAATACAGTAGTTAAATTCATAACTATAACCTAATTTAAGACTAATATTCTTATAGAATCTTTGGACGTTAGTTTCTGATATCAACTTTATAAGTATTCAGATTGCGCTTATCCAATCAAAGTGTATCTCATTATTAAATATAAATTTATATATATTTGTTGATTTCATTATTTTACCATGATCTATTGGATTTTCCTTATAATTGAATATTGAAAAATATTTTAATTATATTTAATTTATTTAAGCTAACATCTCATATACTGTTATATACTCCTCGTCAGTAGAATTAAACTTTCTACATATTGAAACGAAAAACTGTCGAATCAGTACCACTACCTCCCAAATAGTTCTCAAATTGCCTTTTACTTGACAAATTTAAATTCAGAATCTTATTCAAGAAAAGGTCTTACTATTGAAATTGCACATAACGAATCATTGATAAATGCAAGTATTTGTGCAGTTTGTGGAAATTTAGCATACATGAACGCTTACACAATGCTAAGGCTTTAATAGTGTGCAAATGGTTTTTTTTCTTATAAACTTGAAATATTTATTATATGACATGTTTCATATTTCCATTTTTATTAAATATTGTTGGTACTAGAGCCATGAGTTAATTAATAAAATTAATAGATAGAAAATGCCGATGTTCTGAGTTTACTGGCACAGCACACACACCACAAATAAATGCTAACTCTGCTGAAAAAAAACTCCAAATAAACATTACTAAATTAAATAACAAATAATAAATTAAAACAACCAAAACCACAAGACACAATAACTTGATAAAATATAAACCCTACATTCCAAATCACGCTAGAAAAGACATAAAAAGAGAATGTCGTGATTAAAGAATAAAATAAAACATTTAAAACAAAACAAAATATAATTAGCGAGTAAATTGCAAAATAAATTAAAGAACTAAAAGTAAACATAAAACATAAAATTGAGCAAAATGAAGCCAGAAAAATATTATTGGTCGCACACATGCATGAAATTTGTATAAATACAGTAGTTAAATTCATAACTATAACCTAATTTAAGACTAATATTCTTAAGAATCTTGACGTTAGTTTCCTGACATCAACTTTATAAGTATCAGATTGCGCTATCCAATGCAAAGTGTATCTCATTATTAATATAAATTTATAATATTTTTGTTTTGATTCATTAATTTTTAACCATGATCTATTGGTATTTTTTTCCTTATAAATTGAATAATTTGAAAGATATTTTAATTATATTTAATTTATTTTAGCTAACATCTCATATACTGTTACTATTACTCCTCAGTCAAGTAGATTAAACTTTCTACATAATGAAGCGATAAACTGTCAAATCGTACCACTACCTCCAACAAATAGTTCTCAAATTGCCTTTTACTTGACAAATTTAAATTCAGAATCTTATTCAAGAAAAGGTCTTACTATTGAAAATTGGCACATAACGAATCATTCGTATAAAATGCAAGTATGTGCATATTGTGGAAATTTAGCATACATGAACGCACACAATGCTATACTTTAATAGGGAGCATGGTTTCTTAAAACTCTTGTAATATTATATTTACAGTTCAATATTTCCAGTTTTTATTAAATATTGTTGGTCTTAGAGCCATAGTAATTAATAAATTAAATAGATAGAAAATAGTCGAAATGTTCTGAGTTTAACTGTCACACACACACACCACAAATAAATGCTAACTCTGCTGAAAAAACTCCAAATAAACATTACTAAATTAAAACAACGCAAAAAAACCACAAGAACACAATAATTGATAAAATATAAACCGCTTAACATCGCAAAATCACGCTAGAAAAGACATAAAAAAGAGAAAATGTCGTGATTTAAGAATAAAATAAAATCATTTAAAGCAAAACAAAATATAATTAGCGAGTAAATTGCAAATTAGATTAAAGAACTAAAAGTAAACATAAAACATAAAATTGAGCAAAATGAAGCCAGAAAAATATGATTGGTCGCACACATGCATGAAATTTGTATAAATACAGTAGTTAAATTCATAACTATAACCTAATTTAAGACTAATATTCTTAATAGAATCTTTGGACGTTAGTTTCTGATATCAACTTTATAAGTATTCAGATTGCGCTTATCCAATCAAAGTGTATCTCATTATTAAATATAAATTTATATATTATTTGTTTGATTTCATTATTTTTACCATGATCTATTGGTATTTTTCCTTCATAAATTGAATAATTTGAAAGATATTTTAATTATATTTAATTTATTTTAGCTAACATCTCATATACTGTTACTATTACTCCTCAGTCAAGTAGATTAAACTTTCTACATAATGAAGCGATAAACTGTCAAATCATACCACTACCTCCAACAAATAGTTCTCAAATTGCCTTTTACTTGACAAATTTAAATTCAGAATCTTATTCAAGAAAAGGTCTTACTATTGAAATTGCACATAACGAATCATTGATAAATGCAAGTATTTGTGCAGTTTGTGGTAAATTTAGCATACATGAACGCTACACAATGCTATACTTTAATAGGTGAGCATGGTTTTTCTTATAAACTGAAAATATTATATTTACATGTTTTCATATTCCATTTATTAAATATTGTTGGTCTTAGAGCCATAGTTAATTAATAAATTAAATAGATAGAAAATAGTCGAAATGTTCTGAGTTTAACTGTCACACACACACACCACAAATAAATGCTAACTCTGCTGAAAAAACTCCAAATAAACATTACTAAATTAAAACAACGCAAAAAAACCACAAGAACACAATAATTGATAAAATATAAACCGCTTAACATCGCAAAATCACGCTAGAAAAGACATAAAAAAGAGAAAATGTCGTGATTTAAGAATAAAATAAAATCATTTAAAGCAAAACAAAATATAATTAGCGAGTAAATTGCAAATTAAATTAAAGAACTAAAAGTAAACATAAAACATAAAATTGAGCAAAATGAAGCCAGAAAAATATGATTGGTCGCACACATGCATGAAATATGTATAATACAGTAGTTAAATTCATAACTATAACCTAATTTAAGACTAATATTCTTAATAGAATCTTTGGACGTTAGTTTCTGATATCAACTTTATAAGTATTCAGATTGCGCTTATCCAATCAAAGTGTATCTCATTATTAAATATAAATTTATATATTATTTGTTTGATTTCATTATTTTTACCATGATCTATTGGTATTTTTTCCTTATAATTGAATAATTTGAAAGATATTTTAATTATATTTAATTTATTTTAGCTAACATCTCATATACTGTTACTATTACTCCTCAGTCAAGTAGATTAAACTTTCTACATAATGAAGCGATAAACTGTCAAATCGTACCACTACCTCCAAACAAGATGTTTCTCAATGCCTTTTACTTGACAAATTTAAATTCAGAATCTTATTCAAGAAAAGGTCTTACTATTGAAATTGCACATAACGAATCATTGATAAATGCAAGTATTTGTGCAGTTTGTGGAAATTTAGCATACATGAACGCTACACAATGCTATACTTTAATAGGTGAGCCATGGTTTTCCTAATAAACTTTGAAATATTTATTTATTTGACAATTTTATATTTCATTTTATAAATATTGTTGGTCTTAGAGCCATAGTTAATTAATAAATTAAATTAGATAGAAAAGCGAATGTTCTGAGTTTAACTGTCACAACACACACACCACAAATAAATGCTAACTCTGCTGAAAAAAATCCAAATAAACATTACTAAATTAAATAACAAATTAATAAATTAAAACAACTCAAAAAAACCACAAGAACACAATAATTGATAAAATATAAACCGCTTAACATCGCAAAATCACGCTAGAAAAGACATAAAAAAGAGAAAATGTCGTGATTTAAGAATAAAATAAAATCATTTAAAGCAAAACAAATAAATTAGCGAGTAAATGAAAAATAATTAAAGAACTAAAGTAAACTAACTAAAATTGAGCAAATGAATGCCCAGAAAATATATTGGTCGCCACATCAGGGAAATTATAAATACAGTAGTTAAATTCATAACTAAACCTAATTTAAGACTAATATTCTTTTAGAACTTTGACGTTAGTCTGACAATCAACTTTATAAGTACTCAGATTGCGCTTATCCAATCAAAGTGTATCTCATTATTAAATATAAATTTATATATTATTTGTTTGATTTCATTATTTTTACCATGATCTATTGGTATTTTTTCCTTATAATTGAATAATTTGAAAGATATTTTAATTATATTTAATTTATTTTAGCTAACATCTCATATACTGTTACTATTACTCCTACCATCAAGTAGATTAACACTTCTACATAATGAAGCGATAAAACTGTCAAATCGTACAACTACTCCAACAATAGTTCTCAAAAATTGCCTTTACTTGCAAATTTAAATCAGAATCTATTCAAGAAAAGTCCTACTATTGAAATTGCACATAAACGAATCGATTGAAAATGCAAGTATTGTGCATTTGGTGGAAATTAGCATAACATGAACGCTACACAATGCTATACTTTAATAGGTGAGCATGGTTTTTCTTATAAACTTTGAAATATTTATTATTTGACATGTTTTCATATTTCCATTTTTATTAAATATTGTTGGTCTTAGAGCCATAGTTAATTAATAAATTAAATAGATAGAAAATAGTCGAAATGTTCTGAGTTTAACTGTCACACACACACACCACAAATAAACGCCTAACTCTGCTGAAAAAAACTCAAGAAACATTACTAAATTAAAACAACGCCAAAAAAAACCACAAGAACACAATAATTGATAAAATATAAACCGCTTACACAGCAAAATCACGCTAGAAAAGACATAAAAAAGAGAAAATGTCGTGATTTAAGAATAAAATAAAATCATTTAAAGCAAAACAAAATATAATTAGCGAGTAAATTGCAAATTAAATTAAAGAACTAAAAGTAAACATAAAACATAAAATTGACAAAGAAGCCAGAAAAATATGATTGGCGCACACAATGCATGAAATTGTATAAATACATAGTTAAATTCATAACTAAACCTAATTAAGACTAATATTCTTAATAGAATCTTTGGACGTTAGTTTCTGATCATCAACTTTATAAGTATTCAGATTGCGCTTATCCAATCAAAGTGTATCTCATTATTAAATATAAATTTATATATTATTTGTTTGATTTCATTATTTTTACCATGATCTATTGGTATTTTTTCCTTATAATTGAATAATTTGAAAGATATTTTAATTATATTTAATTTATTTTAGCTAACATCTCATATACTGTTACTATTACTCCTCAGTCAAGTAGATTAAACTTTCTACATAATAAGCGATAACTGTCAATCCATACCACTACCTCCAAAATAGTTCTAAATTGCCTTTACTTGACAAATTTAAATTCAGAATCTTATTCAAGAAAAGGTCTTACTATTGAAATTGCACATAACGAATCATTGATAAATGCAAGTATTTGTGCAGTTTGTGGTAATTTAGCATACATGAACGCTACACAATGCTATACTTTAATAGGTGAGCATGGTTTTTCTTATAAACTTTGAAATATTAATGACATGTTCAATTTCCATTTTTATTAAATATGTTGGTCTAGAGCATAGTTATTAATAAATTAAAAATAGATGAAAATATCGAAATGTCTGAGTTTAACTGCACACACACACACCCACAAATAATGCAACTCCTGCTGAAAAAACCAATAAATTACTAAATTAAAACAACGCAAAAAAACCACAAAAACACAATAATTGATAAAATATAAACCGCTTAACATCGCAAAATCACGATAGAAAAGACATAAAAAAGAAGAAATGTCGTGATTTAAGAATAAAATAAAATCATTTAAAGCAAACAAATATAATAGCGAGTAAATTGCAATTTAAATTAAAGAACTAAAAGTAAACATAAAAAATAAATTGAGCAAAATGAGCAGAAAATATGATTGGTCGCACACAATGCATGGAATTTGTATATACAGTAGTTAAATCAAACTATAACCTAATTAAAGACTAATATTCTTAATAGAATCTTGGACGTTAGTTTCTGAATCAACTTATAAGTATTCAGATTGCGCTTATCCAATCAAAGTGTATCTCATTATTAAATATAAATTTATATATTATTTGTTTGATTTCATTATTTTTACCATGATCTATTGGTATTTTTTCCTTATAATTGAATAAATTGAAAAATGATTTTTAATTAATTTATTTAGCCTAACATCTCATATACGTTACTATACTCTCATCAGTAGATAAAACTTTCTACATAATGAAGCGATAAACTGTCAAATTCGTACCACTACTCCAACAATAGTCTCAAAATGCTTTACTTGACAAATTAAATTCAGAATCTATTCAAGGAAAAGGGTCTTACTATTGAAATGCATCATAACGAATCATTGATAAATGCAAGTATTGGCAGTTTGTGGAATTTAGCATACATGAACGCTACACAAGCTAATACTTTAATAGGTGAGCATGGTTTTCTTATAACCTTTGAATATTTATTATTTGAACATGTTCATATTTCCCATTTTTATTAAATATTGTTGTCTAGAAGCCATAGTAATTAATAAATTAATATAGATAGAAAAAGTCGAAATGTTCTGAGTTTAACTGTCACAGCACAACACCCACAAATAAATGCAAACTCTGCTGAAAACTCCAAATAACATATAAATTAAATAACAAAATTAATAAAAACAAAAAACCCTTCAACAAAAACCACAAGAACACAATAATTGATAAAATATAAACCGCTTAACATTGCAAAATCACGCTAGAAAAGACATAAGAAAGTGGATTTAAATAAAATAAAATCATTTAAAACAAAACAAAATATAATTAAGCGAGTAAATTGCTAAAATAATTAAAAACTAAAAGTAAACATAAAACCTAAAATGAGCAAAATGAGCCGAAAATATATTGGCGCACAAGCATAAATTTGTATAATACAGTAGTTAAATTCTAACTAATAACCTAATTTAAGACAATATCCTTAATTAGAAATCTTTGGACGTAGTTTCTACATCAACTTATAGTTTCTCGATTGAGCGCTTATCCAATCAAAGTGTATCTCATTATTAAATATAAATTTATATATTATTTGTTTGATTTCATTATTTTTACCATGATCTATTGGTATTTTTTCCTTATAATTGAATAATTTGAAGATATTTTAATTATATTTATTTTTACTAACATCTCATATACTGTTACTATTACTCCTCAGTCAAGTAGATTAAACTTTCTACATAATGAAGCGATAAACTGTCAAATCGTACCACTACCTCCAACAAATAGTTCTCAAATTGCCTTTTACTTGACAAATTTAAATTTCAGAACTATTCAAGAAAAAGGTCTTAACTATTGAAATTTGCACATAACGAATCATTGATAAATGCAAGTATTTGTCAGTTTGTGGAAATTTAGCATATCAATGAACCTACACAATGCTATAACTAATAGGTAGCATGGTTTCTTAAAACTTTGAAATATTTATTGACATGTTTTCATATTTCCATTTTTATTAAATATTGTTGGTCTTAGAGCCATAGTTAATTAATAAATTAAATAGATAGAAAATAGTCCAAATGTTCTGAGTTTAACTGTCACACACACACACCACAAATAAATGCTAACTCTGCTGAAAAAACTCCAAATAAACATTACTAAATAAACACGCAAAAAAACCAAGACACCATAATTGATAAAATATAAACCGCTTAAACATCCGCAAATCACGCTAGAAATGACATAAAAAGAGAAAATGTCGTGATTTAAGAATAAATAAAATCATTTAAGCAAAACAAAATATAAATTAGCTGTGAGTAAATTGCAAATATAAATAAAAGAACTAAGTAACATAAAACATAAAATTGAGCAAAATGCAAGCCAGAAAAAATATGATTGGTCGCAATCACACATGCATGAATTGTATAAATACAGAAGTTAAATTATCAACTATAAGACCTAATTTATAACTAATATTCATTAATAGACAATCCTCTTGGAGCGCCCGGTTAGTTTTCTGATATCACTGTTATAAGATCAGATTGCGCTTATCCAATCAAAGTGTACTCATTATTAAATATAAATTTATATATTATTTGTTTGATTTCATTATTTTTACCATGACTATTGGTATTAATTTTTTCTTATAATTGGAAAATTGAAAGATAGTTTAATTATATTTAATTTATTTTACTAACATTCCATATACGTTACTATAACTCCTCATAGTAGATTAACTTCTACATAATGAAAGCGAAAACTGTCAAATCAATACCACTTACCTCCAACAAATAGTTCTCAAATTGCCTTTTACTTGACAAATTTAATCAGAATCTTATCAAGAA